>CM038670.1:292821251-293294765 GCA_021605145.1 Aegilops bicornis
TGGGTTTTGGGAAGTAGATGAGGTAGTACCTATTACCTGTTTTATTATCAAACCCTTGGGAGTTACTTCTACATTTGCTTATTATGCCATGCTATGCTAGTAGACGTGGATTGGGTGAGTGTATCCATGACAGATGTGAGATTGTTATTTAATTGTTTATTTAAGGTGGCAACTTAAACACACATCTGGTGGATTAAGGCACCTGGTTTCTATCAGGACTTGCCTGTATTTCTTCGGACCGCCACCTGTGCTCAAAGGGATCATGAGATTATTCAAACTAGAAACTTCCGTGTGCAGACCACAAGCCATTATGGGCTCTGCATAGTTGATTAAGTTGTGCGAACTCTTACGGGTAGACTAGCAGATGTAGGGGAAAGTAGGTGTACCGGTCTACCCACAAGTAAGGTGCTAGTGCTTCTGAAAGACTATGTCTCGGTCATCCGTTTCTCAAACATCATGTAGTGAGAGAAATCCAACGGAGGCGATTGAGTCTTGTGGGGAAAAGTGCACAAACCTCTGCAGAGTGTATAAACTAATCATGGTTAGCCGTGTCCCCGGTTATGGACATCTTGAGTATCTAGTACTTGGATATCATGTGAATCTCATCATGTTACTTCTAATTAATATTGTTGGGTTTGTTAATGAGTACTTTTAATTGGGATTGAGGATGTCACAACCATTCTCAATGTTTCACAACCACCATGATAGTTAAATAAATTTATTCCTTTGCAGTAGGGAATAATTGGCTTTATGCAAAACTGTAACCATAGAGCTTTCCACCAGCCATATATGCATGCAGTATAGGCTTATTATTCCATTATTCTCTATGTGTTACATTGCCAGCATATTCCATGTGCTGACTTTTGCTGGACTGCAACATTTCATGTTGCGAGACTTTTCGCATTGACGAGTAAGGTGCATAGGTCGTGGTTCTATACTCAGTGATGCCGTTGGAGTTGATGGACTCGCTTATTCTTCCAAGCCTTCCGATGTTATCGTTATTAGATGGCCTTAAGCCATATTTATCTTATTAAGCTCTCTCTTGAGACATTCGATTGTAATAAGTGTGTGATTGCTACTCTGTTATAAATCCTTCGAGTAATCGTGTGGTGTCAAAGACATCGATCCAGGATGACACCGAGCACATAGATCGAGACTATTTGAGGTCCGGTCGCTACAAAGATGGTATCGAGCACACGCCGATCGTAGGGACACGACCATTAAGCTAAAGCCCTAGATCACTACTCTCTCTTCTCATTTCTAACTCCTCATCTTTTCTACTCTTTTAGGATGACTAAGCGAGGATCAAGTTCACTCACCGGACGAGGATACACCCTTCGGACGACACACGAAGGAAGTCACTAAGTACCTTAACATCGGATTACCAAGCTTCACCGGACCTACAATTCCACTTTACCTCAAGAAGAGCTTGAAGATTCAAGCTCATGTTCCGGAAGGACATTCGCGCCAATCACGGAGCCCATAGAGTGTGTTTTCAATGCACCAACGCGAGTCTGGGAAAGAGCATGGCAGCTCACATAACCATGGGACGCATTGGAGAAGTTTATAAAGAAGACCTCAAGGATACTATCTACCAGATTTATGGGCGCCGAGATGAACAATGGGAGATAGTTGGCACTAGGAAGGACCGATCCATTGCAGCTTTCATCCAGGAGTTAAATCAGCACATTCGACGCCAGGAGAACCAGATGTGCGCAGACATGATGGAGTTGAAGACAGCAAAAGCCAAGATTATCGAACTAGAAGGAGAACTGAAGGCCACCCGCAAGGACTACATGGAGGAGATTGTAGCTCTAGTGGGACAAAACGGCGATCTTAAGGAGAAGATTGAAGAACTCATGGGGAATTCAGCACCCGGAGGAGAAGATGAAGATAGCACCTGTCCAGAGAACTACATCATCATCGACGACACCGATTCCGTTCCTAGTGATGATGATTTTGAACACGAAGCTGGAGCAGATATCATGGAGTCTTCATCGGAGCAGTTTTTCTAGTTGACCACCATAACAGTAGTAGATTTCCCCCATTTTATATTAGTTTTAGTTTCAGCACTTTGTAACGATAGATAGACCGTTGTATGCCCTTGTTTGAATTGATTGGAGTGATATTGTGTGAATTGTCTCAAGTGCATATGGGCAGTGTTTCTCTCTAGACCTCATTCTATTCTAAATTCTCGTCTTTTCTTTAAACCCCTCAGATGCCTCCGAGACGCGACCCCGGATTTGTTTTCCCGCCAGAGATCACTCAATTGATTCAAGAGAATGCCTTGATTCAAACATTGGTACAGAACCAAGGCAACAACAACAACAACAACAACAACAACAACAACAACAACAACAACAACAACAACAACAACAACAACAACAACAACAACAACAACAACAACCCACCGCCACCACCGCCTGTTGACCATTTGACCCGTTTCTTAAGGCTGAATGCGCCGGTGTTTTCCAGTAGCACCGAGCCGATTGTTGCAGATGATTGGCTCCATAAGATAGGGAGGGAGTTGACCACTGCAGGTTGTACAGATGGAGAAAGGGTGAAATTTGCCGCACATCAGCTTGAAGGACCCGCAGCAGCATGGTGGGAGAATTTTACAGCCACTTACCCTGTAGACACTGTCACATGGGATCTGGGCCAACAAGCTTTTCAGATGCGCCTATGTTTCAGCAGGAGCCATGGCCATGAAGAAGCGTGAGTTTCAAGCAACTTACGCCAAGGAGGACCAGACGGGCCACAAGTATGTGGATGATTTCAGTAAGCTAGCACGTTATGCCCCAGATGACGTTGCTACGGATGCAGCTAAGCAGGAGAAGTTTCTAGAAGGACTGAATGATGAGCTGAGCATGCAGTTGATGGTAGCCACCTTCAATAACTAAGTTAGTAGATCATGCTCTCATGATTGAAGGGAAGCAGCAGCAGATTGACAATCGCAAGAGGAAGTATGGACAGGGGAAGAATAACTCTGGAGCTCAGCAGAAACTTTGCTTTACCCCAAAGCCAGGAGGACAATTTCAGCATACCCATGGAGGAGGTAGCTCGCACAACCATAATGGCACCAAGAATGGGAACGGGAATGGAGGAAGAAATGGACAGAACCACACCAACCCGTCAACACCATCCAAGGTAGACCTGAGCCACATCACTTGCTTTAAGTGCCGCAAGACTGGGCATTATGCAAACGATTGTCCGTAAGGCCGTAATGGAAATGGCAATGGAAGCTCAGAAAGAAGGCGAATCCTTTCAATAGAGGACAAGTGAACCACGCCACCGTGGAGGAGGTTGAAGCTCACGGAGATGCATAATAGGTAAGTTTTTGGTTAAGTCATTTCATCAGTTGTTCTTTTTGATACTGGTGCATCGCATTCATACATATCAAGGGGATTTGTGGATAAGTTTAGCCTACCCACTAGAACTCTTAAGACACCCATGCTAGTAAGCTCACCGGGAGCGGAGTATATGGCCAGTCAAGGATGTTTTCAAGTGCCATTAAGTATAGGGAGGCATGTTTTCCCAACGGATTTAATTATATTGGAATCCCAAGGTTTGGATGTAATTCTTGGTATGGATTGGTTGTCGATGTATGGAGGAAACATCGATTGCGCCAGTAAGACAATTTTTCTTACGACACCAGAAGGAAGGAGAATCAAGTATGTATCACGGCATGAGCCGAGGAGAGCACATGTAAATTCCTTTATCAGGAGTTGTGCAGGAGGAAGTACGATGGTAAGGGATTACCGGGACGTGTTTCCTAAGAGTTGCTGTGCATGCCACCGGATAGGGACATTGAGTTTCGATTGAACTATTTCCGTGCAATCGGGCCGATATCTAAGAGACCGTATAGGATGCCAGCCCAAGATTTGGAGGAAATTAAGAAGCAGATTAAGGAGTTCTTGGATAAAGGTTTTATTCGCCCAAGTTCTTCGCCTTTGGGGATCACCAAGACTTCTAGTGGAGAAGAAGGATGGATCATTAAGAATGGTTATTGATTATCTGGATTGAATGAAGTGACCATTAAGAACAAGTACACATTGCCAATGATCAATGACTTGTTTGACCAATTGCAAGGAGCTAAGGTGTTTTCCAAGATCGATTTGCGATCGTGGTACCATCGCTTGAAGATTCGAGAGCAGGATATACCTAAGACGGCTTTTACCACCGGTATGGGTTGTATGAGTATACCGTTATGTCATTTGGTGCGACTAACGCGTCGCCTATTTTATGAACATGATGAACAAAGTGTTTATGGAGTTTTTGGATAAGTTCGTCGTGGTGTTCATTGATGATATTTTGGTTTACTCAAGAATGAAGAGGAACATAAGGAGCATTTATGCTTGGTACTCGAGAAGCTCGAGAGAACACCGGTTATATGCCAAGTTCAAAGAAGTGTGAGTTTTGGTTGAAGGAAGTTGGATTTCTTGGACATGTTATATCCGGAGAAGGTATAGCAGTAGACCCCACTAAGGTTGTCACTGTAACAAACTGGGAAGCACCAACAACAGTTGGAGAGATCCGGAGTTTCCTTGGACTCGTGGGATACTACCAGAGATTCATTGAGAATTTCTTAAGGATTGCGAAGCCTATGATAGAATCGTTGAAGAAGGATACCAAGTTCATTTGGACCGAGGAGTCTGAAGCTAGTTTCCAAGAGTTGAAGAAACGTTTGGTTACCTCGCCGGTGTTAATTCTGCCAGATTAGACCAAGGATTATGAGGTGTATTGCGACGCTTCACGATGAGGACTTGGAGCAGTGCTTATGCAGGAGGGGAGAGTTGTTTCGTATGCTTCACGACAGCTTAAGCCTCATGAGCTAAATTATGCTACGCATGATTTGGAGTTAGCAGCCGTAGTGCATGCGTTGAAAACACGGAGACATTTCCTCATTGGAAATCATTGTGAGGTGTATACGGATCACAAGAGTTTGAAGTACATCTTCACGCGTATGAGCTAAATCTCGTGCAAAGGAGATGGTTGGAACTCATCAAAGATTATGATATGAGATTACATTATCAGCCCGGAAAGGCTAACGTGGTTGCAGACGCGTTAAGCTGTAAGAGTCATGTCAACACACTAATGACAGGAGAAATACCAAAGGAGTTAGCCGAGGATCTTCGAGAGCTATGTTTGGAAATAGTTCCGAGAGGCTATGTAGCAGCATTGGAGATTCAAATAACTTTGATGGATAAAATCAGGAAGCTCGGAAGACCGACAAAGAGATTGCCTCTATAAAGGAGAAAATGAGCAAAGGAAAAGCAAAGGGATTTCGTGGAGGATGAGCACGATACCCTATGGTTTGAGGACCGTGTTTATGTGCCCAATGACCGGAGATCGTGAAGTTGATTCTACAAGAGGCACATGATTCACCATATTCGATTCACCCAGGAAATACCAAGATGTATTTGGATTTGAAGAATACTTTCTGGTGGACCGGAATGAAGAAGGACATTGTAGAGTACGTAGCAGTTTGTGATGTATGTCAGAGGGTGAAGGCAGAACACCGTAAGCCGGCAGGATTGTTACTGTACCATTGCCTATACCCGAATGGATGTGGGATAAACTAGGTATGGATTTCATCACGGGATTGCCTGTGACTCGCTCGTGCTATGACTCGATTTGGGTTATAGTCGATCGTTTGATGAAGGTAGCTCATTTCATTCCAAAGTAATGACTACCTACAAAGAAGCGCTAAATTGGCTAAGATATACATGACCAGGATTGTATGCTTGCATGGAGTTCGAGGAGTATCAGATCGATAGAGGAACCTGTTTACCTCAAAGTTACGGAAGTAGTTGCACGAAACTTTGGGAACCGGGCTGGAGTTTAGCATGACTTTTCATCCACGCAGACGGATGGACAAACCGAGAGAGTCAACCAGATTTTGGAGGATATGCTTAGAGCTTGTGCTTTGGATTATGGATCAAGTTGGGATGACAATTTGCCATATGCGGAGTTTTCTTATAACAATAGTTACCAAACCAAATCAAGATGGCCCTTTCAAGCCTTATGCGGAAGGAGGTGCAAGACCCGTTGTTGTGGGATGAAGTTGGAGACCGCCTTGTTTGGACCGGATTTGATTAAGGAGTGCGAGTGGAAAGTAAAGTTGATTCGCGATAGGCTCAAGGTAGCCCAGTCAAGACAGAAAAGCTATGCGGATTCAAAACGCAAGGAGATGTAATCTGAAGTCGGAGACAGAGTTTATCTTCGAGTATCGCCGCTTCGAGGAGTTAAGCGTTTTGGAGTTAACGGAAAGTTAGCGCCACGATTTGTAGGACCTTATCGTGTCTTGGAACGCATGGGAGAAGTTGCGTACAAGTTGGAACTACCCGAAGGATTGTCGAGGGAGTTCATGATGTGTTTCATGTTTCTCGCTTGAAGAAGTGTCACGCAGAGATGGCCGATATACCACTGAGAGATACAGTGCCACTGGAAGCGATTCAGTTGAATGATGATTTGACCTACGAGGAGAAACCGGTTAAGATTCTGGAGTATGCCAGCCAAGTCACCCGCAGCAAGGTCATTAAGTTTTGCAAAGTTCAGTGGAGCCACCACACTGAGGATGAAGCCACCTGGGAGCGAGAAGAGGATTTGCTTAAGGACCACCCTCACCTATTTTCTAGCCAACCCGAATCTCGAGGGCGAGATTCATCTTAAGGGAGTAGGTTTGTAACATCCCAAATTTTCAATTTGGAATGTTATACATAGAGCATCATTGCATATCATTTTTTTGTTGCATTTTGCTCGATCCTAGAAATTCTACACAACTCAAGGACCCACAGAGAGAGTTGGGGATTTTCGTTATTTTCATATTTGAGTTTTGTCAAATTTTGAAAATAGGATCATTTGATTTTAATTATTTTATCTTCAATTATTTCTACTACCAAAATATGGGAGAGGGAATAAAATGACTTTCCCAAAATAAAGAAATAATGAAGATTTAATAATAAAATCAAATAAGATTTTATTTTGGAGTTTTTCGCTTTTTTTTTGAATTTAGGAAAAATGCGCTTTTCAAAATTGATTTAGGCCCCAAATAAATGTTCATTAAATCCGCTTGATTTTAGAAGCCGGGAAAATTTATTTTGGGATTTTTGGAGTCCGTTTAGTATTTTTTTTTCACAGTAATTATTTAAAAACGCCACCGACCTACTCGCCGTGTCCGCTTAGGACTCCTACCATGAGGTTTATAAGCCGCCCACCCGGCGGACACTAGCCCGGCAGCCCGCGCCTCGAGCCCCTTGCCGCCGCTACCGCCGCCGGACCGGCCGACCCGCCTTCGACCACGGACCCGCCCGCCGATTCCGCCGCCGACGAGGTTCGTCGCCGCCTCGATCAGCGTTACCGATTTTTTAGAAAATCGGGCGTTTTTTGTTCGGTTTTATTTAGGGTTATTTTGGGTTTTTAAGTTTCTTTTTTATTAGATTCGGTTTTTTCCTATTAGGTTAATTAGCGGACGCTCGTCTGTTAGTTCGCTTAAACGAACGCGTTCGTCGATTAATTTAGTTAACGAACGTCCGCTCGTTAACCCGCTCGTCGCTTTTTCTTTTTCTCGGATTTAATACGATTTTTCCGATCGCGATTCTCGATCCGATTTTGGTTTTAGTATAACTTTTCGCTCGTTTATCGAATCAGGCGATTCAAGCGCTGAGTTTAAATCTCGAAATCCTCTTCTACGAATAATCTACATAAACAAGTTTTTGCTTCGTAAAATTTGACCTAGATCCATTAGTAAAATAAAGTTGTTTTCTTTCGCCGCTTTGACTTTCGCTGTTTCGCTTGATTTGATTCTTTTTGCAAACCGGAGTTCTTAAGTTGAACTATCCGGTTAGATCCATTTGAGTTTTACCTGTGCATTAGATGAGTACTTATTGTATGCCTGTTTGTTTGTCTGCGATAGAATATCGGAGTGCGCCACACATTGCTACTTGAGTCTCTAGGTTTCATGGATCATCGCCAAGGCAAGTAACACTTTGATCATACCTTTTCTACTACCCAGTTTTTATGCATTAGATCTATCCTCAAACATTGCATGATTAGGATCTAATTAAATTGTGGGTTTTGGGAAGTAGATGAGGTAGTACCTATTACTGCTTTTATTATCAAACCCTTGGGAGTTACTTCTACGCTTGCTTATTATGCCATGCTATGCTAGTAGACGTGGATTGGGTGAGTGTATCCATGATGATGTGAGATTGTTATTTAATGGTTTATTTAAGGTGGCAACTTAAACACACATCTGGGTGGATTGAGGCACCTTGTTTCTATCAGGACTTGCCTGTATTTCTTCGGACCGCCACCCAGGCTCAAAGGGATAATGAGATTATTCAAACTAGAAACTTCCGCCACAAGCCATTATGGGCTCTGGCATAGTTGATTAAGTTGTGCGAACTCTTACAGGTAGACTAGCAGATGTAGGGGAAAGTAGGTGTACCGGTCTACCCACAAGTAAGGTGCTAGTGCTTCCGAAAGACTATGTCTCGGTCATCCGTTTCTCAAACGTCAGGTAGTGCGAGAAATCCAACGAGGCTATTGAGTCTTGTGGGGAAAAGTGCACAAACCTCTGCAGAGTGTATAAACTAATCATGGTTAGCCGTCTCCCCGGTTATGGACATCTTGAGTATCTAGTACTTGGATATCATGTGAATCTCATCATGTTACTTCTAATTAATATTGTTGGGTTTGTTAATGAGTACTTTTAATTGGGATTGAGGATGTCATCAACCATTCTCAATGTTTCACAACCACCATGATAGTTAAATAAATTTATTCCTTTGCAAGAGGGAATAATTGGCTTTATGCAAACTGTAACCATAGAGCTTTCCACCAGCCATATATGCATGTAGTATAGGCTTATTATTCCATTATTCTCTATGTGTTACATTGACAGATATTCCATGTCTTGACCGTTTCTGGGCTGCAACGCTTTCATGTTGCGACTTTTCGCATTGACGCAGTAAGGTGCATAGGTCGTGGTTCTATACTCAGTGATGTCGTTGGAGTTGATGGACTCGCTTATTCTTCCAAGCCTTCTGCTGTTATCGTTATTAGATGGCCTTAAGCCATATTTATCTTATTAAGCTCTCTCTTGAGACATTCGATTGTAATAAGTGTGTGATTGCTACTCTGTTATAAATCCTTCGATCTCGTGTGGTGTCGACATCGATCCGTGGATGGCATTGAGCACGTAGATCGATCGCTTTGAGGTCCGAGTCGCTACAAGAGCCGCCGTCACCTCCTGTTCTTCCTCGGGAGGGCAGATCCGGAGTCCGTTTTGGGCTCCGGAGAGGGGAAATCGTCGCCATCGTCATCATCAACCGTCCTCCATCACCAATTTCATGATGCTCACCGCCACACGTGAGTAATTCCATCATAGGCTTGTTGGACAGTGATGTGTTGGATGAGATTTATCATGTAATCGAGTTAGTTTTGTTAGGGTTTGATCGCTAGTATCAGCTATGTTCTGAGATTGATGTTGCTATGACTTTGCTATGCTTAATGCTTGTCACTAGGGCCGGAGTGCCGTGATTTTAGATCTGAACCTATTATGTTTTCATGAATATATTTGTGTTCTTGATCCTATGTTGCAAGTTATAGTCACCTACTATGTGTTATGATCTAGCAACCCCGCAGTGACAATAGTCGGGACACTTCCCGGTGATGACCGTAGTTTGAGGAGTTCATGTATTCACGAAGTGCTAATGCTTTGGTCCGGTACTCTATTAAAAGGAGGCCTTAATATCCCTTAGTTTCCAATAGGACCCCGCTGCCACAGGAGGGTTGGACAAAAGATGTCATGCAAGTTCTTTTCCATAGGCACGTATGACTATATACGGAATACATGCCTACATTATATTGATGAATTGGAGCTAGTTCTATGTCACCCTATGTTATAACTGTTTCCTGATGAATGACATCTGACATAATTATCCATCATTGATCCATTGCCTACGAGTTCGTTTCATATTGATCTTTGCTAAGTTACTTTTCCGTTCCAACTGTTACGATTGCTACAAAACTACTACTGTTACTTTTGCCATCGTTACCGCACAAAACTCTTCTCTTTTTCTCTACATGTTCAGCATGACTGTGTACAATATCTGACATGCATACGAAAAAAATATGGTGAGATTATGTAAGGAGAGCATGCAAAAATTTAGAGTGATGGTAACAACCAGTGGATCGACGTTTTTCCGTTGAACCAAAATAGCCCTAATGGATCGACATGAATGTATTGTAATAAGTGATGCAACAAGTGTACAACCTCTTTGTCGTAGCCGTGTCGACCTCAGCATCGTTGGGTTGGTCGCTGAAGCAGTTAAGGAAGAGGTGGCTGTCGGAGGTGTGGAGGAAGATCTGAGGAATCATGAGACGGCGCCTGTGGCACCGCTTTGCTACAGTGATGGATCGGATTACGTCGTTGGAGCAGCTCCGGTGAGCCGTAAGGCGTCAAGGTCAAGCAAAGACAAGACAGAGACATTGTCAATCTCAAGTGGGATTCTAATAGCATCTCCAATAGATGATGTAAAATGGATGTAAAATTAACATCACTAAAAACCACGGACTACAACAGATGAGGTAAAACTGTTGACTCGAACTTAACTGTCGAAACTGAAATTTCTTGTGGAATCTGAATGCTCTTTTAAAACTGAATGCAATGTAGCGTAGAGGCACTTGACATGTAGTATAGGGAGGGCCTGCAGTTCATCTTCAACCTGCACTTCGAGCTGCCACCACCACCGGGTGAACCGGCTGCCCAGCGTCGCCTCGCCGCCGAAACAACTTCGCCACCGCCGCCCGATCAGCCCTCTAGGCCCCCGCCCCAACCTGAACACTAAGATAGATAGTGGGGTACCTCACTGGCGAGCCCCCGCCCCCGCCGCTGGTGGTTCTTCCTTAACTCCTCATGAGCCCCCAACCCTCGAAAATCGATCGACCCAAAAGTCGATTCACGATCGATGTGTGGCTTAATCGAGCAGAGCAAAGAAGACAAGCAAGGGGAGAGCAGCAAGAATACTGGGCGAGCGAGCGATCGAGCGAGAGCCAGAGCAGCAGCAGCAGAAGATCCGGCTGGTATGGACGCCGCTGTCGAAGGGGCCTCGCACTGGGGGAGAGCCGCCATGGAGATGTCGCCCGCGGCGCCGGCTTCAAGGTAGCGGCTCCGTGGGGGTGTGGGATGGAGCACCGTCGGTGCCGGGAGGTCGAGTTAAGGAGAAGGTGCAATGCGATGAGTGTACAACCTCTTTGGTGGCGCCGAGTAGGCCTCGGCTTTGTCCGAGGAGTCGGTGAGGATGCTGCGGTTCCGGTGGAGCATGTTAAGGCGGCAAGATGGGGATGGAGCAGCCGCGATAGACGAGGCGATCGTTAGAGCAGCTCCTTGGAGGTGGAGGACGGGGCGGCTGAACCGGCGGGACGGCGAGATGGACGACGGATCCTCATCCGGGGAGGTGGACGAGGGACGTCGAGCTGTTGCGGTGGACAACGCCGTCGGGGAAGAGGCTCCAGCTGGGCACCGATGACGTGGCGGACGGAGGAGGGTGGGGTTTCGTGGCTGGAGCGGAGAGGTTATGGCAGCCTGGGATTTCGAATGGCAAAAAGGGGGCGATGGGAGGGGGTGAAGCATGACTTAGGGACGCGCTTGTCCAAAATGTAGGGTGTGTTACAAAAGTACCCCCCACCGATTTGAACTAGCGGCCCTTTCAGCTCAGGGTTAGAAGGGGGATTTCGTGTGTCGGGATTTGGCAGCTGGAGGGAGTTAAAAATCTTGTCAATAGTCAAAGGCGGTCTTAAAAATTGACGCCACTCTCAGAATTAACTATTGAATCTTATTTCAAAACTTCAACACTTGTTAGGGATTGGCGGGATTACCATTTTTGTGGCCGCATGTTTCATCCTCCTTTATTAGCCAGTAATTGATTCGTTTTTGCCTCTGTTTAAACAGGGATATCTATTCAACTTGTTGCTATTGCAACATTTTGCTTCGCTACACGAAACACTTTGCTTGATTTCAGTGCAACTGCACAAAATGAGATTGGATTTCCTATTCGTGTTGGCAGATTCGTATTTTATCTTGTCCGTCTCATGAAAGGTCAGTAAAGGCCTTCATCCACATGATTGTGCAGTGTCCTTTGAGATGTTGTGCTACTTGTATTGGTACTGTTTTAAATAAATGTTGAATTGAAGCTATTGTATTGCTGTCTTTTCCCATTAAGCAGTGAACAAAAATGGGACCAACCCAGACATGATGCTTGTTGCTTTGTTATAACAAACTCCGCATCACCCCCTTTATAAGTAGATGGAAGCACATACTGTTGTTGCGCCCACTCTCCCCTGGAACTGTTTATGCTTTTCGTTAATCTAATGCCGCTAGTAAAATTAAGCAGTGCCACTCTCAAAATTAATTGACTACTGAATCTTAGTTCAAAACTGCAACACTTGTTAGGAATGGTATTATCCTGCTTTGTAGTTCTTTCTACATGTTTAACCAAGGTATTGTTAAGATAATGTCTCTGTTAAAATGAATCAGTTGCATTGTTTTAGGAATGATACGGTTCTCGCTTTTGTCGTTCTTTTATACATGTTGAAACAAGGCATTGTTAAGATAATGTATCACCAATATGAATGAATCACACTGATGGAGAATTGCTACTCTCTTGCTTTGTTTCCCATTAAGATAAAGTAGATCAGTAGATGCTTTTCTTCTGGGAGTACAAGTCATCAACCGTTATTTCTTAGTAATTGTTTCCCTTATACCTATTGTTTCTTACAGGGATATCAAAATTAAAGCTCGGTTTTATTCCGACTTTGATTTAGTTGAACTACACAAAAGGAGCCAATGTGTCCATGGCAAACTGCTGCATTACTGGTCCAGTTGGTCGTTCCACTTTGCAGAAAGAAGCAGTCACTGTTTGCGCTACATTACAGAAGGAATGACCGAGAAGCTTTAAGAGTATTATTAGACACCGGTGACATGACTAGTCTGCAGAGACCATTGGCAATTTAACAACACGTGGAGTGGCCTGGGCAAAAAGTGCCCAAACAAGTACAAGAAGCTACGACAGACTCCACGATCATAGGCATTACATATTTTGAATGGGAAAAGCTTGTCAAAGTTTAATCATTGATGTTAGCAAGAAGACATTAGTTTAATATATTGGAATTGGAAAACCTTGTCAAAATTTGCTCATTGATGTTAGCCAGAAGACATGCATTTGATATTTTTGAGTGGGACGCCCTTGCTATGAGTAGCGTCGAGTGTTTTTTCCTATTCACGTGTTCGGTTTAGAAGTAAATAGTTACTCTGCTTGAGATATTCCTGTGTTAAGAGTTTGTTCCTAATATTGTCTATGTAATGCCAGGCCTTGTGTTTGATTGCAAAGTTGAGCTTCGAATGTTGTGGCATGCGGCATCACGAGCTGTTCACCGTGCCTCCTGAGAATAAGGCTTCGTATTGTTTTGCATGTCGATCTAATGCCAGTGATTTGCTTGTTAAGAAGATCATCGTCTTCTATTGTTTCCGTGCTTAAGAAGTTCATCGTCTGATGTTTCATTCATAGCCTATACGAAAAGTTGGGTAGGTTAGACGTGAAACCATATGATCTTCCGACCAACTCATGATATTAGGCCGTGATTGGATCATCGTTTTCCAACCAAACCGCTTGTAAAACTGACGCTTGTAAATTAAAGCAGATGGTCTCGGGCGAAGGCGCTTGGTTGGTCGATTTCGACTAGTAAAATATCGGAAGTACTTTCACACACGATAAAAACGCTGAACGACACTCGGACGATTGCTAATCCACCGTTAGCTGTTGTTTCAGCCTTGCCCATGGATGGCATGATACACACGCCGTGCATGTATCGTCTGGAAATGTCGTCCATATAGCACTGCTCATAAAATATACACTGGTCTTTCAAATTACACGCGTAACCCGCAGGTTTTACTTTATGCACCTCGGCCCTCGGTTACATTACGCTGTATTTTACGCGTTGTTTCCGGCGACGAGTAAATTACACTTGTATGTTAATACAGGTTTGAAATAAACCAGAGCTCCCATGCGCGCCTTACCGTGCTTCATGCCGCCTCGGTTTCTCGAAGGTGCTCATAGGTGTCCGATGATCCCGGCTTCGAAATGAGCGATGGGCGCCAGACGTCGAGACCATCCGTAGGGTCCGCGAGGCCCTCTCCGTTGTCCTTCGAGTTGTTGCGCTCGCCGTGGCGCCGAGCATTTTTAATATCGTCAACGAACATGAGGATTCAGGAGATGACTTTATTTTGACTGGATGACACTAGGGACCCACTAGGGCCATAGCCGTATGTACGCAAGTGCCTCCTTATTATGTACAACTATATTTTTTTTGCTTTCTCCTGGTTTCCTGACATCACGGTCCCACACCATTGTCATCCTATGTAGTCAATTTAAACGAGAGAATTGCACAACGTGCGGCCGACACCGGGACCAAGCAGCTCGAGCAAGATTTGTGTTTTTGAGGCGTGAGCACTGCAGAGTTTTTCTTGGCGATGATTTTGTTGTTGTTCGTGAGGAGAGCATGGTATTAATCAAGGGCTGTGGGCCTGCCTAGCCTGTGCCAGATATCCAGCCCAGATACTAATTTTTTCAACATGAAAATGGCTAGCCCAGCTATACGTCTTTTTGAGGAATACCCATGCAAGGTCAACTTGTTATTCTCCGCCCCGCTGGGCTGCAAATCTTTCCTAGGAGGGATGCATTAGGCTTAACAGGAAAACGGGCTTTAAAAATAATAAATGGGATGTAATTATAAAAACTGGCAAGAATTATAAAAAATGCACCAAACACGAAATTAGTTTATAAAATATTATTTATGGATTTTGAAAGTCTTAAATTTTCATTGTTGCGCGCGCAATGTTTCGTTGGATTTTTAGGTAATACAAACTTATATTTAATCTGACTAGAAATTTCGGGATAAAAATATTTCCGATCCCATCAAAATGTGGGAAATTTTATTGAATTATGTCTTCAACGGTTGGTTCAAATTATTAATCGTTGTCCTAGCTAGAAAATGGCTGTACTTTTAACAAACTGTAAATGGGCTGTTGTAAATTCCATTAGAATTCAAAAATGGGTTGTACATTCTTACAAAACGCAAATGGGCTATAAGTTCTCTGCCACACACTTGTGGGCCTACTAAGTGACGCGTCCCTAAAAAAATAAGTTGACGCCAGATGCAAGGCTTTGACAACTTATTATAGTCAACACTCGCTTCTAGCAGTAGTGGACATTGTATCTCTATCCAACGGATGAAGTGCTTCTTCTTAAATATAGGATATTCTTAGCTTCGGCCGCCCAAAAAATGATTCCTCCCACGACATCCGGGCGCACTGCTTCGGAGGTCGACTGTGGGCCTACTAAGTTGGAGCGTACCAAGGGCTTTGTCAACTTAGTCAATATAAACGATTCTAGATTCAGTGACCGTACGATGCCCATCCAACGGCCTTAGTGCTTCTTCAACCTCTGGTCTTCTTGGTTCAGCCGTCCAAAGCAGCGCCGGTCGTGCCGCCTGCTCCTGCCTCCCGTGGCCGGCTGTGGTGCCGCGGAGGACTCACCTCCCCCATACTACTCCCACAGCTGGCCAGGCCATCCCTCCACTCACCCACACCCCCTGTTATTCTGCAGCGATGGCAGCCTCACACCGCAGCCGAACCAGTGAACCCTCGTACTCCTCTTCGCGTGGCCTTCCACTGCTGCGTCTTCCCCGGCTCCTATTCGTCCCCTTCCTAGGCCTCGCCGTTGTCCACCGCCCTGGTGCTCTCGGCGCGGTGTGGTCAACATGGTCAACGACAGACTTCCATCGGAAGAGTATCAGACGCGGAGAGGCCGATACCGGGTCCACGGCGGCCGCAAGGAAGTGCCTCCTTATTATGCGCAAAGTAATTATTCCTCCACCTGACAGCGGGGACCCACCGGACGGGCCACCTTATTTCGCGAAAAAACGTTTCCCCCTGACTGCTGGGACCCGCTGGACGGGCCATCATATTTCGTGAAAAAAACGTTCCCCCCGCTGTCAGCTCGGACCCACCGGAAGTGCCTCCTTATTACACACAAAAAAATGAATACTCCCCCTACTAGCTGGGACTCACCTTGGTGGGAGGCTGACTTGTGGGCCTACTAAGTTGACGGGGACGGAGGGCTTTGTCAACTTAATCAATATGAACGATTCTAGCTCCAGTGACCGTACGATGTCCATCCAACGGTCAGAGTGCTTCTTCAACCTCTGGTCTTCTTGCTCCAGCCGCCCAAAGCAGCGCCGGTCGTGCCGCATGCTCCTGCCTCCGTGGTCGGGTCAGGCTGTCAGCGAGGCCTCACCGCCCCTACTATTCCCGCCGCTGGCCAGGCCCTGCGGCGACGACAGACTCACACTGCAGCCGAACCAGTGAACCCTCGTACTGCTCTCCGCGCGGGCTTCCACTGCCGTGTCTTCCCCGGCTCCGCGTGGTCCCCTTCCTAGGCCTCGCCGTCGTCCACCGCCGTGGTGCTCTCCGCGTGGTGTGGTCAACATGGTCAAGGGACGGCTTCCATCGGAAGCGTACTGTACGTGGAGAGGCTGACAGCTGGGTCCACGGCCACAACCCAGTTTTTTTTGTGATTTGCCAAGTAAGTCGCTTTGTCAGGCCTGTTGGGCTGCAAATCTTTCAAGACGAGGAGAGATTTCATTCGGCTGGCCGAGAAAATGGCCCATCAGTAATGAGAAATGGGATGTACATTTTTAAAACACATCAAACCGGCAATTAGTTTCAAATATCTTTTTTTTCATTTCGAGATTTTAAATTACATTAATTTTTATGCGTGGAGACTTTGTTGGATTTTATATTAATATACATTTATTTTTAAAATCAGTTTGAATGTGAGTCGAAATTTCGGGATTAAAAACAGTTCGGACTGCACCAAAATATGCAAAATTTCAGATAATTTTTAACCATGGCCACAATATGGGCTGTAATGCTAACAAAAAGAATATGGGCTCCAAAAAAACCTTAATAATTAGCAAATGGGCTGTAAATTATTAGAAATAATGGCAGATGGGTTGTATGTTGTTTTCCACAGATTTGAGACTTTCCTAAAAAAAGTTTGACACACAAGCAGTGACTGTTGGATGGCCATCCAACAGCCGTCGTGCTTCTTCAATCTCGCTCTTCTGCTCGCCCGCTCAAACAAGCGCCAGCTGGACTGCTCGCTTCCTCCTCCCCGGCTCTGCTCACGCTTGCAGGTGCCTCACCGCCCACCGCATCTCCCATCGCTGGCCTAGCCATCCCTCTACTCACCCACACTGCTGTTATTCTCTGGCGACGGCAGACCAAGAAAACCCTCAGACAACAGATTCTCCCCTCTGCGTGGGAAACAATCACGAAGTCTTCCCTACCTCCGTGTCGTTCCCTTCCTAGGCCTCACCGTCGTCCACTGCCCTGGTGCTCTCGCCGCGGCCTGGTCAACTTGGTCAACGACTAACATGCTGTAGGATCGAAAGTATGTCTAGAGGGGGGTGATTAGACTACTTGACCAAATAAAAACTTATCCTTTTCCCAATTTTAGTCTGGCAGATTTTAGCTATCTTAGCACAAGTCAAGCAATCTTAACACAATTCAAGCAAGCATGCAAAGAGTATATGAGCAGCGGAAAGTAAAGCATGAACCTTGCAAGAATGTAAAGGGAAGGGTTTGGAGAATTTAAACGCAATTGGAGACACGAATGTTTTTGTCGTGGTTCCGATAGGCGGTGCTATCGTACATCCACGTTGATGGAGACTTCAACCCACGAAGGATAACGGTTGCGTGAGTCCACGGAGGGCTCCACCCACGAAGGGTCCACGAAGAAGCAACCTTGTCTATCCCACCATGGCCATCGCCCACGAAGGACTTGCCTCACTAGCGGTAGATCTTCACGAAGTAGGCGATCTCCTTGCCCTTACAAACTCCTTGGTTCAACTCCACAATCTTGTCTGACGCTCCCAAGTGACACCTAGCCAATCTAGGAGACACCACTCTCCAAGAAGTAACAAATGGTGTGTTGATGATGAACTCCTTGCTCTTGTGCTTCAAATGATAGTCTCCCCAACACTCAACTCTCTCTCACAGGATTTGGATTTGGTGGAAAGAAGATTTGAGTGGAAAGCGACTTGGGGAAGGCTAGAGATCAAGATTCATATGGCAGGAATGGAATATCTTGGTCTCGACACATGAGTAGGTGGTTCCTTCTCAGAAACAGCAAGTTGGAAGTGTAGGTTTATTCTGATGGCTCTTTCCACGGATGAAGAGGAGGTGGAGGGGTATATATAGCCTACAGACAACTTGCCAAACTCAGTGGGACCGACTTGATAAACTCGGTCGGACCGATTCAGCAAATCTAGTGACCGTTAGGATTTTCGGTGGAACGACATGCAACTCGGTAGGACCGATATGGTTAGGGTTAGGGCATAACGTAATCTCGGTGAGACCGATTACACAAACTCGGTGAGACCGATTTTGGTAATAAGCTAACCAGAGAGTTGGTCAGTAAACTTCGGTGGGACCGATTAAGCTCATTTCGGTGAGACCGAAATGTTACTTAAAAGGAAACAGGGAGTTTACATTGCAATCTCGGTGGGACCGATCGCTCATCTCGGTGGTACCGATCGTTCTGAAGGGAAACAGAGAGATTATAATCCCATCTCGGTGAGACCGAGATCCCTATCGGTGAAACTGATTTGCCTAGGGTTTGTGGCGGTGGCTATGACATCCGAACTCGGTGGCGCGGGTAGAAAGAATCGGTAGGGCCGAGTTTGACTTTTGGTTTAGGTCATATGTGGATATGAGAAAGTAGTTGAGGTTTTTGGAGCATATCACTAAGCTAATCAGAGAGCAAGAAACTCATTAAGCAACACCTCATCCCTCCTTGATAGTATTGGCTTTTCCTATAGACTTAATGTGATCTTGGATCACTAAAATATAAAATGTAGAGTCTTGAGCTTTTGAGCTTGAGCCAACCCTTTTATCCTTAGCATTTTGAGGATCCACTTTTCTCATCCATGCCATGCCATCCATTGAGCTTTTCCTGAAATATTCATCTTGGAATGATGTTAGCTCAAGGAGCTATATGTTGTTAGGAATTACCAAAACCACCTAGGGATAGTTGCACTTTCACATACATCTGAAGTGGATTGTACATGGAGAGGCCGACAACTGGTTGTCGGCGTTCTGGGAATGGGGGTCCCCAGACTTGCCTCCCTGCGGCGTGGCTCAAGGGGTGGCCCAGCACGGCCCATCTTCTTCAGCACAAGCTCAAGACCCTCACGAGGGGCCAAGCCTCGCGGGGCGGACGACAGGGAGCTTCCTCACGCACGGCCTCGTTAGGCTGGCTCGCGAGGAGGCGGAGAGATCAAGGCGGGGTACCTCACGAGGTGCCCATGACGCAAGCCATGATTTGACCAAGGGCGCCAGTAGCGCCACTCGCTGCAGTTGTCCTCCTTTCCTCTTTGGTGCAAAGGGCAAGCGCAGCAAGAATATCAAGCAAAGGCATCCGCTTGGTGCAACAAGACCAAGACCGTCAGAACGGCAGGAAGGAAGTCATCGTGGAGCCCAAGCCAAGGCGTCACCACCGTGAGCCTTTGACAGGAGAGGACCAACTTGAGTCAGGATAAGTGTACTAGATGTTCCCCTTCAAAATGGCCAATTGTTGGCGCCCTTCCCGCTCAATATTTGGGAAGAGGCCCAGGGCCTTAGCCTATAAATAGGACTAGCCACCCACATGGTAGAGGCAGCTAGATGAGAGCCTGATAGAGGATCCAGCACCTTGAATCAGCAGAGAGAGAGCGACTGAACTCCCCCTAGCAGTTCATTGCACCAGCCAAGAACATACCCTCGCGAGGCTATTCTTCCTTGTATTGTTCGTCATCAGCCCAAGAGGCAATCCACCACACCACACACTGGAGTAGGGTGTTACACCACAATGGTGGCCCGAACCAGTATAAACCTTGTGTCTCTTGTGTTGTTCCTTTCATAGTTTAGATCCTAGCGAGGCGGGCGAGGTGCGTGTAGGTAGAGGGCGAGATCTCAGGCGCACTCCCAGTGTTCGAACCTAGAGGGTCTGCCGGAACCTAGAATCCGACATTTGGCGCGCTGTAGGTGCGCTGAATTGCCTTCACGTCGCCTCGTTTCTTCGCCGACCACCGCATCCATGTCGACGCTTCGACGGGTTCGCTGAGCGCCGAGCCGCTCGCTTCGCTGTCCGCTTCAGACGCCCCCCATCGGCCGCCGTCTCCGCTGTTCTCGTCAGTCAGCTTAACGCCGCCAATCAATTCGGGCGGCAACGAGCAGCAACCATTCTCCCAAAGATCCGTCTGTGAGGCGAGACAACAGGTCACTTTCTCGGGCCGCCATGGAGGCTCGAGCTGCGTTCATCGCGGCAAACGAGCTCCTGTGGTACCGCCCTGTCGATGACGTCTACGAAGAGTGGCTCGACCGCGTCGCCGAGCTTGTCCGCGCTGCAGGGGGCTCCCCCGCGCCATCCTACTCGCTGCACCGCGCCCCGCCCTGCGCGGGCGATGATGCTCCGGGGGCGCCTCTGCCGCCTCCCCCTCAAGAAGGCGCCCTGGCCCCAAGGCGCGTGGCCCTGGGCGGAACCCACTCCGTCCGGCGCCAGCGCAGCAAGAGCAGAGCTGCCAAGAGGTCCCTCGCCCCCAAGGAGCTGCCCCAGTGCTCCTCGCAGACCGCTCACACGACCACGCCCTGCTCCAAAGATGCCAAGACCTGCTGCTCCCACCGCAAAGACATGGGGACCCGCAAGACCAGGCTCTTCGTCACCAAAGGCCTCCGTGGCTACAGCAGGGCTGTCGCGCCTTCACCACCGAGCTACTGGACGTCGCGTGGCCCGGCAAGTTCAAGCCAGACCTGCCTCCTTGCTACGACGGCACGGGCCGACCCTGCGGAGTTCCTCCAGCTTTTACGAAGCTGGGCATCAAGCCGCCAACGGGACGAGAAGGTCATGGCGAACTGGTTTCCCATAGCACTCAAGCGACGAGCCCGCACTGGTTCCCGAACCTCGGCTCTCGGCATGATCTCCTCCCGACGAGATGCGCACCCGCTTCATCGCCAACTTCCAAGGTACTAGCGACCGCCTCACGCCATGAGCGACATGCGCCGCATCAAGCAGCAACCAGGGGAGACCCTCCAGAAGTACATCCAGCGCTTCAACAACGCACGCCTCAAGATTCCCAACGTGACCGAGGAGGCCATCATCTCAGCCTTCTCCGACGGAGTGCGTGACGTCAAGATGAAGGAGGAGCTGGCGATGCATGAAGATCTGTGCACTTCCTTGGAGCTGTTCAACTTGGCGACCAAGTGCGCCATGGCTGAGGAAGGGCGCCTTTCCCTCCTCGTACTGCCAGTCGGAGACCCAGAAGAGAAGAAATCCAAGGCCAAGGACGTGAAGCGCAAGGGGGCTGCCGTGCTCGCGGCAGAACCAGACACCAAGCGGGGCAGAGATCAGCCCGAGTCTTCCAAGGGCAGCCGGTACTGTGTGTACCACGACCTCCACACCCACAACACCAACGAATGTCAAGATCTCCGGGCTGTACGAGAAGGGAGGATCGGCCGACGCCCCGACCGCAACGATCGAAGCTACGACCGAGGAGGAGGAAGGAACACAGGACGCTGGGAAGACCGTGGCCCTCGCCAAGGGTGGCGCGACCGACCTCGCGAGGATCGCTGGCAGGATCAGCCTCACGAGGGATACTTGAGAGATCAGCCTCGCGAGGATCATGCGCAGGGAAACGCAGGCCTCCCTCCTCTGCCGCCGCAGCCAAGGAGAAACGAGGACCATCATCAGGACGAGGGGGCTGGGGGCTTCCAGGAGCCGCGCGCGATCGCTTGCATCCTGGGCGGAGCTCAAGTCCCAGCCTCTCAACGCATGTTCAAGCAGTTTGCCCGCGAAGTGAATGCAGTCCTCCCCAAGCTCGAAGCCACACGCCCTCTCAGATGGTCGGCATGCGCCATCACGTTCAGCTCAGCGGGCAAGCTCAAGTGCGCGGCCACAACCAGAGTCCTCCCGATGCTTTGTTCCTCGATCATCAGCAACGTGCAAGTCACCAGGACCCTCATCGACGGCGGAGCATGGCTCAACGCCCCGTCCAGAGACATTCAACAATCTCCAAGTGCCTTACAATCAGCTTCAGCCAACCAAGTTTTCTCCGGAGTCGCCGATGGCTCCACGGTTCCGACAAGGGCAGGTCCGCCTCCCTGTCACCTTCGGGCGTAGCGACAACTACCGCACCCGCTCATCGACTTCGATGTCGCCCACATTCGCCTGCCATACAATGCCATCCTCGGGTACCCAGCTCTCGCCAAGTTCATGGCCGTGACTCATCATGGCTACAACGTCCTCAAGATGCCAGGAAGCGGCGGAGTCATCACGGTGCCTTGTGAAGAGAGAGACGCAGTGTGCTCCCTGGAGCGAGCCTTTCAAGCCGCATCACTTGAAGACCCAGATCGCAGGAGCGTGAGGCTCCCTGAGATCGCTCCCAAGAAGAAGAAGACATCGCCATGCCCGACCCCTCGGGAGGCAGGCCCCTCAGGGTCCGCGCCTGCTCAGGGGGCACCTCCTTCTGTCGCATAGGAAGGCGCGCGCCCTCCTCAAGCAAGGCTCGGGGGCTCTCTCTTGCAGGGCCACCGACCTTGCTAAGGTCACGAGGGAGGCGCTTGGGCACCACTTGGAGGCGTGTTTCAAAGCACGCTTCCCTCGGGGAAGGAGCAAGGCAAGGAGGGCCAAACCCTCGGGAGTTCGTCGGCCCGGATCACGCAGGAGCTGCAGGAGTCAAGAGTCATGAGTGGCAGCCGCCACTCCGCCGTAGCTCCCCATCCAGCGAGGATGGTGGGCTGCAGCGTCTGCATCGACATACTGGGGGCTCAACCGAGCCGCCTCTCGGGGCGCTCATCCCTCATGGCGGCGCTGCGAAGGTCCACCCCACAACTTCGTTCAGATGCCCTACGGCGTGCCAAGCAGCAACCGCCACTTACCGGCGCCTCATGAGGGAGCATCCCGGAGGCTCAAGAGGCCAGGCGTTCCATGATCTGGCGGAGATGGAGATGGTCCATGAGGAGCCACTGGCGCCTCGAGCCTCCCAGGCTCCCGGGCCCGGGGCTCGTGAAGATCGGCTTCCGCAGCCCACGACGTCCGCTACTTCAACATCCCTTCGCCGTCTTCAACGCCATCGGTGACATCCTTCAAGTTTCATTTCCACCGGAGTGCCCCTGTGGCTGCATTTTTCCCAGCCGCGTGGGTCCGGCCCTCGCAGCTGCGTGTATCCCTTTACTTCATGTTCCTAGCTTACTTTGTTGGGGCGCCCTCGGGCTGCATCATCCCCAAGTCGCTCGGTCCGCACTCCAATGCATGTACCCCTCTTGCGTTTATTTCGGGTCATGCGTTCGACCCATCATGATTGTTATTTGATGCCTGTCCACGGCACCCCTTCTTCCTTCATGTCGGCCGCTTGCACGTTAAAGGGGGGGTACCTGAGCATCGCGACTCATGGGCTCCTACTGGCTCTCCAGCCCTCACCCTCTGGCCTTGTCCACAGCATCGCGACCTGGCATACCAGCGACGGCTGAGACCCGCTCGAGGGCCGGGACCCGAGGACGTAGAGCGTCGGCATCTAACCAAATTTGCAGGAACACATCACAAGTTAAGGCCATGCGAGCGCAACTCCGCCTTGAGGTAGGGGCCCGTGGAGTCCAGCTGGCTGGCTCACGGGTGCCCAGATACACCTCGTCAGGCCCTACCGTGGCAGCCACGTGTCAGGGGGGGTTGTACACGCCCCGAGGGCTCCTCCCGGAGGGGAGCCCCCTCCCACGCACTGGGCTTGAAGCACCATGCTGCTACTGGTCGACGACGACACTGCCGAGGAGCGGCTATGCCCGTACACATACGGAAGCGCTATGCTCCGCGCTGGTGATAAACAACTGAGGGTGGCCCCCGGCCGCATCAACCTCAGGGAGCCCAGAGCTCAGTGTCTGGCCTCATTGAAACGCCTTCCTTCGGGAGTGCCACGCGAGGGGGCTGGGCACGGGGGCTACGCCTGGGTCACGCCCAGACGTACGCCACCCAGCCAGGCCCCTCGGGCCTGGTTCATCGCACGTCTCTCCCTGAGCGGAGCCAAGGTACGAAGGTCGTTTGAGCGTCAAGGGGGACTCCTGAGCATCGCGACTCAGGAGCCTAACTGGTCACGTAGCCCCTCACTCCTTAGTTCCGAAAGGCTAACGGCGGTTGAGGTATGCGCAGGGGCCGGGCTCTGTGAGCGATAGAATGGTAGATTCACCCACACATCTCACCTCCCTACTTGCTGTTCAGGCGCCAAGGGGGACTCTCGAGCATCGCGACTCAGGAGCCTAACTTGTCACGTAGCCCCTCACTCCTTGGTCCCGCCCTGGTTTCCGGTCGGGCTAACGGGCGGCTGAGAGAGCGGGCCGGCTCACGGGCGTAGAACATAAGCAAGTAGGAAGGAAAAACGCAAATCTCAAGGAATTTAAAAGGAAACATTACAGTCCATAACTGTTATCACAACACCAAACACAAGTTTAAACGCCTCCCCGAGGCATGATGCATGTTGCAGGTGCTGAAAGTGGAACAGGAGCCACAACGGAGTCACTTGTTGGCGGTGGAGCTGCGCGGAGCGGGTTCGCCTCGTGAAGCCCCAGGACCCGGGCAATACCGCTTCGCTTGGTGTCAAGGCCCGGAACTTCTCCAGCAGAGCCTCCGCTCGACCCTTCACGGCCTCAGCGGCGGCAGCGGAAAGCTCGCCGCTCACCAGCTCCAGCAGGCTGTCGAGGTCGACGTCGGGATCACGAAGGTAGATGTGGGTAAGGACACGCGTCAGCGCTGCAGAAGACAGGACACGCGCCTCAGCCTCAGCCGTAGGGCCAAGGCCAAGGGTGACATCTTCAAGGGCGCGGATCAGGAAGGGAAGCAGCTTGGCAGGGCCGTCCTCGACGCCGGCCAGCGGGCTTTCCAGGCCGTTGTCGTAAAGCGACCTCAGCAGGGTGCGAGCCTTCACCTCCATCTCCGTGAAGGCCTCGCGGTCCTCGGCAAGGACCCGCGCCTTGCCATCCAGCTCGACCTTCTTCGCCTCCAACTCCTGCTCCAGCACACCCAGGCAGTCACGACGCTTGTTAATCTTGGCATCCCGGTCCTTGAAGGCCGGCTCGCGAGCCTTCATGTATTCCTCCTTCTCTTGGCGGATGCGGGCCTCGTTGGCAAACTGGTCACGCAGGCCCTGCAGCTCGCTCTCCAGCGCCTTGCAGCGACCTCGGACATCGGCTACCTCCCCCAGGGCAGCGTCGCGAGCAGCCTTCGCGCCAAGGACGGCCTGCTTCTCCTCGTCGCAAGCCGTCGAGGCCTGAACCAGTGCCGCTCGAATCGAGCTGGCCGAGCGAATCCAGCCAGAGGCCAGCTCCAAGCGCCCGGCCACCAAGCGAGGGTCGGCGCCTAGAAGATCTTGCCGCAGCCGGTCCAGTTCAGCAGCAACACGATCTAGGACAGTGGGAGGAGTCGGAGACACAGCAGTTGGTGGAATAGGAGGAGAGGACGGCAGCGTAACCACAGTATCCTGAGGCGGAACCTGCTGTGCCCCAACAGCTGTGGCGGTGGCATCAGGCAAGGATACCTCAGGAGTCGCTTGGACCATGGGGGCTGAGCTCGCCCCAGCCAGCTCCGCCAGGCCTCGCGAGGATGACCGGGCAGGAGAGGCCCGTGTCTTGCCGTCGCATTCCTTCGCGGGCAGAGGCGCTGCCCCGGACGGAGCCTTAGGAGCTCCCTTCAGCTTCTTCGCCGCAGGCGCCAGCCTAGCCAAGAGATACAGATATCAAGCCTCAGCGACAAAGCAAGGAATAAAGCAAGAATCAAGCACTTATCGTCATCGCCATGGCTCGAGCAACCTCCGGCCATACTTGAAGCCCGAGAGCCGGCTGCAGGGATCAGCCTCAAGAGGCCCGGGAGCAGGAGGCACGTCTGCAGATCGCCTCGGAGCTGGGGCAGACCCGTGGAGGACCAGCCCAGTCATGTCCTTTTTCGGGATCGGGGGCAAGCTCTCGCCGCCCCGCTCATCGCCATTCTCGTCGTCGTCGCTCGGCAAGAGGCGGAGAGCGCGGGACCTGCACCGGGGGAGGGGCGTTCTCGACTCCCCGTTGGTCGCCTCGGAGTTAGGCCCCGCTTCACGCTCCTCTTCTTCCTCCTCTTCGCTAGAGTCGCCGGAGGACACGTTCACCGTCGCCAGGGCCGCCGGGTCCTCGGGAACCTCCGCGGGCACGGGCCCGTCCCCATTGAAGACGGGCATGGATTCTAACGCCTGCTCCCAATCATCTCGAAGGAACAGAGGCCGCGAGGCGCCCTCCGGCCTCGCCACGTCACCCCGACCAAAGATTTGAGGACCGCGCCAGATCTTCGTCGGCCAAGACTGCGGGGCTCGGCGGGGCCTCCATAAGCGTGGCAATCTTGACGAAGCGGGGCCACGATGCTCCAGGAACTCCCTCGGGAGAGCGGCCGATCAACCGCCGCATCCATGTTGCTCGGCCACAGATCCACGTCCATCTTCTCCAGCACCGGCTTCGCGCGGGGATCCACGAGTTCTGCGCGAGACCAATCATCGGAGATCGTGGGGTGCTCCGTGGGCAGAATCAGCCGAGGGTGGATGCGCCCAGCAGCTACCATGACCCACTTGCTCCTGAAGCCCTCAATCCTCTTCCCGGGCTTCGATATGGTGTTGGAGCTGCCATACGCGACAAAGCTCGCGCACGCGGAGACGGGACCGCGAGAGGTCCGAAGGTAGAAGTAGTGGCGCAGCAAGGCCACTGAGGACTGCACCCCGACGTGAGCCTCACAATAGTAAGCGAAGATCGCCAGAAGAAGAACAGAGTTGGGGTGGAGGTGCAGAGCTTGCAGTTTGTAGAGGCGGAGGACAGAGAAGAAGAACTTAGAAAAGGGAGGCACCAGACCGGCAGCAAAGGCGCTCGTGAAGAGCGGATAGAAGGTGCTTCCTTGGCCCTCGGGAAGGGCGGAGCCAGCCTTGAACACCTCTGCCCCGTCGATGCCTTGCGCCGCCACCATCCGGCGCACCCGGGCAAGGCCCTTCTCCGACACATTCGGCGAGTCCAAGGCGGCTGAGTACCAAGCTCCGGCCGGGGTTTGGCGAGGCGCCATGTCTTGCTAGGGCACGCGGTCGAAGTAGATCTGAATATTTCAGAGGCAAGAAGGAAAGGCGCAAGAAAGGAGATCTGGGCAATGACCGGAGGAGACGAGGGAAGCAAAGCCTAGACAGACGCTGCTCTTTTGTCGATTCGCGCAGTTGCTAAGGCGCCCACGTCCAATCAACCGCCACGCGGCGCCCGAAGCCGCAGGATGTTAGGGCTTGATTGCCGCAGACTTGCCCTTCGCTTCTCTGCTCAGCCAAGTCCGGGCGCGCCTTGGGCCCGGGGGCTACTGTCGGCGTTCTGGGAACGGGGGTCCCCAGACTTGCCTGGCTGCGGCGTGGCTCAAGGGGTGGCCCAACACGGCCCATCTTCATCAAGACAAGCTCAAGACCCTCGCGAGGGGCCAAGCCTCGCAGGGCGGACGACAGGGAGCTTCCTCAGGCACGGCCTCGCCGGGCTGGCTCGCGAGGAGGCGGAGAGATCAAGGCAGGGTACCTCACGAGGTGCCCATGACGCAAGTAATGACGACCAAGGGCGCCAGGCGGGCACCGGCCCGCGTAAAGTCCTCCTTTCCTCTTTGGTGCAAAGGGGGCAAGCGCAGACAAGAGCAACAAGCAAAGGCATCCGTTTCGGTGCAACAAGACCAAGACCGTCGCAACGGCAGGAAGGAAGTCATCGTGGAGCCCAAGCTGGCGTCACCACCAGAGCCTTTGATAGGCGAGGACCAACTTTAGTCAGGATAAGTGTACTAGATGTTCCCCTTCAAAATGGCCAATTGTTGGCGCCCTTCCCGCTCAATACTTGGGAAGAGGCCCATGCCTTAGCCTATAAATAGGACTAGCCACCCACAGGGTAGAGGCAGCTAGATGAGAGCCTGATAGAGGATCCAGCACCTTGAATCAGCAGAGAGAGTGACTGAACTCCCCCTAGCAGTTCATCGCACCAGCCAAGAACAGACCCTCGCGAGGCTGTTCTTCCTTGTATTGTTCCTCATCAGCCCAAGAGGCAATCCACCACACCACACACTTGAGTAGGGTGTTACACCACAATGGTGGCCCAAACCAGTATAAACCTTGTCTCTCTTGTGTTGTTCCTTTCATAGTTTAGATCCTAGCGAGGCGGCGAGGTGCAGGTAGGTAGAGGGCGAGATCTCTGCGCGCACCCCAGTGTTCGAACCTAGAGGGTCTGCCGGAACCCGAAATCCGACACTGGTCCACGGCCGCACGCAAGGAAATGCCTCCTTATTACGCGCAAAATAATGATTGCTCCACCTGACATCAGGGACCCACCGAAAGGGCCTCTGTATTTCGCGAAAAACGTTACCTCAGCGACAACTCGGACCCACCAGCTATATCTTCGCACGCAAGGAAGTGCCTCCTTATTACGCACGAAAAAAATGAATACTCCCCCTGTTAGCTGGGACCCAGTATAGTGGCAGGCTGACTTGTGGGCTTACTAAGTTGACGGGGACGGAGGGCTTTGTCAACTTAGTCAATATGCACGATTCTAGCTCCAGTGACCGTACGATGTCCATCCAACGGCCGTAGTGCTTCTTCAACCTCTGGTCTTCTTGCTCCAAAGAGCCCAAACTAGCGCCCGGTCGTGCCTCATGCTCCTGCCTCCCGTGGCCGGGTCAGGATGATGCGGAGGCCTCACCGCCCCCTACTACTCCCACCGTTGGCCAGGCCATCCCTCTACTCACCCACACCCCCTATTATTCTACGGCGACGGCAGCCACACACCGCAGCGAACAAGCGAACCCTCGTACTCCTCTATGCGTGGGCATCCACTACCGCATCTTCCCCAGCTCCGCGTCGTCCCCTTCCTAGGCCTCGTTGTCGTCCACCGCCCTGGTGCTCTCGGCGCGGTGTGGTCAACGTGGTCAAGGAACGGCTTCCATCAGACGTGGACTGTATGTGGAGAGGCTGACAGCTGGGTCAACGGCCGCAACAAGGAAGTGCCACCTTATTACGTGCAAAATAATTATTCCTCCACCTGACAGCGGGGACCCACCGGACGGGCCACCGTATTTAATGAAAAAAATGTTTGCCCCTGACTGCTGGGACCCACCAGCTACATCTTCGCACGCAAGGAAGTGCGTCCGGGCAAAAAAAAATGATGCGCCCCCCTGACTGCTGGGACCCACCAGCTACATCTTGCAGGCAAGGAAGTGTGTGTCAGTCGGGACCCACCTGGTCGAAGCGTACATAGCATTGTCATTCTGGTCGCGAACGTGTAATGCATATATATCTTGGTGGATGTAGAGGCGCGACGCGTCGTAGTAAGTAGGCGTGCGTGGCGTAGTAGAGGCGCGACGTAGCATGTACACGCACGCAGCCGCCGTGGTGCAAGAAAGAAAATACGGCCACATATGTGTACATACGGGCGGGGTCTCGAACGCCTACTCGTGCATACGTATGGCCAGGGCTCGTGTACATGGCTGTGTTGGAATGGAGAAAGAGCGTCGTCGTCGTGTTCATGGGGAGGCAACGGAATGCGTCGTGTTCATGGGGAGGCAACGGAATGTGTCGTGTTCATCGGGAGGCAACGGAATGCGTGGGAGCCAACCGGCTGGGTCGGAACGGAATGCATGGTCGTGTTCATCGAGAGGGCTTGGACGGAACAGGCGATGGAAACGAGGCCTGGCGTACCGCACAACGGAGGAAACGGCCTTGTGTTCAACCGACCACATTCGAAACGGGATCCTGTTCATCGGGAGGGGTCTGGCGTACAGCAAAACGGATGAAACAGACCTGCTATGGTCGAAACAGGGGTCCTGTTGATCGGGAGGGGTGTGGCATACCGCAAAACGGATGAAACGGACCCCTACGGTTGAAACGGGGGTCCTGTTGATCGGGAGGGGTGTGGCGTACCGCAAAACGGACGGAATGGACCTCCTACGGTCGAAACAGGGGTCCTGTTCATCGGGAGGGGTGTGGCGTACCGACGGGATACTGTTCATCTCCACCGTCGACCTCCTCCAGCCTGCACGAGCTCCTGTTCATCCAGCCTCCACCACGCGCTACTCCACCGGCTACTGTTCAACCACCCCTCCACGGGCACCCCTCCACCGTCTAATGTTCATCCAGCCCTCCAGACCACGGGGTCCTGTTCAACCACCCCTCCACGGGCACCCCTCCACCGTCTACTGTTCATCCAGCCCTCCACCACACCACGGGGTCCTATTCATCCAGAGGCAACGCCACCACTCACTATTCATCCAACCCCCCCCCTGCAACGCTCACTCTTCATCCCAGAGGCAGCATCGATCGGCTTCAGTTAGCAGCAGTAGCGAAGGAATTGCTCGATCGGGTTCAGTTAACAGCCATTGATCGATCGCTCGGGTTCAGTAACGCGTAACTTCTGCAAAGGTAATCTGTCCGGGTTCGATTAGAGCCCAACGCCTCACTCGGGTTTAGTTAGAGCCAACGCCGCACACACGCAGCCAGACGTGTCTGAGAGAGAAACACGCATCGCCGGCCCCGACCTCCCACCATAACCGGAACTCCCGAAATTTTCTCCCTCACTTCTACCACGGTTTTTTCTGTCATGGACGGCCCAAAGAATGTCATGCAGCTGCGTCTCCGGCCCGCCCAAGACGAAAAGCCCATTTTCTGTCATGATTTTTTGTCATAGAAGTAGGAGCCCACCACATCTATGATGATACCGGGTTTTGTCACAATTATCGTCATAGAAGTGTCATATGTATGACACAAAAAAATTCGTTCGGCCCGAAATGTCACGGATGTGTCTTTTTTTTGTAGTGGTAGAGGCTGCTGCGCCGTCCGCGGGCAGCACAGCCCCGCCCCCGGAGCCAATGGCGTGTGGCTCGTTGTCTCGGATTCAGACAACGCCGCTCGCCTGGCTCCGATCGCCAGAATGTCGTGGATGCTCGCGGGCCACGTCCCCGGTCCCATCCGTGGGCACCCGGCCGCCTGCTCGCGCTGGCACGGACGGGCCAGCCCCGGACGAGCCGATCGCTGTGATCCCCTTTCTCTTGGGGGCCATGGTGATAATGAAGTTGGTGTGCTAACCTTCAAACCGGATTTTCACAGCTTGCACCCCCTACCTGGCGCGCCAAAGATGTCGGGGAAACGACACCTACGGGATCACGAGGAATCCCTTTTGCTACGGTTGGCGGGCGCGGGGCTGTGGAAAGAGCGGGATTGAGAGATCAAAGTAGGGGGGATTATCCAGGTTCGGGCCGCAAGTGACGCGTAATACCCTACTCCTGCAGGTTTTTGTTTATCTAGTGTTCTTGGACTAGCTACAAGGCGTGCAGGGTCAAAAAAGTCTGAATCCTCTCCCAGTATGCAGCGGGCCTCCTTTTATATACAAAGGGGCTACAGATATATAGTGGTCGAGTCTATCCTCTGGCAGGATAGGACAAACACATTTAATGCGCTGCTGACGTGCCCTTCTTGCTTTATCGGGGACGGCAAGGAAGCTCGTCCCATCTGTCGCTGCCTTGCCTGGCTTCGGCGCGCGTCCGAACTGACGAGGCGGGTAGTGCCACGCTGGCTGGCTGGCTGCTGAGTTGGTGCGGTGGCAGAGCCTTCACGAAGATCTACATGCCACCACGCAGGTGCTTGCTGAGTTGGCCTAGAGACCGCACATCGCCATGCAGGTGTTCGCCTTGTTGATGGGCTGGCAGCTACATGGGAACGGCGGCGGAGCTTTGTAGATGTGGGCCTGGCTGTGGCCCCGCGGATGTCTTAGGAAAGAGTCTTGCCGGGGCCCCGACAAGGGTCTTGCCATGGCGTCGCGGTCGTCCCCAGCAGGGGGCTTACCGGGGGGTCTCGTGGGTATCCTTGGCAATGATCTTGCCCGGGATCTTCGTCTTCTGGTTATTTATCTAGTCTTGTATGCTTCTAGTCTTCACAAAGATCTGCATGCCACCATGGAGGCGCCTCCCGAGATTTGGTTCCAATGTGGTTGAGGGCGTCGGAACTCTCAGGCTCGAGGGTGGCAGCCCTGCTGGCGTTGGGCGACTTGCCCCGGCAAGGTTCTTGCCGGGGCTGTGGAGGCCGCCCCGGCAAGGGCCTTGCCAGGGGAGTCCATCTCGCCTATACGCTCTTTGTGTTCTGACTTGGCGTTGATGCAGTCGTCTTGTGCCTTTGCTTCCTCTGCCCCACCAAGCGTGGCCAGGGGCATGGGGCTGCGACTGCCTGCGCACAAGTAAAGGGGTGCAAAAAGGGACCCCTACTTTTGTACATCGACAACTTTGCTACTAAATACTTTGCTGCAGATATTAAGTCTTTCAGGTGTGGTTGAATTGACAAGTCAGCTACTAATACTTGAGAATATTCTTTGGCTCCCCTTTTGTCGAATCAATAAATTTGGGTTGAATACTCTACCCTCGAAAACTATTGTGATCCCCTATACTTGTGGGTTATCAACACATTTTTCTGGCGCCGTTGCCGGGGAGAATAGCTCTATTCTTTGAGTCACTTGGGATTTATATCTGTTGATCACTATGAGGAATTTGAAAGATCAAAGAACCAAGATTTTTCCCTCAACTACGAGGGGAGGTAAGGAACTGCCATCTAGCTCTGCACTTGATTCACCTTCTGTTTTAAGTAAACTTGCGACACCTACACCTGCTATTGATTCTGATATGTCGAATGTTATTGATGACGCGACTTCTGCTATGAATGATCCTTATGATAATACTACTTCTTTGATTGATAATACTGTGTGTCGGTGTACAAAAGTAGGGGTCCCCTTTTTGCACCCCTGTTCTTGTCTTGTGGCAGTCGCTTGACGCCTGCCACGCTTGGCGGGGCAGAGGAAGCAAAGGCACGAGATGACTAAATCAATACCAAGATGGAAACAAAAACAACAAAAGGGCGAGGTCGACTCCCCTCGCAAGGCCCTTGCGGGGGCGGCCTCGCAGCCCCGGCAAGAGCCTTGCCGGGGCAACTTGCCCAGCACCAGCAGGGCTGCCACCCTCGATCCTGAGAGTTCTGATGCCGTCAACCACATTGGAACCAAAGCTCGGGAGGCGCCTCCATGGTGGCAAGCAGATCTTTGTGAAGACCAAATGCATACAAAATCAGACGAGAATCAGAAGATGACGATCCTCGGCAAGATCCTTGCCGAGGATACCACGAGACCCCCGGCAAGCCCCTTGCCGGGGACGACCACAACGCCACGGCAAGACCCTTGCCGGGGCCCCAGCAAGACTCTTGCCGAAGGCATCCGCGGGGCCGCAGCCAGGCCCACATCTGCCAAAGCTCCGCCGTTGTTCCCATGTAGCTGCCAGCCCATCAACTAGGCGAACACCTGTGTGGCGACGTGCGGCCTCTAGGCCAACTCAGCAAGCACCTGCGTGGTGGCATGCAGATCTTCATGAAGACCTTACCACCATGCCAACTCAGCAGCCTGCCAGCCTGCATGGCGCTGCATGCCTCGTTGGCCTGGACACGTGCCGGAGCAAGGTGGAGCGGCGACGGACGGGACGGACCTCGTTACCGCCCCCGATAAAGCAAGTGGACACCTAAGTAGCGCATTTAATGCACTTTGTCCTGTAATGACAGGCGATAAGCTTGTGCACTGTATAACTTTCCACCTCCTGTGTGCCACTGTGGCAGCCCCTTTGCCTATAAAAGGAGGCCCGTGGTGTACTGCGAGAGGATTCGGATCTTTTGGACGCACGCACGCACTGTAGCTAGTTCAAAAGCTCAAGAACACTCAAATATACACCAAAGCAGGACTAGGGTATTACACATCCTCGCGGCCCGAACCTAGGTAAACGATCTTCGTGCTGGCTTCTAGACCCGCTCTTTGCACAACCCCGCGCCTGCCAACCGTAGAAGGGATTCCAGTGATCCCATAGGTGTCATTTTCCCCTGACATCTTTGGCGCGCCAGGTAGAGGTGGCGCAGTTGTGAAAATCTGGTCTAGCAACTAGTCTAGCAGTTCTTCATCACCATGGCTCCCAAGAAGAAGGGGATCACAGCGATCGACACGTCCGGGGCCGGCCCGTCCGCGCCAGCGCGAGCAAGCGGCTAGGTGCCCACAGATGGGGCTGGAGACGTGGCTCACGAGCATCCACAACATTCTGGCGATCGGAGCCAGGCGAGCGGAATCGTCCGAATCCGAGACGACGAGTTGCGCGCTGCTGGGTTCGGGGGCGGGGCCGTGCTTCCCACGGACGGCGCAGCAGCCTCTACGGCACCCCATCTGGCGCCCGCGCCGCACCTTTCCCATGTCGCGCGCGATGAGCCGCACTGCGATGCCGGAGGCCCCGGGCACCGGCGCGGAAAGAGCCCTGTGCGCCACTCACAGGACGAACCAGGCCGGCGTGCGCGCTCAGACGCCGGTGCAGGCGGTGTGCGACCGCGACAGAGCCACTTCTAACCCGGTTAGAAGTCGGAGCGCGTCACGGTCTATGCAGATCTCGCTGCCGCCTACGCCAGCAGAAGCGCTGGCGCGCGTGCAGCTGCTCCTTGACTTCCCCCTGCTGCGGAGAAGCTCGATGAGTGGAGAACCACCATCTGAAGCCTTATTGGCTTCGCCAACAAAGACGAGCCGCTCCTGGCGGGGCCGTCGCACCGGCGTCCTAACGAGCCGGTGCATGCCGACGGCGGGGGGACCAGATATGCTGTGACCATGGTGCACTCGCCCCTTCGCGCCGCATGAAACAACGGCAGCCCGTCGACCCGACATCGGCGACAATGTTTCCACGGCGTCGTCCGACCCGCAGATACGCCGCGACCAATGTCAAGTCCTTCGGGAGCGGGCCCAGGAAGACGCTCAAACTACCATCGAACGACGATGGGAGACGCGCCATCAGTCAGATCGGCGTGCGGGGCCTACTATGGCCCCCCCCGCGGCGGGGGGGGGGGGGCTGCCTTACGAGGTGGGTTGTCCGGCCTTTACCCGAGAGCTGCGGCAGTTCCAGTGGTCCTCCCACCGCACGTTCAAGCCGGATGTTGGCGAGAAGTACAACGGCAAGACCCACCCGACGGAGTTCCTCAGCATCTACACCATCGTGATGCAAGCTGCTGGAGTTCAGGACGACAAGGTCCTTGCCAATTACTACCTGTTGGCACTCAAACCCAACGTCATGTCATGGTTGATGCACTTGCTAGTGGATTCCATTTCTTCTTGGTCAGATTTGTGTCATGAGTTTGTTGGCGCCTTCACTGGAGGTCACAAACTCATGGAAGAGAGCGATTTGTATATCATCCCCCCAGAAAGAAAACAAAAACCTGCGCAAGTACATACAGAGGTTCAGCCGGGTGCAGTACAACATCCCAGATGTTCATCCCGCCGCCGTTATCAGCGCATTCCATCAGAATGTGCGCAATCTAAAGATGCGTGAAGAGTTGGCAATGAACAAGGTCAAAGATGTGGCCGAACTCTATGTTCTAGCTGATAGATGTGCTCGAGCTGAAGAGGGGAGGAAGTACCCCGGCGAAGACGCTGATGCGGAAACCGACTCCACAGACGAAGACGCCGCCGCCCCGACAAAGAAAGGTCGGCGCCGCAACAGGAAACGCAAGGGCAAGACTGTGCTTGCCGTTGAAGGATCCGGCGAGCTTGGTGCCGCCAAAAAGGCCAAGGCTGACGACCCCGGCAAGGAGGTTGTCGGGTGTGCCGCCTGCTTGGCCCTGGCGGCCGCCGGCAAGCCAGGGGGCTCCGAGAAGCAGTACTGCAAGATCCACTGCACCAAGGGCCATGACCTCCAGAACTCCCGACAAGTTGAGCTGCTTGCAGAAAAGTAGAAGGCTGAATACGAAAGGCGGGACGAGGAGAAGGGTCAGAATGGTGCTAAGGGATCTGGCAAGAAGCGTGGCAACCACGGGGGTCGCCGCGGCAAAGATAACCAACAAGAGAGGCCCGCTCGGGGCCGTGACAAGAAAGAGGAGGATGACGATCATGACGAGGATGATGAGTCCGGCGAGCACGACTACCAGAAGGCTACAGAGGCTATGTGCGCTGACAGTGGTGCCTCGTTGCACACCTCACACCGCCAGCTGAAGCAGTGGGCGCGTGAGGTCACGACGGCGGATCCCTCGTTAGATGCCCAAAGGCCACTTAAGTGGTCCCGCACGCCCATCGTTTTTGACACCGAGGATCACCCTGACCGCACAACTGCGGTCAGGTGTTTGCTGTTGTTGGTTTCACCAACAATGCGCAACCTCAAGGTGACCAAAGTACTGGTTGACGGTGGGGCTGGTCTAAATTTGATCTCACCCGCTGTGATCAAGAAGCTGCAGATTCCTGATGGAGACCTCGAAGAACCGGGCACATTTCAAGGGGTCAACCCGGGAAGGAGCCAGCCTAAAGGTAAAATCACGCTGCCCGTTCTGTTTGGGGGCGAGCTGAACTATAGGACGGAGAAGATCGTCTTTGATGTCGCCAAAATCCCCTTGCCATACATTGGGATCCTTGGCCGCCCAGCGCTGGCCAAGTTCATGGCGGCGACCCACTACGCCTACAACATGTTGAAGATGCCGGGGCCGCTGACCATCATCACCGTCCCCTCTGACAAAAAAGGCGCACTCATCTGCACCGACCAACTCTACCAAGAGGTAGTTGTAGCAACTGCCGTCCGAGCACTTGCTCCTGCCGCTGAAGCTCCGGGGAGGAAGAAGGCCACCAAGACCTCTTCCGGCAAGACCTCTTGCACCCACTCCGGCAAGCACACCTCTTCGGAGTGTTGTGTTCCCATTGAGGACATGCCAGAGAGCTCCACCGGCAAGAGCAAAAATTCCAAGGCTGCACCACCAGAAACCAAGAAGGTGTCCGTCAAGGAGGACGGCACGGTCGGGGCTTTCACCATAAGCTCCACCCTCGACAGCAAATAGGAAAGCGCACTCATCACCTTCCTGCAGGCGAATGTCGATGTATTTGCATGGCAAGCATCTGACATCCCCGACGTTCCCAGGGAGGCGATTGAGCACCATCTTGCTGTCTGTCCTCCTGTGTGACCCATAAGCGAAGGTCAGGAAGCAAGCTTTGGAGCGGTAAGAGTTCATCATCAAAGAGATCAGGAAGTTGGATGCGGCAGACCTGGTAAGAGGAGTACTCCACCCCACGTGGTTGGCCAATCCGGTGGTGGTGTGTAAGGCAAACGGGAAGAGGAGGCGGTGTATTGACTACACAGACATCAATAAAGCATGTCCAAAGGATCCTTTCCCTCTCCCACGCATCAATCAGATTGTAGACTCCACTACCAGGTGTGACCTGCTATCATTCCTTGATGCCTATTCAGGGTACCAACAGATCTTCATGACGAAGGAAGATGAAGAGAAGACCGCGTTAATCACCCCATGTGGTATGCACTATTTTGTACAATTGCCTTTCGAGTTGAAGAGCGCTGGTTCGACATTTGCCCGAGCAGTCCAGATTGGTTTTGAGCCCTAGCCACATAGAAATATGGAAGCTTATATGGATGACATAGTGGTCAAAACCAAGGATAGGGCCACGCTCGTGCAAGATTTAGAAGAAACATTCCCAAACTGGCGCAAGATCAACCTCAAGCTCAACCCAGAGAAGTGCGTGTTCGGTGTCCCCTTTGGCAAACTTCTCGGGTTCTTTGTGTCTCAACACGGAATCGAAGCAAATCCCGACAAGATCAAAGTGATTGAGTAGGCGAGGCGCCAAACGGGTCAAAGACGTCCGTAGGCTCGCCCGGCTAACGTTGCTGCCTGAGTAGGTTCATCTCCAAATCTGCTGGCGTGCCTCCCTTTTCAAAGTTTTGAAAAAGGTGGGTCGATAAAATAGACTCGAGGCGCAGGCAGCAATCAGAGGATTTGAAGAGGTACCTCTCCTCCACGCCAATACTAGTCGTGCCTAAACCACGAGAGCCGTTGCTGCTGTACTTAGCAGCAACAAATCAAGTGGTCAGTGCTGTGATGGTGGCACAGAGGAAACCTGAGGGAGAAGCAGCAGTTGCAGCAGAGCCGTCGGATGATGGGCCGGGGCCTTCCCTGGCAGAAGCTGACGCCGGCAAACCAGAACCCCCGGCAAGGCCCGAACCCGGTGGGGCAGAGCCTGAGCAGATGGGCGAAGTGGGACAGAAGAAGAAGATGGTGCAGCACCCAGTGTATTTTGTAAGTTCCCTCTTGCAAGGGGCTAGATCAAGATATTCTGGAATGCAGAAGCTGCTTTTCGGCCTTCTCATGGCCTCGAGAAAGCTGCGCCACTATTTCCAAGCACATGAGATCACCGTCGTCACCCGCCTCCCTTTGCAACGGATTTTGCACAACCCAGTTGCGATAGGGAGGATTGTGGAGGGGGCACTGGAGCTGTCGAGCTTTGGCCTCAGGTTTGAAAGTACTTCAATGATCAAGAGCCGAGCTTTGGAAGAGTTCACAGCTGAATGGACAGCAACGCTCAACGAGGAGATCCAAGAGACTACCCTTCCCGGCAGAGAGACAAACTGTGAGTGGATTATGTACTTCGACAGAGCTTTCTCACTCCAAGGTCCTGGTGCTGGTGTGCTACTCGTCGCACCCACCGGAGAGCACCTCAAGTATGTAATCCGGATGCACTTCCCTCGGGAAAAATCCACAAACAACACGGCGGAGTACGAGGGGTTGCTTGCCGGTCTTAGGATCGCGGCAGACATCAGAATCAAGAGGCTCATCATCAAGGGTGATTCGCAGCTCGTCATCAAGCAAGTCAACAAGGATTATCAGAGCCCGTTGATGAAGGCCTACGTGAATGAAGTGAGGAAGTTGGAAGAACGTTTCGATGGCCTACAGGCAGAACATGTTCCCCGAGCGGAGAACGGCATTGCCGATGACCTGTCGAAACACGCCGCCCTCAAGTTGCCTGTGGAACTAGGTACCTTTGTACTTCAGTTAGTACAACCATCCGTAGAGCCATCAGCAGGGTAGAACAAGCGAAGGAAGACAAGCCCCGGCAAGTACCTTCCCGCCGAGCTCCCAGGAGCCATCGGCAAGGAGGTTGCCGGGTACCCCAAGCTTGCCGAGGGGCAACTATATCTGAAGGGGCCCCAGGCCCTGACCGTAGAGGCAGCTGCCCCTGCAGCCAAAGATGTGCCTTTGGTCCTTGTCATCGAGCCCAGGCTCCGGCATGGGCGTAGCCCACCGTCTGTTTCCTCCAAACAGGAGAACTCCCCGAGGAGCAGGAAGAAGCAGAGAAAGTAGCCCGTCGGTCGAACATGTACCAGTTTGTGGATGATACCCTGTATAGAAGGAGGCCAAACGGTTTCAGGCTTAAGTGCATTCCTTGAGAGGACGGACTAGAGCTGTTGGCAGAGATACATGGAGGTATGTGTGGCTCCAACATAGGGTCAAGGGCCCTTCCTGGCAAGGCATTCCGGCAAGGTTTCTTCTGGCCCACAGCCCACCAGGATGTAGCTGCGCTAGTAACCAAGTGTGAAGCGTGTCAGTTCCATTCGAAGAAGCTTCATCAACCAGCTCAAGCTCTTCAAACAATCCCTCTCTCCTGGCCATTTTCGGTCTGGGGGCTCGACATACTGGGCCCCTTCCCCCATGCTATCGGGGGCTTTGAGTACTTGTACGTCGCAATCGACAAGTTCACAAAGTGGCCCGATGTGGAGGCAGTGAGGAAGGTGACAGCACAGTCAGCCATCAAGTTCTTCAAGGGGCTAGTTTGTCGTTTTGGTGTGCCGAACAGGGTCATCACCGACAACGGCACGCAGTTCACAAGCTACACCTTCATGCAATACATCCAGGACCTCGGTAGCAGGGTCTGTTTCGCTTCGGTGGCACACCCATGGAGCAACGGCTAGGCGGAAAGGGCAAACGCTGAAGTACTGCGAGGCCTGAGGATGAAGACTTTTGACAGGCTGCACAAGTGTGGAAGGCACTGGATTGATGAGTTGCCGACGGTTATTTTGTCGATTAGAACGATGCCAGATCGAGCCACCGGCCAGACACCCTTTGCCCTGGTATACAGGGCAGAAGCAGTTCTCCCCATGGAACTCACATACGGGCTACCTCGAGTGCTCGCTTATGTCAAGCTTGAGCAAGAGCAGTAGCGACAAGATGACGCGACACTCCTTGAGGAAGATCGTCTTCGGGCGGCTGCGCGAGCTGCACACTACCAGCAGGCCTTGCGCCGCTACCATAGCCGCAAGGTTCATGCCTGAAGCCTTGAGGAAGGCGACCTTGTTCTTCGGCGCGTTCGGTCGGCCAAGAATTCCAACAAGTTGACGCCAAAGTGGGAAGGCCCTTATCGGGTAAAACGAGTCACCAGGCCTGGCGCAGTCCGCCTAGAGACCGAAAGATGGTATCCCGGTGAGCAACTCCTGGAACATCGAACATCTTCGTAAGTCTTACCCATGAGGCGCGGTTGCCGGGCCTCCCGGCAAGCCACCTTTTGTAGAAGCCTTGCCGATAAGGCATGTAACCCTTTGTACAAAGCCAGGCGCAAACCCTAAGCATAAATAAATGAAGCGGTGGCCCTAAGTTTTAGCATGCATGCTAGGTTAAGTCTCTCTTTGGTACGGTTGATAGTGCCCGTCGGCAACTAACCCCTAGCATAGAGGTCGAGTGTGTGTCTTTCCGTCCTTTCCAGTCTGTTCTTTGGTTCGCAGGCTGCACATGCATTTCTGCTAGGCCATTTAAGGGCAGGGAGACGGATCGACATCCCTGACCCCGACAAACCATTGCCGGGGGCTGCAGATTCAAGCACCCGACCGTGGCAAGCCAAGGTTGTCGGGGGCTGCAGATCCAGATAAGTCCCTTATCCCCTGTTATGCATTTCTGTATGGAATTGGGACGTATGAAGCCTCGTTTATCCCTGGGCCACCGTGCTCCCCCTTTCCCGAGCCCAAGAATTATTCCCTGGGCCGGAACTTGGTTGTAGTTGCGGTGACAAGGAAGCAAACGAGGGGCTTAACCCTACTTCGCCCCTGCCTCCGCCGAGAGCGTGAGTACTGTCGTGAATGAAGTAAGGGGACGGCGAGGCCTGTTGCCGGGCAACAATGATTATCTTAAAAATAACAAGGATTCATTCCTTGGCATGGGCCCCCGCTCACACACAAAAAAAAACCGGCAAGCACCCTTTTTGATTAATATGTTCCAAACAGGTACAGCTCATACGGAATGCAAACATGAGCAAGGGGGTTACAAGGTTTAAATCTAACAAGTGCCCACGGACTTAATAACTAAAAAAGGATAAGATGCCCGTAATCCCTTTCTTGTCCCTCTCCTCAGGAGGCAGATCAGGATAAACGGGAGGGTAAAAGGGGCGCCTAGGCGAGGTACGAGCAGCAGAAGACACCAAGAGAAGGTTGGTGATGACAGTGCCGGGGAAGTGGCCGAAAGATGAGGCAGCGGGCCGACAATACGCGACAAAGGCGTCAGTGCCATCGTACTTCGAGTTGACGGCTCGCCACCCGCCTTCTTCGCCTTCTCCGGCCCTCCAGCGCCGGCCATCGGGAGCAGCGGCCTCGAGAAGTTCAAGGAGCTGGCGGTACATATGGTGATGCTGCCGGCGTCACCCGGGGACGGTGTGTCCGACATTTAGTCAGACCCGTCCTCCTCCCGCCCGCTACCCTCGTCGTCGCCGCTACTGTCCTCCTCGTCGCTGATGCCTGAGGAGGAGGTCTCGTCATCGGTGGAGCTCTCTGCACAACACCCTAGCCTGTGTCCCGAGCGCCCAAAGACCTTGATGGAGAGCAGGTCGCTCTCCGCTAGCTTGAAGCAGAGGTCGTGCCCATCCATCAAGCAATGGGCACGTGAAAAGGTTTTCCAGCCCCGGCAAAGAAGCATCACTTGAGGGGCGGGGAACCTTGTGTTCACCCACATGTCGCCATGGCAACACCCCTTCATGTGAAGCCTCAGCCGTGGTGGCTGGTCGATCTCCAGCACCCTTGCGAATGCCCGGGGAAGACGGAGACGGCTGCGTAGAGGCCCATGCAGCTGCAGGATAAACTCGAGCGTCGTGTCCCCGAGTGATGACTCGACAAAGCAGGAGGAGTTGGCGGGGGAGATGGCGACAGAGACGGAGACAATGCAGGCATCCCCCTTCCACGCCCACGTCTGCCTCGGCCGCCTCTCCGACCGCGGTCCCGCCCGGCGCCCCCGCCTTAAGCATGGCCTTCACCTTGGGCATCTGGCTCTTCCTTGACCGCCGCAGCTCTCTGGCAGGAGGAGAACCTGGTCGCCTCCGCGAAAGAATGGCCGCGGCCACGCCCTCTCGCCATGACCGTGGGTGAAGAATGGAGACGGAGGGGAGGCGCAAGCAGACGCCCTTCCTCCTACCCCTGAGTTCCCTTTTATAGTTGGGCGAAGAAGGCCGAAAGACTAGCTCTACACCTCTAAATAGCCCGCTCAAGTCCGGCTAATTAAGTGTCAACGAGCGAGGCCATCAACCGCCCTCCCCACCCAATCAAAGGCACGTAAGTATCGGCCCCCGCACGCCTTACCACATTCCATGCGTCTGTCACCTACCCCACACCGTGCATGCGGCGTACGTGGCGCAAGGGGCAGGCGTAGTGGGAAACGTGGAACGACGGTTCCAAGGCAGAGAGAGTAAATGAGCAGCGGCCTTGCAGTTTTAAAGGGACACGCAAGCCGCCTCTTTACTGTTCACCACGGTATGACGCGAGCATGCTGCGGTCATTCCGCACATGACCCCCACGCCATGCATTCAACGCGGGTCGTGGGGAAGCGCAAGCGAGCGACAGAGTTACTGTGGTAAAAACTCCACCGCACACGCGCCCGCGCACCGTTTTGGGCCTGGCCCAATAACTCTCCGCGCTTCTATGCGACCTAGGCCCGGGGACTCCTGCCGGTGTACAAAAGTAGGGGTCCCCTTTTTGCACCCCTTTACTTGTGTGCGGGCAATCGCAGCCCCACGCCCCTGGCGACGCTTGGCGGGGCAGAGGAAGCAAAGGCACGAGATGACTAAATCAACGCCAAGATGGAAACACAAAGAGCAGAAGGGCGAGGTGGACTCCCCCTGTAAGGCCCTCGCCGGGGCGGCCTCCGCAGCCCCGACAAGAGCCTTGCCGGGGCAACTTGCCCAGCACCAGCAGGGCTGCCACCCTCGAGCCTGAGAATTCTGATGCCCTCAACCACGTTGGAACCAAAGCTCGGGAGGCGCCTCCATGGTGGCATGCAGATCTTTGTGAAGACCAGAAGCATACAAAATCAGACGAAAATCAGAAGACGACGATCCTCGGCAAGATCCTTGCCGAGGATACCCACGAGACCCCCGCAAACCCCTTGCCGGGGACGACCGCAATGCCACGGCAAGACCCTTGCCGGGGCCCCGGCAAGACTCTTGCCGAAGGCATCTGCAGGGCCGGAACCAGGCCCACATCTGCCAAAGCTCCGCCGCCATTCCCATGCAGCTGTCAGCCCATCAACTAGGCGAACACCTGCGTGGCAACGTGCGGCCTCTAGGCCAACTCAGCAAGCACCAGCGTGGTGGCATGCAGATCTTCATGAAGACCCTACCACCACGCCAACTCAGCAGCCTGCCAGCCTGCGTGGCGCTGCATGCCTCATTGTCCTGGACATGTGCCGGAGCAAGGCGGAGCGGGGACGGACGGGACGTACCTCGTTACCGTCCCCGATAAAGCAAGTGGACACCTAAGTAGTGCATTTAATGCACTTTGTCCTGTAATGACAGGCGATAAGCTTGTGCACTGCATAACTTTCCACCTCCTGTGTGCCACTGTGGTAGCCCCTTTGCCTATAAAAGGAGGCCCGCGGTGTACTGGGAGAGGATTCAGATCTTTTGGACGCACGCACGCACCATAGCTAGTTCAAAAGCTCAAGATCCCTCAAACTTACACCAAAGCAGGACTAGGGTATTACGCATCCTCGCGGCCTGAACCTGGGTAAACGATCTTTGTGCTGGCTTCTAGACCCGCTCTTTGCACAACCCTGCGCTTGCCAACCGTAGAAGGGATTCGAGTGATCCCATAGGTGTCTTTTTCCCCCGACACTGTGGCACTAGGTGAATTTCTTGATGAACAACTTGCTAGGGTTAGAGAGAATGAAATTACTGAAACTGATGATATTATTGAAACTGAAGATTATGATTCTCCCCCTAGATATGAATTGCATGTTGTACCTGAGGGTTATATCATGGATGAAGAAACTGCTAGAGACTTTTTTGCTTGCAATGATAGAGATGGTCTTAATAAACTGTTAGCTAAGCTGAAAGGAAAGTCTTTGATTGCTAGAATGCAATATGATCCTAAGTTTGCTACTTCACCTATCTTTGTTACTGATAAGGATTATGAATTCTCTATCGATCCTGAGTTAATTACTTTGGTTGAATCTGATCCTTTCTATGGTTATGAATCTAAAACTGGTTTGGCACATCTTACTAAGTTGAATGATATAGCCACCCTATTTGCTCATGACGAAAAAATTCGCTATTACTATATTCTTAAAAAATTTCATTTCTCATTAAATGGTGATGCTAAAGTATGGTTCAGTTCTCTTGCTCTTCTTGTGTGCGTAGTCCCCAGGATATGATTTACTACTTCTCTGAAAAATATTTCCCTGCTCATAAGAAACAAGTTGCTTTAAAGGAAATATTTAACTTTGTGCAAATTGAAGAAGAGAGTATCCCATAAGCTTGGGGGAGGCTTCTCCAATTACTTAATGCTTTGCCTGATCATCCTCTCAAGAAAAATGAAATACTTGATATCTTTTATAATGGACTAACCGATGCTTCTAGAGACCACCTGGATAGTTGTGCTGGTTGTGTTTTCAGGGAACAAACTATTGAGCAAGCTGAATTGCTATTGAATAATATATTGAGTAATGATAACGATTGGACACTTCTGGAACCAACTCCTAAGCCAACTCCGAAGAAAGGAGGTATTCTATTTCTTAGTCCTGAAGATATACAAGAGGCAAAGAAATCTATGAAAGAAAAATGTATTAAAGCTGAAGATGTTAAGAATTTACCGCCTATTGAAGAAATACATGGTCTTGGTAACTCGACACAGGTAGTAGAGGTAAACTCTCCCTATAGATTTGATGAAGGTGGTATTCCTCATAATAAGTCTTCTAGTCAATGCTTGGATGAGTTTGATAATTTTATTGTTTAACAAGAAAACTTCAATGCTTATGTTAGCAGACAATTGAAACGTAATGCTTACATGCTTGACTACTTGAGTGATTATATGAGTAGAACTGTTAATGATCTTAAGCTTATTGGTAAACATGCATCAAAGGTTACAACTCAAGTAGAACAAGTACTTAAGACACAAGATGATTTGCTTAATGAGTTGAATAGTAAGAACAATGATAATGTTGTTAGGGTTATCACTAGAGGTGGTAAAATGACCCAAGAACCTTTTTATCCTGAGGGCCATCCTAAGAGAGTTGAGCAAGATTCTTAGAGAACTAATACTTATACACCTAATCCTAGTAATAAAAAGAAAAGAAAACTGATAGGACTTTGCATGCTTCTAGTGAACCTGTTATAGACACACCTGAGAATCCCAATGATATTTATATTTCTGATGCTGAGACACAATTTGGTGATGAACATGAACCTAGTGATAATGTTAATGATGATGTTCATGTTGATGCTCAACCTAGTAAAGATAACTTTGTTGCTAGGAAACATGGTAAAGAAAGACAACCATGGGTTTAGAAACCCATGCCCTTTCCTCCTAAACCATCCAAGTAAAAGGATGATGAGGATTTTGAGCGCTTTGCTGAAATGATTAGACCTATCTTTTTGCGTATGAGTTTGACTGATATTCTTAAAATGCCTCCTTATGCTAAGTATATGAAAGATATTTTTGCAAATAAAAGAAAGATACCGGAAGCTGAAATTTCCACCATGCTTGCTAATTATACTTTTAAGGGTGGAATACCAAAGAAACTTGGAGATACAGGAGTACCAACTATATTGTGCTCCATTAAAAGAAACTATGTTAAAACTACTTTATGTGATCTTGGAGCCGGTGTTAGTGTTATGCCTTTCTCTTTATATCGTAGACTTGAAATAGCTGATAAATCAACTTCTATACCCATCGGTATTTGTGAGGATGTGCCTGTTGTGGTTGCAAACGTTACTATCTTAACGGACTTTGTTATTCTTGATATTCCCAAGGACGACAGTATGTCGATCATCCTTGGTAGACCCTTTTTGAATACTGCAGGGGCTGTTATTTATTGCAACAAAGTGATACGTCTCCAATGTATCTATAACTTTTTATTGTTCCATGCTGTCTTATTATCAATCTTGGATGTTTTATAATCATTTTATAGTCATTTTATACTCCCTCCGTTCCTTGATATAAGGTGTATAGTTTTTTGAGAAAAAACCCAAAATATAAGGTGTATTGCGTTGCACTACTCGTTTGGATAATTTTTTTAGGGATTTGATTACATTTCCTTATATCAAGCAAGCTCCTCTATTTTCTCATGTCAATTAGTCAGGTGAAATCTCGCCCAAAACATGTGAAATTTTTCCTCCACGTGTGTTCTTTAATTTCCGTGCCAAAAATTATACACCCTATGTTTGGGAACGGAGGGAGTATCATTTTTTGGTACTAACCTATTGACATAGTGCCAAGTGCTAGTTGTTGTTTTTTCCATGTTTATTACATCGCAGGAAATCAATATCAAACGGAGTCCAAATGCCATGAAACTTCACGATGATTTTTTATGGGCCAAAAGGAAGCACATGGGCCCTGATTGCACATGGGGGGAGTCCTCAGGAGGGAACAACCCACCAGGGCGCGCTAGGAGGCCCTGGCGCGCCTTGGTGGGTTGTGCCCACCTCTTGTGCCCCCCAAACCGCCTCTTTGCTCTATAAATACCCAAATATTCTAGAAACCCTAGGGGAGTTGTCAAGATATTCATCCAGCCGCCGCACAGTCTAGAACTACCATATCCAATCTAGACACCATCACGGAGGGGTTCACCACTTCCATTGGTACCTCTCCGATGATGCGTGAGTAGTTCTTTGTAGACCTTCGGGTCCGTAGTTAGTAGCTAGATGGCTTTCTCTCTCTCTCTCTCTCTCTCTCTCTCTCTCTCTCTCTCTCTCTCTCTCGCTGAATTCTCAATACAATGGTCTCTTGGAGATCCATATGATGTAACTCTTTTGCGGTGTGTTTGTTGGGATCTGATGAACTTTGAGTTTATGATCAGTCATATCTTTTTATATCCATGAAAGTTATTTGAGTTTCATTGATCTCTTATATGCATGATCTCTTATAGCCTCGCATTTCTTCTCTGATATTTGGGTTTTTTGGGCTAACTTGATCTATTTATCTTGCAATGGGAAGAGGTGCTCGGTAGTGGGTTCGATCTTACGGTGCTCGATCCCAGTGACAGAAAGGGAAATGACACGTATGTATCGTTGCTACTAAGGATAAAAAGACAAGATCTATATCTACCGCCATATAGATAAACGGATCTTGTCTACATCATGTCATCATTCTTATTGCATTACTCCATTTTTCCATGAACTTAATACACTAGATGCATGATGGATAGCGGTCGATGTGTAGTAGTAGATGCAGGCAGGAGTCGGTCTACTAATCTTGGACGTGATGCCTATGTAATGATCATTGCCTGGATATCGTCATAATTATTTGAAGTTCTATCAATTATCCAACAGTAATTTGTTCACCCACCGTTTGCTATTTTTCTCGAGAGAAGCCACTAGTGAAACCTACGGCCCCCGGATCTTCTTTATCATATATTTGCCTTGCGATCTACTTTTCCTTTGCATTTTTATTCAAATCTATTAAACCTAAAAATACAAAAATACCTTGCTGCGTTTATATTTATTTATTTTATTCGGTGTTCGATCTATCAATCTACTACAATTTACCTCACGTCCACTTGTCTATCATGAGGCGTCGTACCCCGGAAGGGATTGACAACCCCTTTAACTCATCGGGTTGCGAGGTGTTGTTGTTTGTGTGTAGTTGTTTTTTACGTTGTGTTGCTTGGTTCACCTACTGGTTCGATACCTTGATTTCATAACTGAGGGAAATACCTACCGTCGCTGTGCTACATCATCCCTCCCTCTCCGGGGAAATACCGACGTAGTTCCAGCTACCATCATGGAGAATTTCTGGCGCCATTGCCGAGGAGGATCTTCAACATAACCAGGTTCCTAATCACAAATCTCATCTCCTTGCAATTTACATTATTTGCCATTTGCCTCTCATTTTCCTCTCCCCCACTTCACAAAAAATTGCCGTTTTATTCGCCTCTCTTTTTTTGTTCGTCGTTTTCTTGCCGGATCTGTTTTTGTGTGTGAGATCTTGTTTGCCGTTATGGATAATTCCGCGTCTACTTCTTGCACTCCTGAGAACGAGTTTCAAAACTTTAAACAAAGGGGAGGAGAAAGTTTAAAATATGCTTGCCATAGAATTTGCAATGCTCATAATAGATCTACCCGTAAGCAATCTACCGTTGTGCTTTTGCGTTGTTTTTATGTTGGCATCACCACTTGGTATAGATTTGTCCTTGATACGATTACTGGTGGAAATTTCTTAATGAGTCCTCCTTTTGATGCTCTTAATGCTATGGGAAATTTAGTGGGCTCACCACCTCTTATTGTTAATGAAACAATTTTGACTCTTGAGCATGTTATGGAAAGACAAGATGCTATCGAAAAGAAAATGCTCACCGAATATCATATGGAAATTATACATAAAAAGATGCATAATTTTGCCACTAATCTTGGATCAAAAGCAGGCGATATTTTTAAGTTGTTAAAAGAAAGGGGTACTTTAATCCATGAAAGAATAGACGAAAGTCCGTCTCGGATCGATAAATTGGAAGAAATCTTTAGTAATCTAAGCACGGCTTTTACTACCACTAAATTTATTGAGGAAACTCCCGTAAAGAGTAGGAGATCCAAAAATAAGGGTGCAACTCCTAATGATAGCAATAAAGGAGATCTTAAGGTGATTAGTAGCCACCCTGATTTTGTTGAAGTGATAAAAGATCCTTTTTGCAAGAATGAAATCTTTGAATTTATTCCTAGGAGTGTTGTTATTGAAAATCTTTATGCTAAATCCTTGAGGGATTCTAAGTGTTTGATTGAAGAGTTGGACAAGGATGACAAAACTTAGATCCTTGCTATATGCCTAGCTAAGGGCGTAAAACTATAACGCTTGTTGGGAGGCAACAAAATGAATAAAATTTATTTTTTTTGTTTTTTGCTTTCTGTTGTTGAGTGTTTACACAATTATGTTACTGTTATGATTGTGTTTTTTGTGTTTGAATTAGTATCTGTGGCAAGTAGATCCAATAGGATCTTCTTGGGTGATAGTTGTTTGATCTTGCTGAAAAAGACAGAAACTTTGTGCTCATGAAAATAATTGTCAGAATTCACCACAACGTGATAAACTGCTAATTCTTTTTGCAGAAGATCAACATACAAATTATATAGGTTTTCCTAGTTTTTCAGAATTTTTGGAGTTCCAGAAGTATTCGAACAAATCAGATTGCTACAGACTGTTCTGTTTTGACAGATTCTGTTTTCTTTGTGTTGTGTGCTTATTTTGATGGCTCTATGGTTTTCTTTGATGAGTTTTTGCCATAGAAAAGTTGGAATACAGTAGATATAATACAAAAACAAAATAATAATTGGTTTGATACAGCACTTACAGTAGCGGTTTATTTTTCTTACACCAACAGATCTCATGAAGGTTTTGTTGAGTTTTGTGTGATTGAAATTTTCAAGTTTTGGGTTATCTTATGATGGATGAAGGAAAGATGTAAGAGCCTAAGCTTGGGGATGCCCCAAAATCCCAAGCTATTATCCAAGAATGAGCAACCAAGTAAGCTCGGGGATGCCCCCGAGTGGCATCCCCGCTTTCTTCCAACAACTATCGGTATTTTTCTTGAAACTATATTTTTATTCGTCACATGATATGTGTTTTGCTTGGAGCGTCTTGTATGATATGTGTCTTTTCTTGTTTTATTTTCTGTTTTAAGTCATCAATCCTTGCTGGACACACCTATTTGTGTCACGACCGGTTTTTCAATAAAAATATTTATTGAGCAACCGACCTATGAAGTCCAATATGAGGAAAATCCTCCATACCGGTAGACAAAACTTTGATACAATAAGCCAGTAGTATTACAATATTACAGGGGCGGGCTGAAGATGCCCAACCAATTATTACAAACACGCCAATAATAATACATGATGGCGGATATGACACAATGGTGTGGGGTGGAAATACTACTGACTCGAGATATGAGTGGTTGGTGGAATAACACAGTGGTGTGGTTAATGAGTCTACTGCACTGGCGGCTCATCGAGCGTCGGGGTGAGGCTCGATGAATTTATTTGGGTAGCGGAAGCGGATATATCACAATGACTAATCCAGGGGTCGCACGAGACTGACTGGGATTCCTCTAGGCGTCGGACTCGCTATCGAACTCTTCATCCATGAGATCGCTTTCCGTTAGCATCTGGCCAAATCAACAAGCCGGTGAGTACTTTGAAAGTACTCGCAAGACAATTCGGACAAAAGATATAACAAATGAATGGATGAATGCAACATGTTTAATTTTAACAATGCTCAATTTAATCAGCGTAGCAAAGTAAATAAGCAGGGAATCGGCGGTCCGCTCAAAAACCCAAAGAAGATAAAACTCAAAACCGATCGGGTGTCTGAAGCGACGCCTCGAAGGGTGAACAATTAAGTAAAACATGCCACAGTCGGGCGTCTAAGCAACACCTCAAAAAGGGCTTATATTGAAATAAAATACATGAGTGCCGCAGTCGGACGTCTGAGCGACATCATAGAAAGGGCTTATAAGGAAAGTAAATAATAACAATGCCGCAGTCGGACGTCTGAGCGACATCACAGAAAGGGCTTATAACGAAGTAAATAATAACAATGCCACAGTCGGACGTCTGAGCGACATTGCAGAAAGGGCTTATAACAAAAGTAAATAATAACAATGCCGCAGTCGGACGTCTGAGCGACATCACAGAAAGGGCTTATAATAAACGTAAATAACAACAATGTCAGCGATCGGATGTACGGCGACATCACATAAAGGGCTTATAGTTCATTATTCACAACCTGACAAAATATGGTGCTCGCGGAAAATATTTATCACAAGACCATAAGCGGGTTAGTCCATTCACCGGAAATAAACATATATCACTCATATGGTTCTCAGGATTTTCTGTCACCAAGATTGACACTTGATAAGATGAGATGAACACGATACTCGGATATGAATAAGATGAATTCAAGAGTTTTGACTCTGCAGAGTTTGTACCAAAATTGTCCACAGCCAACGGATTTCCGTAGTCACGAAGGACTAGTTCCATCTACGGTATTTCAGAGGAAACACAACTAGCTAGTACACACCCATCATACCTCACGTTGCCAGGTATCACCCTAGACAGCGTTTAAGAAAAACTTTGAGACGGGGAGATCACAATCTCGAATAGCATGGGATCAAATTTATATCTGGCGCTCTAAGGGTGCCCCCTCTCGGTCCCAACCGGAAACACCCATGCCCCTGACCGGATGAAAGGCTTTAATCCAGGGCCATGGAACCTTCATCCCGGCCTCTCGATTTGATGTGTACCAGAAGTGGTTTGCAACTTACTCACCCGTATCCCTTGCGGGAAAGCAGTTGGTAGTCTGAAAGGGGAGGCAGACGGGAATCGGACTGATTTATGCGACCTTTGGGTCAACGATCTGGCATAAGCACGGCATGCTACAACACTGCCATCTTACCCATACTCATGCCAACTCATGGCCATGCAACAAGTTTCCAACAACTCATGGATTTACCGAGCTCATTTGCCTCAACTCTTAGGAGATAAACTATCATCGAAGTTGCTCATGAACGTGCCATGATACAAAAATAATGCAAACATTCCCAAACACTCATCATATCAAAAGTTCAAACATTTCTTGCCTGGTTTGGAGTAGTCGGGGTCTAGCTCGGCGAAGTTCGCGGTTCCGTCACCTCCTTCGGTATCTATGGTACACAAAATACACGCGCTAACGTAAATACCGTGGGTCACAGAAAGTTAATCCAAATATTTTTCAAATAAATATGAGAAAAAACTAGAAAAAATTTTGAAGAGGACAGAAGAAGAATCACTCAAAAATTCCTTTCTGTTAAAAAGTTATAAGGGTTTTGGTCCAAGGACCCATTTGTAATGAAACAGAAAACTCTCAGGGCTCTAGGCAGAAAAGTGCAGAAAAACGGTTCAGAGTGGAAGCGTATTTGTCAAAGTACGCTTTCAGAAAACGATTCAAAAAAAAACAAAAGAGAGGCTGATGGGCGGGTCCCACCCGTCAGGTTTGAAATTTCAAACGAGAGAGACGGGGCTCGTCGGCGCCCGAGAGCCGCGGTGGTCGCCGGCGGCGATCCACGACGAGGCAGGGAGATCGGAGGGTACCTCCGTGTTCAGGGCGCCATTCCGCGTCTGTGGGAGATGGTGGTGGTCGCCGGCGAGTACCACGTCGACGGCGACGCTTGCTCCGGCGGACGGCGGTTTGGGTGGTCGTGGGCCTCGTCGGAGAGTGCTGCGGAGGAGGAATTGAGGAGGGGGTTAGACTCGGGGTAGCATGAGTGGGTAGCTGACGAGGTTAGGGCGCCGGAGATGACCTCACCGGAGTGAATCGAGGTGGAGGCCGAGGCGGAACGAAGCGGCCGGAGTCGAGGAAGAAGAGCTCCTCGAGGCCCTTCCAGGGGCTTGGCGTGGACTAGAGAGGTGGTGGAGGTGTGCGGGGGCGAGAGCAAGCTCGGGGGGTGCTATTTATAGCCGGCCCGAGGCGGTTGCCGAGAACGGGGTTCTCCAGCGAAGATTACAGCGGCGTAGGGCGTTGATCGGGGAGGTTCAGAGGTTGAGCGTCATCGTGGGGGTTCCCTGGTTCCGTTTAGGTGCTAAACGCGTCGGGGTTTGGTTGCTTAGGGCGAGCTCGACGGAACGGGGCAGCGCGGGGCCGTCGGCGGCAGGGAGCATGCTCTGTGCTTGCCGTGCCACGGCGACGGTGCTGCATGCGCGCTGGCAAGGAAATGGCCACGGAGCCACCAGGGGAGGTTTAGGCGGCGCCGAACGGCGTTATGCCGCCGCTCGCTCCTGTCGGCCGCTCACGGTGGTTCTGCCGTCGCCAAGACACGCCCGGCAGCGGCCAGTGGTGCCACCGATGCCGTGAACGCGCCAAGCACGCGTGTGAAGCTCCGGACAAGCAGGCTAGGCTGCGAGCAAAGTGCCAAGTGCACTTTGTGGGCATGTGACTGAAACTCGACGGAGAAGCGACATTTGAAGTCTGAATTTAACTGAAGATGAACAGTAATAGTGGATGCAAGGTGTTCGACAGAATGATTTAGGCATGTAGGGATTTTTCCTTGAGCTGATTTTTGGTGGAGGGGCCTCTCATTGCATCTAGAGGCTGCCTGAATTTTTGTGGAATTTTTGGAGCAGAGCATATATGAATTTCACCAAATTTGACAAATCTGGTCCAAACTTGCAGAGACTATAATTTGAAATCTTTTAACATAAGAGGAGTGGATCTTGATTGTTCTAGGTTGTGGGTACCAAGGACTATCCAGGGGAGTTGGTTTGAGGTCAAAACTCAAATGCATTTAGGTACTTGCTTTGCAAATCACCTAGGCTCAAAATAATGGACAGAAAAGATTTGGGAGGAGAATTAAATGAAATAAAATTCAGAAAAGGGTTGAACTTGTTGAGACAGAATGTTTGGATTGCCCAAAGTGGAAGGAGAGATTTTTGGGAAGATTTTACCATGTGGTGCATGGCAAAATCATGAATTTTTTCAAATATTGGAGAGGAGGCAAAACTCCTAGAGTTTCTTTTTGAAAGAAAAATAAACTCCAAAGATTTTTCTTGAAATTTTGAGAAGAGGGTAATCAGAAGAAAAATTTAAAAACCAAACATCAGAGTTGAAGGGGATGCAAAAATAAAATATTTGCTAAAGGGAAAAAGCTTTTGAGAGAGATTTTTGGAAGGGTTTAGAAGACCTTCTTCAAACCCAACAATTTTTTTGAATAAACCAAAAGAATATTTTTGGAGTGTCACAACACTTACCCCCTTAGGAAAAATCTCGTCCCCGAGATTCCAGCTGATCCTCAAATAATTGTGGGTGCTCTGTTCGAAGGAAATCCTCTCTTTCCCAAGTGGCTTCACTTTCGGTGTGGTTGCTCCACTGAACTTTGAAGAACTTGATGGTTTTCTGTCGGGTTCTCCTTTCAGACTCTCCCAAGATTTTTATCGGATGCTCCTGATATGTAAGGTCTGGCTGCACGTCAATGTTTTTATGGGGTACTTGTTTCTCTGGGTTGCTTACGCACTTCCTCAATTGGGAGACGTGGAATACGTCGTGGATATCGGATAATTCTTCGGGTAAGTCGAGCTGGTAGGCCACCGTGCCTCTTCGTGCCACTATCTTGAGAATGGTCCGATGAACCTTGGTGCTAGCTCCCCTTTAATCTTGAATCGATGCAGGCCTCTCATAGGGGATACTCGTAAGTACACAAATTCACCGGGTTCAAAATTGACTCCACGATGCTTCTGATCGTAATAACTCTTTTGTCGGCTTTGGGTTGTCTTGAGTCGGTCCTTAATCACCTTGACCTTATCCTCGGCCTCTTTGAGCAGGTCTGGGCCGAAGATATGGCTGTCTCCGGTTTCCGACCAGTTTAGCGGGGTACGACATCTTCGCCCGTACAGAGCTTCAAATGGTGCCATTTGCAGGCTGGACTGATAACTGTTGTTATATGCGAATTCTGCGTATGGTAAGCTCTCTTCCCAACTGGTCCCATAGGTGAGGACACATGCTCTCAAAGCATATCTTCTAGAATCTGGTTTACTCGCTCATTACGCCCATCACATGCAGGGGATGGTATGCGGTCTTGAATGCCGGCTGAGTTCCCAGAGCTTGTTGTAAGTGATCCCAAAATCGGAGACGAATTGAGTGCCTCTGTCCGAGATTATTTTCTTTGGGACTCCATGTAAGCAAACGATACGGGAAAGGTAGAGCCTAGCAAGCTTACGAGTGGTGTGGGTTGTCTTCATGGGGATGAAGTGTGCTACTTTAGTCAGTCTCTCAGTGATGACCCATATGGCATCATGTCCGTGTCGTGACCGAGGTAGTCCAACAATAAAATCCATTCCAATCTCGTCCCATTTCCACTTGGGTATCTTATTTGGTTGCAATAGCCCGACCGGTTTCTGGTGCTCGGCCTTGATGCGTTGACAAGAGTCACAACATGCAATAAACGTGGCTATGTCTCTTTTTATACCATGCCACCAAAATGTTTCTTGAAGATCTTTGTACATTTTTGTTCCTCCAGGATGGATTGAATATGGAGCGGTGTGGCCTTTAGCCAGGATTTGCTGTTTAAGGTCATGGATATTGATGCATAAAGCCTATTCCCATACCACAATATTCCTTGCTCATCAATAACAAATTACGAGGCCTTGCCCAACTTCATCTTCTCATTTTATGCCTTCAATCTTTGGGGTGTCCACGTTGAGCCTCTTTAACCTTCTCTATTAGGGTAGGCTGTAACTCTATGTTCGACACACTGCCTTTGGTGACCACCATCAGATTGAGCTTTGCGAATTCCTGCTGGAATTCAGGTCTCAAGTTTGGCATGCTATCGTTGTCCGGACTGGGGTTCCGACTCATAGCATCTGCTACAACATTTGCTTTGCCTGGGTGGTAGTGGATTCCAACATCATAATCCTTTACTAATTCCAACCAGCGTCGCTGCCGTAAATTGAGTTCTAGTTGTGTGAAAATATACTTGAGGCTTTTGTGGTCCGTGTATATTTCACAACGATTACCGAGTAAGAAGTGTCTCCATTCCTTGAGTGCATGAATAACTGCTGCTAATTCCAGGTCATGTGTAGTATAATTTTCCTCATGCTTGTGAAGTTGTCTGGAAACATATGCGACAACCTTGCCTTCTTGCATCAATACGCACCGAGGCCCTTTCGAGATGCGTCACAAAATACCTCAAAATTTTTGTGTATATCTGGCACGATTAGTACTGGTGCTGTCGTCAGTTTCCTTTTTAGTTCTTGGAAACTTTTCTCGCAAGCTTCCGTCCATTCAAACTTCCTGTCTTTCTTGAGTAGTTGCGTCATTGGCTTTACTATGGTGGAGAATCCTTCAATAAACCTCCGGTAGTATCCTGCCATTCCCAAGAAACTTCGATACGTCATCACGCTTGGCTGGTGGCTTCCATTTCGATGCAGCCTTGACCTTTTCGGGTCTCTGGCGATACCTTCTTGGGTCAGTATCGTGGCCCGGAAAACCTACTTGCCTTAGCCAAAATTCACACTTGCTGAATTTAGCGTACAATTGATGTTTCTGAGTTCTCCTAGTACAATTCGGAGATGTTCAGCGTGCTCTTACGGGGTTTTGGAGTATACGAATATCATCGATAAATACCACAACAAACTTGTCCATAAACTTCATGAATACTTTGTTCATGAGGTGAACAAAATATCTTGAGGCGTTTGTTAGTCCGAATGGCATTACGGTGAACTCATACAATCCAGATCTGGAGGTGAAAGCTGTCTTGGGAATATCTTGGTTCGCACTTTAAGTTGATGGTATCCCGACCTCAAGTCAATCTTTGAGAACACCTTGGCCTGAGCGAGTTGATCGAATAAATCATTTATTCGTGGCATCGGATATTTGTTCTTGATTGTGACCATGTTTAGTGCTTGATAGTCTATGCACAATCTCAGTGTTCCATCCTTCTTTTTGGCAAACAAAATTGGTGAACCCCATGGTGAGGAACTGGCTTGTATGTACCCTTTTTCTAACAATTCCTTTATTTGCTTCTTCAGTTCTACCAATTCAGATGGTGCCATTATGTATGGTTTCTTGTATATGGGAGCAGTTCCGGGTGCTAGCTCAATGCTGAATTCTATCTCTCGGTCTGGTGGCATGCCTGGTAGCTCTCCGGGAAATACATCTGGAAATTCACACACTATTGGAACCTTGCTCAATTCAGAAATATCCACCTTGTTCAATCTCGGTTGCCGGGATATTTTTCTTTCCTTGGCTGAAACTTTTATGGTCTTCCCGTGGTGATGGGTGAGAATTACGGTCCTGTTGAAGCAGTCAATAAAACCTTTGTTGGTGGTTAACCAATCCATCCCTAAGATGACATCCAGTCCTTTATTTTCCAACACGATAAGATTTGCGTGAAACTTTAACTCTTCAAACTCAATAACCACACCCTGGCAATAATTCTGGGTAACTTGCTTAATTCCAGGGGACTCGAAGCTCATAGATTTTTCCAAGGGAAGCATCGAAAAATTATTTTGCAAAGCAAAACTTTTCGAAACGAATGAGTGAGAAGCTCCAGAATAAAAAAAAACCATGGCAGGTATTGTGTTGACAGGAAACGTACCGAGTACGATATCTGGGGCATTTTGTGCTTCCTCTTTGGTCATGTGGTTCAGGTGACCCTTCCCGTGGTTATTATTTGGGTTGAAATTGTTGCGCTTTGGCGCCGAATTATTGCCTCCGTTGTTCGGCTTTGGGGTCGAGTTCCTTGGCTTGCACTGCTTGGCATAGTGCCCTTCTTCTCCACAAGTGTAACAGGTAACGCCTGGGTGCTATGTGAACTCCTTGTCCCTTGCATGGAAATTCTTGATTGGGCGTGAGACGCTTGTCGTGGGTTTGGGTGTCCAGTTCTTCTGAACATCTATCTTGCTGCGGTGGTTGCGGGCGTGATTAGTCTGGTCCCTCTTCCGCTTGCGGAAATCTTCTAAGCTGCGTCTCTCATTTTCCAAGGTAATGGCCTTATCTACCAGTGTCTTAAAATCTGGAAAGGTGTGTACGACCAATTGGCATTTAAGCGCGGGTGTCAGACCGTCTAGGAATTTCTCCATCTTTTTGTTTTCTGACATACGCTCCTCGTTGGCGTAGCGAGACAGCAGAGTAAACTGACTGTTGTATTCTGACACTGTCATTGTCCTTTGCTTGAGGTCATCAAATTCTCTCTTTTTGATCTTCATAAGACTCTTAGGAATATGTGCCCCACGAAAACCTTCTTTAAATTTCTCCCATGTAATATTATTTTCGTTGGGGTGCATGTGTAGGAAATTTTCCCACCACGATGCGGCTGCTCCAGTGAGATAGTGCGGAGCATAAAGCACTTTCTCAAGATCCGAACACTGGGCAATGATTAACTTTCTTTCCATGTCTCGAAGCCAGTCCTCAGCTTCAAGAGGCTTGTCAGTGTGAGAAAATGTTTGGGGACGTGTCTTCTGTAGCTCAGATAACTTGGATTGCTGCTGATACTGTCCACGGTGATTTCCCATATTGATGACTTGGTTCATTATTTCCTGATGTTGCTGCTGACTTTGTTCATAAAGACGACACATTTGAGAGAGTGCCGTTTCACTGTTCTGTTGACTTATGCGCCCTTGTGTGAAATTGTTGCTGGGGTGTGCCATAATTTTCCTCTGTCGGAATTGGCATGGAGCACGTCCATGGACGAGACATAGTTCACTCTGGGGATATATTTTGAAACACTCATAAGAAAAGAAATTGAGCCGCAAAAATCAATAAATTCAAGAAGACGGAAAAAGGTCGCAAATGCTCCAAGATTTTTCAAGAGAATACACGTTTGCGCACGGAGAAGGACTGTCCAATACATAACTTACACGCAAGCAGTAATTATACAATACATCACTCAGGATATGCGTACATAATCCGACATGTTATTTAGTCTAGTGCACTCCTCCAGATCCTACATGATGCGCAAACAAACTACTTCTCACAGCCTATTTACATATAAACATATCGTACAAGTCGGTACATCGCATGGCGGCTAAGCGTACTTAGTCGAAGATGGTAAGGATTTCCCTTGGCCTGCCAAGGGTGAGGCGTAGTGAGGATGGGGACTCAACCTCCTCTTCGGAGATAGGCTCCAGACGTGAGGCGCTGCGCTGAGTTGGTGGAGCTCGTGCCCTGTGCGGGACAACTCGAACCTGAGAGGGCACGAGGGGTGGCGCAGAACGAACCGGAGTAGGCGCAATGACATGGTTGAACTCCTCCGTGGTAGGCAGGCGACGAGTGGTGGCGCGAGCAGTAGGAGCAAACGATGCTGATGACGAGACGAAAGTCAGTGGCGGTGCGGCGCGCAGGAGCTCCCTCCTGTTGGCGGCACAGCCATGGACTGAGTCCATGCGGGCAGCTACAAAGTCGTCCACCAGGTTGTCGAAGGCTGCCTCCAAAGCTCGGAGATACTCGATAAGCATCTCAAAAGCTTCGTCCCGTTCTCCTCTGGGGCAAGAGAACGCGTAGTGGCAGGTATATGGCACATGACATGGTAGGTAGCGGTAGCAACGAGTCTTCATCGAAGGAAGGATATCCCTGAGACGAGCTATCGCCTCACGGGCTGCCATGTGCAGTGCATGCTTCTCTGTGGGCATGGCTCTCCCCACGAACCGGTAACGCTTAACTCGCCCTCTCTTGAATTCCACCGCGGCTTGGTGCATGGTTAGACGGTCATTGACCTTGTGCTGAGAGAGAGAGAAGGCAAGACATCCGCCCCATCGTGACTTGGACGATGAAGGAGAGAAGCTTGACGAACCCATCGGGCATGTTGGTGAACATCTGTGACTCGCAGTCGTTGCCAGCCATCTACAAAAGTAGGCAAAAATCCTGAGTAGTCAAATCATAAATTTATGCTGACTGTCAGAAATTGACTACATTCATGAAAATAATAAATAGCTCTATTATGCTAATAACCGATTAGCGTTAGCACCTAGTGTCTTAATAAAGTCAGAATGGATCTGGTACCAAGCTTGTCACGACCGGTTTTTCAATAAAAATATTTATTGAGCAACCGACCTATGTAGTCCAATATGAGGAAAATCCTCCATACCTGTATACAAAACTTTGATAGAATAAGCCAGTAGTATTACAATATTACGGTATGGCTGAAGATGCCCAACCAATTATTACAAACACGCCAATAATAATACATGATGGCGGATATGACACAATGGTGTGGGGTGGAAATACTCGACTCGAGATATGAGTGGTTGGTGGAATAACATGCTGGTGTGGTTAATGAGTCTCATCAGATTGGCGGCTCATCGAGCGTCGAGGTGAGGCTCGATGAATTTATTTGGGTAGTGGAAGCGGATATATCACAATGACTAATCCAGGGGTCGCACGAGACTGACTGGGATTCCTCTAGGCGTCGGACTCGCTATCGAACTCTTCATCCATGAGATCGCTTTCACAAGATCTGGCCAAATCAACAAGCCAGGTGAGTACTTTGAAAGTACTCGCAAGACAGTTTGGACAAAAGATATAACAAATGAATGCGTGAATGCAACATGTTTAATTTTAACAATGCTCAATTTAATCAGCGTAGCAAAGTAAATAAGAAGGGAATCGGCGGTAGTCCGCTCGAAAACCCAAAGAAGATAAAACTCAAAACCGATTGGGTGTCTGAAGCGACGCCTCGAAGGGTGAACAATTAAGTAAAACATGCCACAGTCGGGCGTCTAAGCGACACCTCAAAAAGGGCTTATATTGAAATAAAATACATGCGTGCCGCAGTCGGACGTCTGAGCGACATCACAGAAAGGGCTTATAAGGAAATTATATAATAACAATGCCACAGTCGGACGTCTGAGCGACATCACAGAAAGGGCTTATAACGAAGTAAATAATAACAATGCCACAGTCGGACGTCTGAGCGACATCGCAGAAAGGGCTTATAACAAAAGTAAATAATAACAATGCTGCAGTCGGACGTCTGAGCGACATCACAGAAAGGGCTTATAATAAACGTAAATAACAATAATGTCGCAGTCGGACGTCTGAGCGACATTACAGAAAGGGCTTATAGTTCATTATTCACAACCTGACAAAATATGGTGCTCGCGGAAAATATTTATCACAAGACCATAAGCGGGTTAGTCCATTCACTGGAAATAAACATATATCACTCATATGGTTCTCAGGATTTTCTGTCACCGAGACTGACACTTGATAAGATGAGTTGAACACGATACTCGGATATGAATAAGATGAATTCAAGAATTTTGACTCTGCAGAGTTTGTACCAAAATTGTCCACAGCCAACGGATTTCTGTAGTCACGAAGGACTAGTTCCGTTTACGGTATTTCGGAAGAAACACAACTAGCTAGTACACACCCATCATACCTCACGTTGCCAGGAATCACCCTAGACAGCGTTTAAGAAAAACTTTGAGACGGGAGATCACAATCTCGAATAGCATGGGATCAAATTTATATATCGGCAGCGCTCTAAGGGTGCCCACCTCTCGGTCCCAACCGGAAACACCCATGCCCCCTGACCGGATGAAAGGCTTTAATCCAGGGCCATGGAACCTTCATCCCGGCCTCTCGATTTGATGTGTACCAGGAAGTGGTTTGCAACTTACTCAGCCGTATCCCTTGCGGGAAATAGGTGGTAGTACGAAAGGGGAGACGGACGGAATCAATCGACGAGGCCGACATCGGGTCAACGATCCGGCATAAGCACGGCATGCTACAACACTGCCATTTTACCCATACTCATGCCAACTCATGGCCATGCAACAAGTTTCCAACAACTCATGGATTTACCGAGCTCATTTGCCTCAACTCTTACGAGATAAACTATCATCGAAGTTGCTCATGAACGTGCCATGAAACAAAAATAATGCAAACATGCCCAAACACTCATCATATCAAAAGTTCAAACATTGCTTGCCTGGTTCGGAGGAGTCGGGGTCTAGCTCGGCGAAGTTCGCGGTTCCGTCACCTCCTTCGATATCTACGGTACACAAAATACACGCGCTAACATAAATACCGTGGGTCACAGAAAGTTAATCCAAATATTTTTCAAATAAATATGATTAAAAACTAGACAAAAATTTGAATAGGACAGAAGAAGAATCACTCAAAAATTCCTTTCTGTTAAAAAGTTATAAGGGTTTTGGTCCAAGGACCCATCTGTAATGAAACAGAAAACTCTCAGGGGCCTAGGCAGAAAAGTGCAGAAAAACGGTTCAGAGTGGAAGCGTATTTGTCAAAGTACGCTTTCAGAAAACGATTCAAAAAAAACAAAAGAGAGCCTGACGGGGGGGTCCCACCCGTCAGGTTTGAAATTTCAAATGAGAGAGACGGGGCTCGTCGGCGCCCGAGAGCCGCGGTGGTCGCCGGCGGCGATCCGCAGGCGGTGGAGATCGAGGGTACCTCCGTGTTCAGGCGCCATTCAGCGTCCTGTGGGAGGTGGTGGTGGTCGCCGGCGAGTACCACGTCGACGGCGACACTTGCTCCGGCGGACGGCGGTTCGGGTGGTCGTGGGCCTCGTCGGGGAGTGCTGCGGACGAGGAATTGAGGAGGGGGTTAGACTCGTGGTAGCATGAGTGGGTAGCTGACGAGGTTAGGGCGCCGGAGACGACCTCACCGGAGTGAATCGAGGTGGAGGACGAGGCGGAACGAAGCGGCCGGAGTCGAGGAAGAAGAGCTCCTCGAGGCCCTTCCAGGGGCTTGGCGTGGACTAGAGAGGTGGTGGAGGTGTGCGGGGGCGAGAGCAAGCTCGGGGGGTGCTGTTTATAGCCGGCCCAAGGCGGTTGCCGAGAATGGGGTTCTCCGGCGAAGTTTACGGCGGCGTAGGGCCTTGATCGGGGAGGTTCAGAGGTTGAGCATCGTCGTGGGGGTTCCCTGGTTCCGTTTAGGTGCTAAACGCGTCGGGGTTTGGTTGCTTAGGGCGAGCTCGACGGAACAGGGCGGCGCGGGCCCTTCGGCGGCAGGGAGCATTCTCTGTGCTTGCCGTGCCACGGCGACGGTGCTGCATGCATGCGCTGGCAAGGAAATGGCCACGCGGAGCCACCAGGAGGTTTGGGCGGCGCCGAACGGCGTTATGCCGCCGTTCTGCTCCCTGTCGGCCGCTACGGTGGTTCTGCCGCCGCAAGACACGCCGCAGCGTGCTGTGGTGCCACCGACGCCAGAACGCGCCAAGCACGCGTGTGAAGCTCGGACAAGCAGGCTAGGGCTGCGAGCAAAGTGCCAAGTGCACTGTGGGCATGTGACTGAAACTCGACGGAGAACGACATCAAGTCTGAATTTAATCAAGATGAACAGTAATAGTGCATGCAAGGTGTTCGATGTAATGCTTTAGGCATGTAGGGATTTTTCCTTGAGCTGGTTTTTGGTGGAGGGGCCTCTCATTGCATCTAGAGGCTGCCTGAATTTTTGTGGAATTTTTGGAGCAGAGCATATATGAATTTCACCAAATTTGACAAATCTGGTCCAAACTTGCAGAGACTATAATTTGAAATCTTTGAACAGAAGAGGAGTGGATCTTGATTGTTCTAGGTTGTGGGTACCAAGGACTATCCAGGGGAGTTGGTTTGAGGTCAAAACTCAAATGCATTTAGGTACTTGCTTTGCAAATCACCTAGGCTCAAAATAATGGACAGAAAAGATTTGGGAGGATAATTAAATGAAATAAAATTCAGAAAAGGGTTGAACTTGTTGAGACAGAATGTTTGGATTACCCAAAGTGGAAGGAGAGATTTTTGGGAAGATTTTACCATGTGGTGCATGGCAAAATCATGAATGGTTTCAAATATTGGAGAGGAGGCAAAACTCCTAGAGTTTCTTTTTGAAAGAAAAATAAACTCCAAAGATTTTTCTTGAAATTTTGAGAAGAGGGCAATCAGAAGAAAAATTTGAAAACCAAACACCAGAGTTGAAGGGGATGTAAAAATAAAATATTTGCTAAATGGAAAAATCTTTTGAGAGAGATTTTTGGAAGGGTTTAGAAGACCTTCTTCAAACCCAACAATTTTTCTGAATAAACCAAAAGAATATTTTTGGAATGTCACAATTTGAGAGAGCTAAAATTATATCATGACTTGTTAGAATTTCTCTCTATGCTTCACTTAAATCTTTTATGAGCTAGGACTTGCTCTAGTGCTTCACTTATATCTTTTTGAGCACGGTGTGCTTTGTTATTTTTTTAAAAATGCTCTCTTACTTCCCTTAGATTTATTTGAGAGTTAGTAAAATTTTAAAGTAATTCTCTCTTGCTTCACTTAAATTATTTTGAGAGAAAGAAAATTTGTTATGCTCATGATCTTCACTTATATTTGTTTGAGCTTATGAAAAGCAACACATAAAAGTTAGTCCCAAAGTTATAGATGTCCAAGAAGGATAAAGTAAAAGAAAATGTCATGACTATCATTGGACAAAATAAAATTGATTCTTAGTAATAGTTTTGAGATATGATGATGTGATATGTGAGTTATGTTGATGAGTAATTGGGCTCTAGTAGGAATATTGGTGTTAAGGTTTGTGATTCCCTATGCATGCACGAAAGTCAATAATCATGCAATGAAAATTATATCCTACTTGTGGTGCATTACTTGGTGTTACTTATGCTTAATGCTTGCTCATAAGATTATCCGTTTCTTGGTTGGTCGCTTCCCAATCTTTTGCTAGCCTTCATTTTGCACTAAGTATGATCTCTACTTGTGCATCCTAAATCCTTTAAACCATTTTTGCCACATGAGTCCACTATATCTACCTATATGCGGTATTATTTTGCCGTTCTAAGCAAATTTGCATGTACCATCTCTAGTTTTCAAAATAAACTTCTCTTTTGTGTGTTTGCTTCGCTCGCAGAACGGTAATGGGTGGCTAATATTTTCCATGCTAGATGTGTTATTCTCAAGATGAGTGTTTATTCACTTGTCATTGAACGAGAGTAAGTCAAAGGTTTTAGGGATGCCCAGTCCCGAAATGCAAAAAAATTGAATTTACTTTATGTTGTCAAATAATAAATTCCTTGGAAAGTGTTGGTATGGAGGGCACCCGTGGATACGGTTAGCCATGGAAAGTGAAAATATGGTGGAAAACGTAATAAACTTTATTTTCTATTTGGGAACCGCCTATGGCATATCTAGCATGGAAAGTGTTGGGAACTCTAAGTCGTTTTCGTTGGTGGGATGGACACACCTCCCAAAATGTTTTTATCTCTAATTTTTCGCTTTGAGCTCTGGCACCTCTACAAATCCCTACTTCCCTCTATGAACGGCCTTTCTTTTACTTTATGCAATTTTTATTTTTAAACTTGAGTCTCCATCTTCTCTCATAAAAAGCACCAACTAGGAGGCAATATGATCGTGCTCAAGTATTGGGTGTAGTTAATATTTGAGTGTGTTTCATGAATGGATCAATGTTTGAGCATGATGGGCTAGGGATAACTTGTTTTACCATTGATATTTCGAAAGACATGGTTGCTTGTTGATATGCTTGAGTATCTAAATTATTATGTCAAAACTAGACTATTGCTTTGAATCACATAAAAAGTCCAAATGTCCATATCAAAAATGTGATATGACTTGATGAACAGCACTCCACATCAAAAATTCTATTTTTTATCACTTACCTACTCTAGGCGAGTAGGAGTTAAGCTTGGGGATGCTGATACGTCCCCAACGTATTTATAATTTTTGATTGTTCCATGCTGTTTTATTATCAATCTTGGATGTTTTATAATCATTTTACAGTCATTTTATATAATTTTTTGGTACTAACCTATTGACATAATGCCAAGTGCCAGTTGCCGTTTTTTCCATGTTTTTTTACATCACAAGAAATCAATATCAAACGAAGTCCAAATGCCACGAAACTTCATGATTGTTTTTTTATGGGCCAAAAGGAAGCGGATGGGCCTTGATTGCACATGGGGGGAGTCTTGAGGAGGGAACAACCCACCAGGGCGCGCTAGGAGGCCCTGGCGCGCCTTGGTGGGTTGTGCCCACCTCTTGTGCCCCCCAAACCGCCTCTTTGTTATATAAATACCCAAATATTCCAGAAACCCTAGGGGAGTCGTCAAAATATTCATCTAGCCGCCATAGAGTCCAGAACCACCAGATCCAATCTAGACACCATCACGGAGGGGTTCACCACTTCCTTTGGTGTCTCTCCGATGATGCGTGAGTAGTTCTTCGTAGACCTTCGGGTCCGTAGTTAGTAGCTAGATGGGTTTCTCTCTCTCTCTCTCTCTCTCTCTCTCTCTCTCTCGCTGAATTCTCAATACAATGGTCTCTTGAAGATCCATATGATGTAACTCTTTTGTGATGTGTTTGTTGGGATCTGATGAACTTCGAGTTTATGATTAGTCATATCTTTTTATATCCATGAAAGTTATTTGAGTTTATTTGATCTCTTATATGCATGATCTCTTAGAGCCTTGTATTTCTTCTCCGATATTTTGGTTTTGTTTGGCCAACTTGATCTATTTATCTTGCAATGGTAAGAGGTGCCCGGTAGTGGGTTCGATCTTACGGTGCTTGATCCCAGTGACAGAAAGGGAAACGACACGTATGTATCGTTGCTACTAAGGATAAAAAGACGAGATCTATATCTACCGCCATATAGATAAACGGATCTTGTCTACATCATGTCGTCGTTCTTATTGCATTACTCCATTTTTCCATGAACTTAATACACTAGATGCATGCTGGATAGCGGTCGATGTGTAGTAGTAGATGCAGGCAGGAGTCGGTCTACTAATCTTGGACGTGATGTCAATGTAATGATCATTGCCTGGATATCATCATAATTATTTAAGTTCTATCAATTATCCAACAGTAATTTGTTCACCCACCGTTTGCTATTTTTCTCGAGAGAAGCCACTAGTGAAACCTACGGCCCCCGGGTCTTCTTTCTCATATATTTGCCTTGCGATCTACTTTTCCTTTGCATTTTTATTCCGATCTATTAAACCAAAAAATACAAAAATACCTTGCTATGTTTTATCTTTATTTATTTTATTTGGTGTTTGATCTATCAAGCTACTACAATTTACCTCACTTCCGCTTGCCTATCTTGAGGCGCCGTACCCCGGAAGGGACTGACAACCCCTTTAACTTGTCGGGTTGTGAGGTGGTTTTGCTTGTGTGCGGGCATTTGTTTATGTTGTGTTGCTTGGTTCTCCTACTGGTTCGATACCTTGGTTTCATAACTGAGGGAAATACCTACCGTCGTTGTGCTACATCATCCATCCCTCTCCAGGGAAATACCGACGTAGTTCCAGCTACCATCACAAAGGCAATGTCACTTTTCATGTTAATGGTAATGAGCATATGGTACACTTTCTGAAGAAACAACCTCAAGTTCATAGTATCAATTCTATTGGAACAATTTCAACTATTACTATTGGAGGTTTCGAATTCCCTCTTCCTACTCTCAAAAAGAAATATGATATTATTATTGTTAGGGACATGCATATCCCCGTTGAGGTAAACTAATGATATCTGAAAATTCTCCGGTTTCATGTTATTCGAAAGAAGTTTGTTAATAAGACTTGATCAACCTTGTTAATGGATTCCTGTTGATGGGCATGAGATGTGAATTTAGAAAGCACAACTTTATGTACCCACTTTTTACTTTCTGTTATTTAGAATAAATAAAGAAGAAAGTATTTTATGTTTCTGAATTATCCGTGAAATAAAAAATTGTCCTGAAAATAAATGTTCTCCAAATGCCCTAAAATTTTAATATGATTTTTTCTATAGAATTTGAGAATTTCTAGCACTGAACATGCACCAGTAGACCACAAGGGTGGAGGGCACGCCCTACCCCCCGGGCGCGCCCCTTGTCTTGTGGGTCCCACGTGGGTCCCCTTCACTTATTCCAGCACCCATCCACTTCGTCTTCCTCCAGAATCACCCCGTAGCTCAAATACTTGTTCTTGCTCATCTTGCTGCCATTTTCGATCTCCTTGTGCAAAGCTCCATTTGCAAAACTGTTTTGGGGGAGTGTTCTTAGGTATGTGACTCCTCCATTGGTCCAATTAGTTTTTGTTCTAGTGCTTTATTTATTGCAATTTTTTGCTGCTGTGGTGACCTTGTTCTTGAGCTTGCATGCCAAATTTATATGGTCCAAAGTAGTTTTGATGCATGATATAGCTTCTAGACACTTGTAGGAGCAGTTGCTATCAATCTTGTTGAGTTTGGTTCACTTTTATTTTGAGTCACTAAAATTTCAGAAATTTTTCAGAGGAAGAAAAATGTCTAGGAAAATGTACCAAGGTGGTTCTTTGAGGAAGCAAGGACCGGGGCTCGCGATACATGAACTGGAACTTGAATCACGAAGGGAAGCTCAAGTTCGGCATTGTGAATGGCCGTCGGATGAATTCATGGTTCATGCAGGTTCCAAGGATGAGTTTGATGCATACATACAAAATGCCGGCCTTGAGGACTTCGTGTCAGAAAAGTGCCGGCAATACTATTACCTCACCGATTCCTTTGTGCGGAGGTTTGAAATTTCATCTAAGCGCAATACCCATATTGTTTTATTTGATCTTTATGATGAATCATATACCATGGACCTTGAGGATTTTAATACTGTCTGCAAAATACCACAGTGGGGCCTTCTTAATGAGCCTCACAAAGCTGAATACAATGATTTCCTTGCTAGCATCACTGTGGGAGAAACTAGAAATATCACACAAGCTACCATAGGGAGCATTCACTTTCCTGCCATACATTATTTTGCTCTCTTTATAGGTATATGCATTAACGGTAAGCATGAGCATAGCCACCTTTACGTTCTAGGTCTTAGTGTCCTCAAGTGTGCGGTATTAGGTGATAAGTGTTATAACTTGGGGGATATTATTGGGAGAAGGTTACATCTTAATGCTAAAGATAGAGATTTATTTGGTGGGATTTATGCAACTTGCTTAGAAAATTATCTTGGTGTACCCATAAGAGGGAATGATATTGAGTTGCCACCTGTTTTTCTAGATTATAATGCTATGGTACGTGTTGTTTGCTTCAACAACGTCGGTATTTCCCCAAAGAGGAAGGGATTGTCGGATGTTGGGTTCCGCAGACCCTTGCAAGGTTCAAACTCTGGGGTGCGTGCGAAGAACTCAACCTTCCCAGTCTCACAACCTAGCTCGATGAACAGGAAGGAAACGAGACACAACAGTTTACACAGGTTCAGGCCACCTTGCGGTGTAAAACCCTACTCCTGCTTTGTGGTGGATTAGCCTCGAGGGGCTGAGGGTGAACTAGTGAAGTGGGAGAACAACCACAGGAGGAGGCGTGTTCTTGTGCTCGAGTGAGCTGGTGAGTGTGTGGATGGAATGGATCCAATCCGAGGTCGAGGGGTCCCTCTACGTTGGTGGTGCTGCTCTACTTATAGTGGCCTTGGTCCTCTTCCCAAATGAAGGCGGGAAGGGATCCGACAATGGCCAAATTCGAAGGGAGACAACTAGTACATGCTATGCTGATAAAAGTAGTCTTCACTTGCAAAAAGCCTCTGGTCGTGACGTCGTGGTCGGCTCGGCGATGACCTCCGTCCTGCTGTCCTGGCGGTCTTGGTCTTGTTGCACCGGAATGGAAACCTTTGGCTGATTACTTGGGAATCCGCGCCTTCCTTCGCCTCTTTAGCACCAAAGAGGAAACTGGTACACTGTGCCCATTTGTGCCCGCCTGGCCTTTGTTGTCATGGCTCACGTCATCCGAACCTCACGAGGTGAGGCTCGCATAGGAATCTTCGCTCCTCAAGAGCCAACCTGAGGAGGCTGCTTCTCATGGAGGTATTGGTGTCATCACGAGGGTCTTGAGTTGTTGATGGTGAAGCTGGGCCATACCAGGTCGTCGATGAAGCCACGCCGTGGGCCGTAGGTAGGAAAGTCTGGGTACCCCCGTTCCCATAACGCCGACAGTAGCCCCCGGGCCCAAGGCGCTCTTAGACTTGGCTTCGAGGCGAACCCAAGGGGCAGGGGCGAAGTGCCGCAGGCCCAACCGCTTGCGGCCTCGGTAGACGCGTGGCGCTTGATAGGACATGGGCGCCCCCACTTCCCCACGCAGCCTTGATATCCGCCAGACACGACGGCCGCCCGTTGCCAGTGCATCTCCGCCTTCATTGCTTGCCGTGCTCGCTCTTGGCTCCTCCACCTTCCTGAGAATCTGCGGCTCTTCTCCCAGTTTTGATGCCGGCGCCGGCCCTCCTTGTCGCCATGGCCCCGCTGCGCTCCGATCGAATCCCAGCTAGAGTTGGATCCTGCTCTTGAGCGGTCGACAGTGATCAATCAAGGGGGGTTGGACAAGGTCCGCCCGGCCCTTGCCGCCGATTCCATTGAGTGGAAGGCGATGACGGCTTGGCCCACTTCCCGGGCCATGATCGGCATGGAAGCCACTGAGATCCCCATCCATCTTCACGCTCTCTTGGCTGGCCTTATTCCCCCTTTCTCTGATTTCTTCAATGCTATAATCTCGCATTACCTAATCCAGGCGCTGCATCTGGACCCCCAATCCATCATCCTCCTTGATGTCTTCGCCTTCCTTTGTGAGGCTATGGTGGGTATTACCCCTTACATAGCCCTGTTTCGCCATTTCTTCTCGCTTCATCTAGTCGACGCCCGCCAGCGCTCGGGATACGTGGCCTTCCAGGCCGTAGCGGCGATGGCCGGCTCGAGCATCGACTTCGAGCTCTGGCCAGATGTGAGGGGGTTCCGGAAGCGGTGGGTGTATGTGGATGTCGGCGTGTGCAACCCCTTGCTCCTACTTCTGCGAGTGCCAATTGTACCCAGCTCCGGCTGGGGCATGCGAAGCTTGTCGACCGTCGGCTCGCTCATGTCTGATCCAGGCTGACGAGGTTGAAGAAGGTCGAGGTGACGATGCCGATGGTGGTGAAGGAGTTCATCCGGTGGCGCATCGCTCAGGTCCATCGCCATTCTCGCCCAATGTGGGCCTTCAACGGCATCAAGGACCCCATGAGGCTCTAGGTGCCTGCGCTTCCTTCCAAGATACTGCGCATGATGCTCGAGGTTCTGACGGGCGACCCAACGCCAGCTGCACTTCCGGAGGAGGGCTGCCTCCTATACCAATGCTCGAACAAGGAGGACTTCGTGAGGCATATGCCCCTTTTTAACGAGTGGGGGTTGCGCCCAGTGGGCCAAGAAGGGCCTCGCTAGAATCCCATCTTCGTGGCTCCTTTGCTCGCCGACCCTGCAGCGCGTGCCCCAGATGTGGATGCAGGGGGCGAATGCCACCGGGTACCACTAGGACGACCACCGGAAAACGGGTGTCGCCAGGTGCTCCCAAGGCAGTCGCTCTGAGGTTCTGGCGAGCTCTCTTGAGGGGGGCGTTGGTGCGGCCCGACACTCCTGAGGCGATTGCCACTGAAGCTCGGACGAGTGGTCCTGAGGTGGTGGCCTCGTGGGCAGGTGCAGCCTGGTGCTCCTGAGGCTGCCACCCAAGAAGGCCCGCCAATTGCCCCAGTTGCTGATAGTCAAGCCCTGAGCCTCGGCCAGCTTCGCCTGAACCTTGAAGCACTCCGCAAGAGGAAAAGGCATCCGAGCTGCAGTGGTGACGCCTACGGCCGTTGAAGTAGAGGAAGTACATAGTCGTAGATGAGTAAGTACCTTATTTTTGTGATTTCCCATGTGTCGCGTCCTTTCCTGAAAATGGCTCCTCAGGGTCCCTTCGGCTGTGGCGGTGAGTCCTCCTGGGAAGCGACCCCCACAAGTCCTTGGATCGCTCTTGATTTCGAGCCCTCTGCAACGGACTCCCGCGTGATGTACGGGGCCGATCCAAGAGGCAGACATGCCGATAGGGGGCAGTGAGCCTGTGCTTCTAGCATCCTTCCTTCCCGGTCCGGCCTGGGGTGCAGAAGGTGTGCCGAGGGCTCCTCCATTGGTCATCGCCAGTGGCTGGGTGATCCCGGTGTCGGCTTCATCTTCGAGCAGCGAGACCGTGCCGCCCAGCGCCTTCGCCGAGGCCCTGGGAGCAGCCAGAAAGGCACCGGCCCCTAGCCCCCTGCCAGAGGCGGGTGAGCCGCTCCGCGGCTCTCCAAAAGCCCCCGACGCGAAGGATGGGCTTGGCCATGCGCTAAACCTTGCGCGCGAGCACACGCCGTCCGCCATGAGCTTTTCCCGGAGGCGATGGACGCGCTGGGTCAGCTTGGAGAAGAGCTTGCCGATGTCGACGCCCGCCTCAAGATGGAGGACCTTCGCCTGGCGCACGAGTGGTACCAGTTGAAGGTCGCCATCAACCTCAGGCATCTTCAGCATGAGCGCGCCAGCGCAAGTGTCGCGGTGTCCCTTGCGACTTCTCGTGATGCTTGTGCCCGCACCTTGGAGGAGGCTGATGACCCACAAGTATAGGGGATCTATCGTAGCCTTTCGATAAGTAAGAGTGTCGAACCCAACGAGGAGTAGAAGGAAATGACAAGCAGTTTTCAGTAAGGTATTCTCTGGAAGCACTGAAATTATCAGTAACAGATAGTTTTGTGATAAGGTAATTTGTAACGGGTAACAAGTAATAAAAGGAAATAAGGTGCAGCAAGATGGCCCAATCCTTTTTGTAGCAGAGGACAAGCCTGGACAAACTCTTATATAAAGGAAAATGCTCCCGAGGACACATGGGAATTATCGGTAAGCTAGTTTTCATCACGGTCATATGATTCGTGTTCGTTACTTTGATAATTTGATATGTGGGTGGACCGGTGCTTGTGTATTGCCCTTCCTTGGACAAGCATCCCACTTATGATTAACCCCTACTGCAAGCATCCGCAACTACAAAAGAAGTATTAAGATAAACCTAACCATAGCATGAAACATATGGATCCAAATCAGCCCCTTACGAAGTAACACATAAACTAGGGTTTAAGCTTCTGTCACTCTAGCAACCCATCATCTACTTATTAATTCCCAATGCCTTCCTCTAGGCCCAAACAATGATTAAGTGTCATGTAGTCGATGTTCACATAACACCACTAGAGGAAAGACAACATACATCTCATCAAAATATCGAACGAATACCAAAATTCACATGACTACTTATAGCAAGACTTTTCCCATGTCCTCAGGAACAAACGTAACTACTCACAAATCATATTCATGTTCATAATCAGAGGGGTATTAGTATGCATAAAGGATCTGAACATATCATCTTCCACCAAATAAACCAACTAGCATCAACTACAAGGAGTAATCAGCACTACTAGCAACCCACAGGTACCAATCTGAGGTTTTGAGACAAAGATTGGATACAAGAGATGAACTAGGGTTTCAGATGAGATGGTGTTGGTGAAGATGTTGATGGAGATTGACCCCTTCCGATGAGAGGATCGATGGTGATGACGATGGTAATGATTTCCCCCTCCCGGAGGGATGTTTCCCGGGCAGAACAGCTCCGCGGGAGCCCTAGATTGGGTCCGCCATGGTTCCGCCTCGAGACGGTGGCGTTTCGTCCCGAAAGCTTCCTTCTGATTTTTTTGTAGGTCGAAAGACTTCATATAGCCAAAGATGGGCACCGGAGGCCTGCCAGGGGGCCCACGAGGCAGGGGGCGCGCCCAGGGGGTAGGGCGCGCCCCCACCCTCGTGGACAGGGTGTGGCCCCCCTCTGGTGCTTTCTTCGCCCAATATTTTTAATATATTCCAAAACTGACTTTCGTGGAGTTTCAGGACTTTTGGAGTTGTGCGGAATAGGTCTCTAATATTTGCTCCTTTTCCAGCCGTAGTTCCAGCCAAGGCATTCTCCCTCTTCGTGTGAACCTTGTAAAATAAGAAAGAATAGGCATAACTATTGTGACATAATGTGTAATAACAGCACATAATGCAATAAATATCGATATAAAAGAATGATGCAAAATGGACGTATCAAAGGCCAGGGCCACCGACCACCGTCGTGAAGTGGCTGAGGAGCGAGAGCGGGTGCTTCCAGCGCCGCCCTTGAGCAGCAGCTCGGAGCACACCGAGCTGCCCTGGCAGAATCACTAAGTGAGGCCCCCTTCGATGAGAAAGAGGTCCAGAAATGCAAGGAGCTGCTAGCGCTGGAGGTCTTGGAGTGCAGCCTGGAGCTTGAGCGGCTGGACGTGAGGGAGTGTCAGGTAGCCACGGCTGAGGACGCCGTCGCCGCACGGGAGGCCAAGATCCAGGAGGAGGTCGACCAGAGGGTGGCGAAGCTTCGCGTGGCTCTCGCCGACGAGTACCGCCAGAAGTTGGAGCTCCTGGAGGCCGAGGTCGAGGGCAGGACCGCCGCCCTCAGGACAAAGCTGGACGAGGCGGGGTAGCGTGAGAAGGCCGCCAAGGAAGCTCAGACCACTGATCAAGCTGACTTGGCCTCCACTCGCGCTGACCTGCTCTCACTTCAGCAGCAGGTCGAGGGTGCCGCATCTCTCGCGAAGAAGAACATGGACGAAGCGTGCCGCCGCCGGACGCTGCAGCACATGCATTCCTCGATGCTCCAGGATCTTAGGGTCAGTGCCAACCAGACCCTGGGAACCATGTCACAGCCCTAGATTAGCCTTGTTTGTCTTTGCATCTCATCATGTCATCATCATAGTTATGTTTATGAAATTCGAATTAAGGTTAGTTGAAACCCTCAGAAATAATCAACATTAAATTCTCTTCAAAGAAGTCCAAGAAAATGTTCCTCTTAGTCTCCGAAAATATTGGCAAGAGGTAAAATTCAAACCAAAGCTTTTGGTATCTTAGAAACATTTATTTTGGGCCTTTGAATTAATTCAATAACTATTTGCATTGGATATATATTTGTTATATAATTAATGTATATCCAATAATTCTGGAACATTTTATGTGGTTCTCGATATTTAGTTCTAGCCACATAATTATTTTCAGGATTTTATAAAATGGTTTGGTGTTCAAACTAAACCCAAAACAAATTGCACAAAAGAAAATAGAAAACAGAGAAGAGAGAGAGAGAACCACCTGGGCTTTACCTGGCGCCTAAGTGGCCAGCCCAGCCCACCAGCCTCCTCCTTGTCGTCTTCCTCCGTCGCCAGGAGGATCAGAGCGTGTGGCTGCCGTGACGCCAAAGACGCTGCCACCTCCTCGCTTACCTGCCTTGGAGGCACCCAAGGGCGCCACGCACTCCCCCTCGCCTCTCTCGACCGCTTGCTCGTCCCCATCCCCTCCTCTGCCGCCCTCTCTCTCCCATGACCGAGCGCCGTCGTCGCCGCCGCTCGTCGTTGCCGTGGCCACCGTCCACCTCTCGCCTCGCCGACGCGTCCACGAGCTCCGCTTAGACTCCCTCGATGTCCTCGACGAGCCAAGAAACCGGGGACACACCGTATCGTCGTCACCGCCGTCGTCTTCATCGTCGGTTGCCCGAGATCGCCATCGCCGTTTCGTTGCCGTCTCTGCCTCCCCGAGCTTGCCATCTACCTCATCCAACCCGCTGTGAGCTCCTACGCCGTCCATCCTTACTTCCGCGCTCATTTGCCTCGCCTAGACCATAGTTCCGCCGGAGCCGTGAGCTCCCCGGCGATGACGCAGTTGCGGACACGGTCACCGCAGCCCGTGTCCGAGCACACCAGCGTGCTCAGAACCTCTCCGCGCACCCGTAGCCACCACCAGCTCCTCCTCCTGAACACCCTAGCGATGAACTCGAGCATGTCCTAACCACGGCCGCCGCAAACCTCGTCGTCGGCATTGATTCCGCCGACCCCCGCGTCCAACTCCCCTGCTCCTCGATGCGGAATAGCAAGGGCTACGCCCTGGTGCCCTCGGCACGTGCAGCCGACGCCCGTAGCGTGTTTCCGGCGTGCCTCCGCCGCGTTGGATGGTCACCGGCGGTCTAACCCGGCCGTGCTGACATGGCAAGGTTAATTAGGCGTTAACCACCTCCTAATCAAACCCTAGAGTCACAGATAGCCAGGCCCCACACCATAATTAACCACAGGGTTATTTCCCAGCTTAAATTAAGCTAATGCTTTGACCCCGCCACCTCAGTGTTGACCTGGGCCCCACTGTCAGGTTTGACCCTTGTTAACTCGGCTGACCTGCTGACACAGTAGTGACACAATGCTAAGATGTCGGGACCCCGATCCTAAGTCACACCGATCTAGCATGTAACACATCATATCACTTTGCGGCCTCACGCACGGTATTCCCACGGGTGCCACCTTACCTAGCCCGGGACTGTTTGCCCCTTTTGTCTCACGTATATGATAGTGTCGCTAGCATCCATATGACAGAGAACCCGGGCCGACATGACTAGTCGTGAACCCAAAGTGGCGCTAACTTACAGGGACAGGCATTCATGACCTAGCAACAAACGTTTCGGTCATCAGCAAGTGAATCCGGCCACAAAGAGCTAACAGGACTCGGTAGACACCGTGGTGACATTTCAAGGGACAGACATACGTGAACGAAGAAGGACACATGCCGGCTAGCCTAAGTGTTCCGGAGCAGTAGCAAGCTACCATGGCTCAGTGGAAGCACTAGGAGACATTTCCCGGTAAGAGAGGCTACCAAGGATAAACAACTAGGTTGTCGGATCGCACAATACCAAGCATTTCAAATCATACACACAATATGCTCGATATGTGACAATACAACATGGCATCGCAACAAAACTCTACAACTCAAAGTATTTATTCATTAGGCTCCGAAGAGCCAGATATTACAAACACGGGTCTGATGACCCATCATTCAAGTCATACAAGCAACAAGCACATGCGGAAGCTTAACTTGTCTGAGTATAGACAACTACAAATGAAAAAGGCTGAGAAGCCTGACTATCTACAAGACCCTGCCGAGGGCACAAGATCGTAGCTGAGGTAACAAGCTAAACGTCGAAGTTCACGCGGAACTACTAGTGAGATCAAGTCTCTCTGCAAAAACATAAATTAAGCAAACGTGAGTACAAATGTACCCAAAGAAGACTTACATCGAATCGGCTACATATGCATCAGTATCAACAAAGGGGTGGTGGAGTTTAACTGCAGCAAGCCAGCTTTGACTCGGTGGCTATTCTGAACTACGACTACAAGTAACTCTTTTGAGGTGGCGCAGACGAGTCCACATATTCACCATATCAATACACTACTATGGATCCGCTCCCGTCTCCCCACGAGAAGGCCATCCATAGCACTCACGCTTATCTTGCGTATTTTAGAGTATCCACTTTCACTTGTCTATGAACTATGCAGGCAACCCAGAAGTCCTTTACCGCGGACACGGATATTCGAATAGATGATGTTAACCCTGCAGGGGTGTACCTCTTCACACACGCTCTCACCACTTACCACCATGTACACGTCGTGTATCTCGGCAACCTTCAAGCGAAAGCCTGGCGAGGGAGTCGGCCACGACCTGACTAACCACACAAGTCTCTAATCCAGGTTTATCGCCTATTCGGGTTCCATCCGCAAGGAGATCCGGCAAGGGTGTCACTCACGACCCCAAACGATGTGAGCAGGGTTCCCAATCCCACCAAACGGGTGATGCTTGGTACACCGTGTGCACCTAGTCTGTCCCAATCCCACCTGTACCGGGTGCCACTTGGTAGACTACTAGCACTACCTACAAACACCAGAAACTAGTTGCAACTCCTGGAAATAGATCAGGTTGATTAATAAGTTGAGAGGGGCACTTAAGCATTCCAATGCACGGTAGTAACTATTCATGAATCACAAACACAGAACTCAGTTCCTGAGGATGGTTTCAATGAGACAACCCACCATGTACTCCTACATGGCCTCTCATCACTACCTTTACCAAATCGTGTTCACACACTTAGCTCTCAACAGTAGGACATGTTCACCACATTCCAATTCATCCCCGATGAATCAAACCTGACACAACTCTAAGCAATAGCAGGCATGACAAACAAGCATGAATGAGTAGGCACATCATGGCTCAAACAACTCCTACTCATACTAGTGGGTTTCAACTATTTACTGTGGCAAAGACAGGTCATGCAGAGGAAAGGGGTTCAACTACCTCAACATGTAACAGTTGAATCGTTGTTGTCCTAATGCAGTAAAAGAGAGCAGCAGAGAGAGAGAGAGAGTGGGATTGTATCGGAATGAACAAGGGGGTTTTGCTTGCTTAGCACTTCTTAAGATAGTATAGTTCTTCGTCGGTGTCATCGATCTCATCGTCAGAACCACGTATACTGAGAGGGGACAAATACCGGCAACAGAGAAGAAACACAATCAATGCGATGCAACAATATGATGCATGAATGTGACATGGAAATATGCTATGATTTGAGCTAATGCAACTAGCAACAATTTATATGGAGTTGGTTTGAACACTAGGTTCAAATTCAAACTCCACATGGGACATTTAAAATGCCATTTATTCAAATTGTCATAAACAGTGGCTGTAAGTTGTTTAAACTTGCATGAAAATTCCGTAAACAAATTCTTTGGATTTTTCTGATCATTTTTCATATATAAATCTTTTCAATCCGAGTTATAGATTGATTTATGTGATTTTTTTAAGTTTGTATCTATTTTTGGAATTTTCTGAATAAGTTAAAATCCAAAAAATTCTTTACTGCATCAACACTACATCACTGCGACGTCAGCAGGTCAACGGGGCTGGTCCAAGTCAAACCTGACAGTGGGGCCCAGGTCAACACTGAGGTGGCGGGGTCAATGCATGAGCTTAATTCAAGCAGGGAAATAAACCTGTGGTTAATTATGGTGTGGGGCCCGACTGTTTGTGACTAGGGTTTGATTAGGAGGTGGTTAACGCCTAATTAACCTGGCCATGTTAGCACAGCCGGCCGGGGTTAGACCGCCGGCGACCATCCAGTGCGGCGGAGGCACGCCGAAAACGCGCTACGGGCGTCGGCTGCACGTGCCTAGGGCACAAGGCGTAGCCCTTGCTTACCCGCATCGAGGAGCAGGGGAGTTAGACGCGTGGGTCGCCGGAATCAACACCGGCGACGAGGTTTGTGGCAGCCGTCATTCGGACGTGCTCGAGTTCATCGCTAGGGTGTTCAGGAGGAGGAGCTGGTGGTGGCTACGGGTGCGCCGAGAGGTTCTGAGCACACTGGTGTGCTCGGACACGAGCTGCAGTGACCGTGGCCGCGACTGCGTCATCACCGGCGGCGGGGAGCTCACGGCTCTGGCAGAAGTACGGTCTAGGCGAGGCAAACGAGCGCGAAAGTAAGGATGGATAGCGTAGGAGCTCACAGCGGGACGGACGAGGTAGACGGCGAGCTTGGGGAGGCAGAAACGAGGACGAAACGGTGATGGCGATCTCGGGCGGCCGATGATGAAGACGACGGCGGTGACGATGATATGGTGTGCCCCCGGTTTCTTGGATCGTCGAGGACGTCGAGGGAGTCTAAGCGGAGCTTGTGGACGCGTCGGCAGGGCGAGAGGTGGACGGTGGCTACGACAACGACGAGCGGCGGCGACGACGGTGCTTGGTCGCGGGAGAGAGAGAGAGAGGGCGGCAGAGGAGGGGATGGGGACGAGCAAGCGGTCGAGGGAGGCGAGGGGGAGTATGTGGTGCCCTTGGGTGCCTCCAGCAGCGAGCACGTAAGCAGGAGGTGGCCGCGCACGTCCTGGCGTGCGGCGGCCACACGCTCTCGTCCTCCTGGCGACGGAGGAAGACGACAAGGAGGAGGCCGGTGGGCTGGGCTGGCCACTTGGGCACCAGGTAAAGCCCAGGTAGTTCTCTCTCTCTTCTCTGTTTTCTATTTTATTTTGTGCAATTGGTTTTGGGTTTAGTTTTAACACCAAACCATTTTTATAAAATCCTGAAAATAATTATGTGGCTAGAACTAAATATCCAGAACCACATAAAATGTTCCAGAATTAATGGACATACATTAATTATATAACAAATATATATCCAATGCAAATAGTTATTGAATTAATTCAAAGGCCCAAAATAAATGTTTCTGAGATACCAAAAATATTGGTTTGAATTTTACCTCTTGCCAATATTTTCAGAGACTAAGAGGAACATTTTCTTGGACTTCTTTGAAGAGATTTTAATGTTGATTATTTGTGAAATGATTTCTGAGGGTTTCAAAAAACCTCAATTCAAATTTCATAAACATAACTATGATGATGACATGATGAGATGCAAAGACAAACAAGGCTAATCTAGGGCTGTGACAAACCATCTGCGAGGAGAGCGTCACTCACCCACACGCGGATGACGACACCAGCCACCTTTGCTTCTTCACCGAGAACGTTACCCGCTTGCAGGACCGGGCCGCGAGGGCTCGCGAGCTCGTTGAAGAGAGAAGTCGGGGCCTTCTAGGGCGTGCGTTCTCATGCATCTTCAGCCATCTCGTTAACCTCGACCCCCATTTTAACTTCGACACCGCCATAGCCCCCGTGCCTAGGGTCATCCAGGACAACCTGGCGAACTGGGTGGATGACTACGTGGATGCCCGGTCGCAGAGTTCGCTCCTGAGGACGACGTGGTCGTGATCACGACTGATGAAGGTGGTGGGGATGACGATGATGAAGACGACGCCGGTGACGGTGCATATGGTGCGGATGAAGACGACGAGGACAGCGTCGGAGGTAGCGCATCCAGCTAGGTCCGCATTCCCTTTTGTCTTAATTTGCATGCAAAAACCTTCGGGTATAGCCCCGCGGGGCGTGAAAGAATTTTTAAAGGGGGCCCTTATAATGTATGAAATGATGATATGCCTTTTAAAAATAGGATTTGGGATGTGCCATCGTGAGCCTGCGGGCTCCCGAGCGGGGTAGTTGTTGCGACTTATCTTTGCTAGGTCTTGAGCGGGTCCTGAGGTCGCGGAAGGGCCTTCCTCCTGACACGAGCCCTCCGGGGGCTCGTGAGGTTTTAACTCTCCCGAGGGGCCTGCTGGCCCGTCCAAGGGGGCCTCGCGAGGAGCTGAATGCTGGATCACGGCAAGGTTTGCACGCGATGATCCTGCGGTGGTTGCATTCCAGCCCCCTGGGGGGGGGGGGGCTTGGCGTCTCTGGAATTAGCCCAAGTGTGCCTTGGCGTGCGCATACCACGCCCAGCCCTTGCTCGCAGGGCGCTCGCAGGGGGGGTAGCAGGCGTGGGCCTCACCCTTAAAACACGAAGCCGGAAAGCAAGAAACCGCCACGAGACAAGAAAAATTTCCCCCGTTTTTCTTTTGATAAACACGCGAAAATCCAAATCTCATTCCAAAAGGCGGCGAGTTGAGCTATAGAAAGAAAGGCGAAATCAAATGGCCGCGTCTGGCACCTAGCTAGTCTTCTTGTCTTCTCACCAGTGTGGAGCTAAGTGCTTCCACTAGGCATGGGCATAGTGATTGGGGGACAGTGTCGACGGCCAGCGCGGAGCATGGTGCTTCCACTTGGACGTGGGCAAGAGCCCCGTGAGGCCCGAGGGCGGCACTCAGGAGACTCCAGGGCGTGTGCAACCCCACTCATTATTATGTGAGAGTGTCACGGGTGGCGACCTTCGTAGGCACGAGGCCTTGTTTCATGGCGTCTGACGAGGGGCCCGCCCTGCGCGTCCCCCGACCACCGTTGGGGCGTCCAGAAATTAGGACGAGACCAAGGGCAAGGGGGACGCTGGCGGTGCCCTCGGCGACCGCAAGCCCTCCGCCGGGGGGGGGGGGGGAGGGCTCGCCGGCGCCTTCCCCGGCAGAGGACCTACCTCCGTGCAACGCCTTGCTCCATGCAGCGAGGGGGAGGCCCTGGCTCCGGGCTCCCCCCGTGCGGCCCCCAGTGCATCTCGCCCTCCTGCAGCGGGGCCATCGCCCTGGGGTCCCTGGGCGCCATTGTGGATTGGTTCACCTGCGGTCCACGGTTAGCGTAATTGTGCTCCTGAGATATCGGCTATACCCAGTGGTTGTTGTCGTTGAAGGTGTCAGCGAAGCTTTGGGGTGGCTCATGGAGAGCCTTGGCTTCATGTGCCCCCGACACCCAGCCTGATGAGGAGAACCTGCCGGGGCCTTCTCATGACGTGTACTGCAGGTCCATCATGGGAGGTACGTAGGTGTATGAAATTGCCACGCCAGGGTCGTCGCCCGGGTGCCCTGCGTTGTTGGCCATCAGGCTTGGCGCCGGGCTTTGATGGCCGCCTGGGGGCAGCACAATCAAGGTAGGACGAGTGGCACTGCGGACCGGGTTGATGCCGTCGGGTCTCCCAGGTGCTCCAAGGAGGGGCGCACAGGCGTGGCGGGGGCCGGCATACACCCCCTCCACGGTCTGCGATGTAGGCAGGGTGCAGAAAGGTATTGCGCCCCTGCAGGCGGCATCGAGCAGCTCGACGATGAGCTCCAGTAGGGTGTCGCGGCCGCCTTCCGCCAACCTGCAACGCAGTAGCTCCCGTGCCACGATGAGTGCGGCTCGCATGTTCGCCTGCTCCCGGCGAGTGTCTGACGCCGTCGCGGCGACATAGCTTGAGGACCGCATGGTGGCACGGTTATGGCGCGGCGCGAGGGCGGCTGGCTGCGGCCCATGCCGCCCGTGACCAACGACACTGGGTGATGTGCGGGCCGCGAGGAGCGCGGAGTGGAGATCTTATAGTGTGGATGGGACTGCTCGGGTAGGCCGAACAACCCAGTACTCAGCATGAGCCCTCGGAGCACCAGCCATGAGCACTGCGGCTGGTGGCAGATCGACTGGAGGAAGAGAAGCTCTGACGCACCCCTACCTAGCGTGCCAAATGTCACATGTCGGGTTCCACAGACCCTTGAGAAGTTCGAACTCTAGGGTGCGTGCGAAGAACTCAACCTTCCCAGTCTGCCTACTCGCCAATCTCACAGCCTAGCTCGATGAACAAGAAGGAAACGAGACACAGCAGTTTACCCAGGTCCAAGCCACCTTGCAGTGTAAAACCCTACTCCTGCTTTGTGGTGGATTGGCCTCGAGGGGCTGAGGGTGAACTAGTACAGTGGGAGAACAACCTCAGGAGGAGGCGTGTTCTTGTGCTCGAGTGAGCTGGTGAGTGTGTGGATGGAATGGATCCAATCTGGGGTCGGGGGTCCCTCTACGGTGCTGGTCCTGCTCTACTTATAGTGGCCTTGGTCCTCTTCCCAAATGAAGGCGGGAAGGGATCCCACAATGGCCAAATTTGAAGGGAGACAACTAGTACATGCTATCCTGACAAAAGTAGTCTTCGCCTGCAAAAAGCTTCTTGTCATGACGCCGTGGTGGGCTCTGGACCTCCGTCCTGCCGTCCTGGCGGTCTTGATCTTGTTGCACTGGAATGGAAACCTTTGGATGATTCCTCGAGACTCCATGCCTGCGCTTGACTCTTTAGCACCAAAGAGGAAACTGGTACAGTGCACCCGCTGGCGCCCGCCTGGCCTTGGTCATCATGGATCACGTCATCCGAACCTCACGAGGTGAGGCTCGCATAGGAATCTCTACTCCTTAGAAGCGAACCTGAGGAGGGTGCTCCTCGTGGAGGTCTTGGTGTTGTCCGCCTCGCGAGGGTCTTGAATTGTTGATGCTGAAGCTGGGCCTTACCAGGCCGTCGATGAAGCCACGCCGTGGGCCGCATGCAGGCAAGTCTAGGTACCCCCGTTCCTAGAACGCCGACAGGGATGATGCAGCACAGCAACGGTAGGTATTTCCTCAGTGATGAGACCAAGATTATCGAACCAGTAGGAGAACCACGCAACACTATGTGAACGACACCTGCACACAAATAACAAATACTCGCAACCCAATGTATTAAAGGGGTTGTCAATCCCTTTCGGGTAACGGCGCCAGAAATTGGCAGGTGGACGGGATAAAACTGTAGTAGTTTGGATAAATAGATCTCGCGGGAACGCGAGATAAAATAAATAAGAATAAATTGCAGCAAGGTATTTTTGTATTTTTGGATTAATAGATCTGAAAATAAAAGCAAATAAAAATAGATCGGGAAGGCAAATATAATAAAGAAGAGACCCGGGGGCCGTAGATTTCACTAGTAGCTTCTCTCGAGAAAAATAGCAAATGGTGGGTAAACAAATTACTGTTGGGCAATTGATAGAACTTCAAATAATCATGGTGATATCCTGGCAATGATCATTATATAGGCATCACGTCCAAGATTAGTAGACCGACTCCTGCCTGCATCTGCTACTATTACTCCACACATCAACCGCTATCTAGCATGCATCTAGTGTATTAAGTTCATGGAGAAACGGAGTAATGCAATAAGAACGATGACATGATGTATACAAGATCTATTGATGTAGAAATAGACCCCATCTTGTTATCCTTAATAGCAATGATACATACGTGATGATTCCCCTTCTGTCACTGGGATAAAGCACCATAAGATCAAACCCATCACAAAGCACCTCTTCCCATTACAAGATAAATAGATCAAGTTGGCCAAACAAAACCCAAATATCAGAGAGGAAATACGAGGCTATAAGTAATCATGCGTATAAGAGATCAAAGAAGACTCAAATAACTTTCATGGATAAAAACATAGATCTGATCATAAACTCAAAGATCATCGTATCCCGACAAACACACCACAAAAAGAGTTACATCATATGGGTCTCCAAGAGACCATTGTATTGAGAATCAAAAGAGAGAGAAAGCCATCTAGCTACTAACTACGGACCCGTAGGCCTACAATGAACTACTCACATATCATCGGAGTGGCACCAATGAGGATGATGAACCCCTCCGGGATGGTGTCTAGATTGGATCTGGTGGTTCTGGAACTTGTGACGGCTGGAATTGATTTCCGTCGACTTCCCTAGGGTTTCTGGAATATTGGTTTTTTTTTAGAGAAATACTATAAGGGAACCCCTAAAGTATAATTGGAATGTTGGGTTATTTATGGAGCAAAGAGGTGGTGCAGGAGGCCACTAGCATGGGCACAACCCACATGGGCGCGCCTAGGGCCCAGGCGCGCCATGGTAGGTTGTGCCCCCCTTGGGGCACGCCCCAGGTGCTTCTCCGGCCCATTGGGTTGTCTTCTGGTCCATAAAAAATCCACAAAAAGTTTCGCTGCATTTGGAGTCCATTTGGTATTGATTTCCTGCGATGTAAAAAACAAGCAGAAAACATCAACTAGCATTGGGCACTATGTTAATAGGTTAGTACCAAAAAATGATATAAAATGATTGTAAAACATCCAAGAATGATAAGATAACAACATGGAACAATAAAAAATTATATATACGTTGGAGACGTGTCCCACAAAATCATTAAACCTAGCGGCTGCTCGCTCTTTGATCAGTGATTCACCGGTCACTAGACCGATGAAGAATCTCTCAAAAATCCATTTTTTGATCAGTGATTCACCAGCCACTACATTCTCGGAATGCCCCCAAAAGGGGAGGGGCATCGCCAAATCTAACTTTCTTGTTTAGGTAGTGTATGAATAGGCTTGACTAAATCCTTGTATGGCTTCCTCTATTTCTCTATAAAAAGAAATATAGCTAGTCAAAACCCTTTCCGCGGTGTTTAAGTGGTGCTGGAAGGAATCAAGAGGGGAGGAGGAAAGCTGTACTAGGTGGAAGGAGAAGAGTTGATTGCTACTAAATCAGAACAGGCTTAGTTTTGCGTGATGGCTCAATGGTGCATGGTCAAGTCAGTAAACCTAACATCTCTGCCAGAGCGGGGAATCTTCCTACAAACTAAAATGTGTTAAATATATATATATACCTACCTCTGCCTAGAAAAACTAGAGTTTGAGGCACCCTCGTGGGAGACATAGGATGTTGTCAACCGACCTTAAAATGCTAGGCAAGTATGTATTCATGGAGAAGCAATGGTATAGGTTGAGTAGTACCGGTTTATAAAGCTAAGTAAAGTATTTCAAGTATGCATGCGTGATAAGTCAAGCAAAACCTGGACGGAGTGGGAGAAAAGATGGATCTTTTTATTTTTTAGAGGAAGGAGATGTCGTGTAATATGTGTATGTACTACTCCGATCCGAAATAAAAAAGAACCCTCAAATTATTTTGAGAAATTAAAGTAAGCACGCTATTTCTAAATCGAAGTAAAGTCAAACTTTCTAGTATATTATATTGTGGCTTTATTACATTCATAGAAAGGAGATATGTTACCCTCAAAAAGAAGAGGAAGACAGACTAGCCAAGAGACAGAAAAAGGTAGAGACCAACCACCAAAACAAGGGAGTAAGGGCTAGGGGCAAGCCTTCGCTCAGAAGCTCTTTCTTCATCTAAGCTTTTAGTAACATTAGCTATCATCAATAGGGTGGAACACATTAACTAGTAGAAACCTTGCTGCATCCCCAAGCTTAATTCCTGCTCGTCCTCGAGTAGGTAAATGCTGCCTAACATGTTCATCACATATTCTTTTCTTTGTAGCATGGACATTTGGACTTTTATATGGTTCAAAACAATAGTCTAGTTTTGACATGAGGACTTAGATACTCAAGCATTAACAAGCAACCATGTCTTTCAAAATATCAGCGCTAAAATAAGTTATCCCTAGCATATTATGCTCAATCATTGATCCATTCATGAAACACACTCGCATATTAGCTACACCCAATGCTCAAGTACGATCATAGTGCCCCTTAGTTGGTGCTTTATAAGAGAAGATGGAGACTCAAAATAAAAATAAAAATTGCATAAAGTAAAAGAAAGGCCCTTCATAGAGGGAAGTAGGGATTTGTAGAGGTTCCAGAGCTCAAAGCTAAAAGGATAGAGATAAAACATTTCGGGAGGCATGCTTTTCCTGCCAACGAAAACGATCGAGTAGTTTCCAATACTTTCCATGCTAGATATATGATAGGCAGCTCCAAACAGAAAATAAAATTTATTCCATTTTCAACCATACTTTCACTTTCCATGGCTAGCCATATCGACGGGTGCCTTCCATACCAACACTGTCGGGGCCGGATTTTTAGGACATAAATTCCCAGCAAACGACCCTTATGTCACCACCAGCCCAGGATTACTGTTGTTGGTGGACATTTCCTTGATACAGAATTCCAAGCAATTACAAGGATTTGAGTACAAGACCCTATAGGTCCATTGAGTACAACAATGATTTCTAGTGGCAAATGATGGAAGAGACTCGTGGATCTCCAACATTGATGGAACTCCATTCCCATAGGAACAGCTGACCTGGATAACTCCTATCTCGCGTGGCTGCTATCTCCGAATCCTAGGTTGCGGGGTGGCTTCGCAGTGCTCCTCTCTGAGTCCTGATCTGGCCAACACAATAGCCAGGGACAAGCCAGTGAGTACGTTTGAATGGACTCGCAAACATCAAGAACAAAAAATATACCAGATGCATATGCTCATGATGAATTAAATTGCATGCATGTGCTGACTGAGTATTAACGCATGGCATGACAAATATTCATACAGAAAATAAGTCATGTTATTAGTAAATCAAAGAAATGAAACGGAATGTTGGGCGTTGGACCGCCCAAGAATTCCAAGAGAAATGCCAAACGGGTGTCTAAAAGAGAATTGGGCGAGACAGGACCGCCCGAGAACTCAAGCAACGCCACGAGAGGTCTTGAAAAGAAATGCCAAACGGGTGTCTAAAAGCGATGCCTCGTAAGGTCTTGAAAATGAATGCCACAGTCTGGTGTCTGAGCGACGCCTTATAAAGGGCATATAAGAAAATAACATGAGTATTCAGGTGGACTAGCCATCCCAAGTGATACTCAGAAATAAAAATAAACTTGAGTATCCCGGGTAGTTTAGCCATCCCAAGAGATACTAAAGGTTAAACAAAAGAGGAAAGGGTTAGTCCACAACAATATTCATATCAGCAATAATATTCAAAATGGCACCAATAGTGACAATAATTACCCTACAGAACGATCCATGATTAATTTAGTTATTTCCTCCGGAGACTAACACTAAGACCGACACTTGACCAACCCAGACTATAGTCTTTAACCATGGACACGGCTATTCGAATAGATATAACTCTGCAGAGGTTGTACTCTTTACCCACAAGTAAAGGATTTCTTTAGCCAGCACCAAGACGGTGACTAATTCCCGTTACGGCCTTTGGATTGAAAACACACCTGACCAGCACACACCAGATTAACTTTCCGGATGCCAGGAATCACCCAAAGCATCATTCAAGAGACACTCTAAGGCAGGGAGACCATCGTCTCGAGTAGTATGGGATCACTATTAACACGCGCGGATTACAAGGGGTGCCCCCCTCTCGGCCCAGCCGGATACACCCATGCCCCCTCGCCCGATGACTGGCATTGCAGCCGGTACCTGGAAACCCTCATCGTGGCCTCTCTGTACGGTGTGTGCAGGGAAAAGGGGTTAACAACTTACTGAACCGTACACAGCCTGTGGCAGGGAAAAGTGGTACCACGAAACCAGTATGGGGGTTACCAGAACAAGACTCGATCTACTGTAAACTGAGGAGGTTTAAGTTTGCCTGTAGTCGTTAGCACAATATAATTCCTTGGCAGTACCCAACAGGGTCACCACCTGGTATGTCCCAACATACGCTCACTGATCACTCTCGTCACCATGAGATTTCAGTCTCACGGTCACTTTTCTCGTGACTGATTCTTCCTGCAAATTAACCCGGACCAACACATGCACATATGGCACATGAAAACAACCATACTCACTTATACTTCATGTTTAAGTGAAAATAAAATACCATCAAGGCGATCATGCATGTATGACCAACAATATGCAAACTCTATAGGAATTCAACATACTCATAATTCAAATACACATGCCACAAATAATTATGCAGTCACCATATCATGTGTTCAAAATGCTTGCCTTGAGCATGCAGAAATGTTGGGTGCATTCCAAAACTTTATAATTATATCTCCCCTCCATTTCCTATTTTCAAAATATTTCAATTACCACACAATTCCAAAACAATACATAAAAGTTGTTTGGAAATTTGTGAAATAAATACTAAAATAAACTACATGAAATTTGAGAAATAATAGAAAAAGAATCAAGTCACTTGGAGTTCATATGATTATCCTAGGGGATTTCTAAGCTGGAACAAATGAAGCATATGACTATTAAATAGATCCAGTAGAAACAGAGCATAGTAAAAATGTTCACCCAAGCTGGGTTAACAGAGCATGATTTTAGGACTAGGTAGGAGTTTGAATCATCAAATCTAGATGTGTAATAGCTACTGTGGAATTATTTGAAACCTGCTGGAAAAGAAAAAGGAAACATAGATTACTGTGATGGGCTGAGCAGAAACGCGCCCTGGGCGCGGTATAGCCACCTAGCACTACTGGGCCGAGCCCAGTCGTTCGGCTGCGTGGGAGGGTTGCGACGTCGAAGGCGTCTTCCCTGGAATATGCTTCCCAGAGAAACAGACATAGTTTGTGCAATATGTATCCACTTAAAACGAGCTGGCACCGCGCTGGATCACTGACAGTGGGCCCGCCTGGCCCACCGGTCAGGTTTGACCAGTCCAACCGCTCCCTCCCTCCCGTGGGAGAATAGACGTGCCGTTCCAGCGGCCATCGCCGGCGAACGGCGGTGAACGGCGAGGACCTGAGCACCTGGATGTGTTCAGGGGGTCGAAGTGGACCCGTGGGTACCCTTCGCGGTCGCCGTGGTGGACGGAGTCTCTGACGGCAAGCTCTCCGGCGAACGGCGGTGTCGGGTGAAAGGTGTGCTCCGCGTACGGCGGCTCCCGAGACGAATTGGAGGTGGGGGTGGAGTCGTGGGTCGATGAGGGGATGGAAGGTGAGGAGAGTGGAGGCGGGGGAGCTCTGGTGGCGCCGGAATCATCCGGAAGATGGCGACGGCTGTAGCTGCCGGAGTTGGTGAAGACAGGCCGCTCTGGCCGTGTTGCTGCTATGGGTGGGTCAGAGAGGGGAAGGGGAGTGTGGTGAGGATACTAGCGAGCTTGTGGTGAGCTTTTATAGCGCGAGGGGGTCGGCTCCACGATTTCCAGAGGATAAGCACGGCGGCGGCGATCATTACGGCGGCAGGTGAGGCTGTTGAGGTCGGCAGGGTGGTCGGTGAGGGCGGTGGCTGCCCGCAGTTACTCCTGGGAGGAGCTGGGCTGCTCGGGACGCGCCACGCGGGTCGGGCTGTGACATGGCCATGCGGGACTCGTCGGGTGGCGGTCTTGGTCGTCGTGGACGGCGGTGGATGGCGCTAGGGGCCAATCGAGGGTGCTGGCGAGGTTCCTGGTGGTTGGGCTGATCCATAGGAGGATCAAGGTGAGAGGGGGAGGCAGCAGAGACACGACAGGAGCTCGGTGCCGACGCGTACAAAACACACGCTCTGGCCGTGTCCGGTGCACGCGCGTTAGGTGTTCGTCAGATTGCCATTAGCATATACAGGGAATCACACGAGCTACAAATCAATAGGATGGTGCTTCTAGGTATTTAAGGAGTGATGGACATGCTGATTTGGCCAAATGACCAAGTGTCCAGTGTAAGTTACAAAGTGGCAACATTTCTGTCATGCGCACAAGGTGTTTGACAGAATGCTAGGGCCAGCTAGAAAGCTTTGTTGGATTTGAAAATTGGCAGGGTGAGGTCTCTTTAGATGATAGAGATGGTGGTGGAGTTAGTTTGGCAAGATGAGAAACTTGCTAGTGCAAGTTTTACCAGGATTCAGTTCTGGACAGAAACTTCAGTGGCATGTTTGGTGGACTTGCAAGATGAAAATAGAGCTGATCTCCTGGAGTTAAGGTTTTGGTTGGAAGGACTACAAGGTGGAGAAGTTTCAGAATTAATGGAGCTAGGAAAATTGGGGTTGCAGTTATAACTCAAGGATGGGACAGAAATGGAAAGAGGATGTTTCACTCAAAATTTTCAAAAGACATAGTTAGGTTTTTGCTCAAAAGTGACATATAGGCATCACCTGACCTCTCATAACGTTTGTGGGATTTTAAAACAAATATTTAAAATACTTGTAGTGCAACAGAAGCATTTTAAGTATTGAAAATGCTTTTAAAAGTATTACTTTGTGGAAAATTTTATTGTGAAAATGTTTCCTACTGTTTTTTATGATATAAATGAAATGATTTACAAAACAACTAAGGACCACAACATTTCACAAAAATAATCTCCTATGGAGGGAAGAAATTTGTAAAACAGAAAACAGAAAAGCTCTGAAATTAATAAGTGAGCTCATATAGCTCAAAAAAATTATTTCTGACCAAATTTTACTTAATGAGAACATGATTAAATTTTTGGGGTGTTACAAACTCTACCCCCCTTAAGAAAAATCTCGTCCTCGAGATTTGTTAAGGGCAGAAGAACTGAATGCAAATCACAACAATGATCATATGCAGAATGCAATCATGGCAATGCACTTACGACATACGCCCTAAATTACAATACAATGGTTGCAACACGTAAACTAGTGCTAGGTACTGAACAATGACCATCTACGGTCCGAAGGTGAGATCTACAGGGTCTTGTGGAAGGGTTCCCGGTGCTGGAGCACATTCTTCTTCTTCCGGGGGAAGTGAAGGAAGTAAACGAAGAACACACCCTTCCGGAGTTGGCCATGGTGGTCCACCAATGGCGATGTGGGGATTTAGAACAGCAAGGTAATGGACGTAATCCATTAGTTGTAGGGTTAGATGCTCCTAGGCCATCACATATTGAATGAGGTTGGCCAGAGCTGGATCTCTTTCTATACGTTCACAACGGAACGTGGCTTCTGCTCTAGAAGCTGCGCGGCTCGGGAAATAGTAGTATTTCCTTTCACTGGCAGCGGGTACGGTGATTCGAAGACGGGTAACTGCTTCATAAGCAGCAGCCTCAATAGCCATGCCTGAGTTTGGCATGGATCTCCCGACGAAGACAACATATGGAGGGCCTTGATTTAAATCCTCTCGTGGGATGTGCACAACTGCACAGTATTTCAAGGAATCAGGGGTGATCCTCATTTTGAACAACTCATACTGGGGTGGGTGGCTGGAACCAAGTGTATTGCGGGTCAGATCCCACAAAACCTTAACGAAACTACCAGGGCTTGCATCTAGAGTTCGTAGGTAGGCTCCAGGCTAAGACATGGAAGGATGAATGGAGAAGAGTGGTGCTCAAGTGTGGTGGTGGATGGTGTGGTGCATGGATACGACCCCTTATAAGGTGACTGTGTCAGGAAACACGATGCGGCGCTGGTACGACTTGTGCATCGGCTCCGACATAGGGTTGTCCAAGTCAAATTCTCGGACACCACTTCTCAAAAGGAGTGTGACATATTACTATGCGTGTCGGTAGTCACGTCTAGCATTTACTCTGTCGCCATACACCAATAATTTACGCTAGATCACACATAGTACCATTACAACAATGGCACACAGGTAGTTGACAAGCTCCCTACGCCATACGATTGCTACCTTGAAAATACAAGACAACAGGACTACTAGGGTTTGATAACACTCCTGGTGGACTCAGTCCACCTCATTGACATCTAGTCGGGCGTGCCTTGTAGATGTCGAGGCTTCTCTGTGAGCTTCAGTGTCGGAGTTTTTCGGGGTAGGATGGGGAGCTACAGTACTGGGATAGCGATGATGCCCCTCATGGGGTCTCGTGGTCACAATTACATTGGAGTAGGTCTCCAAGAGATAACGGAGTTCTCCTGGGGAGGCGAAGGCATTGCCTGGATAGATGACAGGAGCAGACCTTGGGGGCTCAACTGGCCTCCCAAGCAACATTATCAGGGTGTCAGTGTGCGTTGCAGCTTCACTTCTCATCGGTGTCGGAAAGAAAGCATCCTGCGAGTCGCAATCAGGTCATTAGTGACCTGATCGAATAGTGCCTCTCACGCTCTCAGGTAGCACACCAGATGCACTAGAGCAGGATCCGACTCATGGTCACTGTTGGCGACTTGGGTCAAGCTACCATAGCCTTCACGACTAGGGTAGTAGAAGAAAGGGCGAGTGTTAACCCTCGGCGACAAATGCCGGAGATGAACTATACCCTCTCGGGCTGCAAGTTGGATGGCTTGGGGCTCGTCGTCCTCCCGGTGAACTGGTAGGGACGCTCTGATGTGGTGCCCCTCCCGTAGATGTGCACCATGGCCCAGAAGTGATGAATGGCATCACTTGTGTGTTCCTGGTACACAACATATTCTGGGGGTTCGTCTATGCCAAAAGCACGACGAGTGAGATTGGCAAGGATCTCTATGAAATCTCCAAGCTCGTATGCAGTGGTCTTGTTGTGGACGATGGGACCAGGCATCTTGGTGGTTTGGAAATCAGGCTGCGAGTGAAAGTGGTGATGTGTTGAGTTGGGGCAAGGCTTCCTTTATAAGCTAGCGGAGTCTTCCATCGCACGCTTGTGGATGGGACAACTCAGGTGTTGGCTACGGGCGCACGGCCTATGGCCTAGGACGATAGGTTGGGCACCGACTGTCAAAAAGATGTCGGCTCGCCACTGTGCAGGCTATCGGATGGGATGAGCTTGAGGGTGGATAAGAAAGAATATGGACGGTGTGGAAACCTAGGGATAGTGACCAGGCTAAGATAGGATTAGCCAGTGGTCAACTTGGGTTTGATACCAAGGTTGTCGGGGCCGGATTTCCGGGACATAAATTCCCAGCAAACGACCCTTATGTCACCACCAGCCCCAGGATTACTATTGTTGGTGGACATTTCCTTGATATAGAATTCCAAGCAATTACAAGGATTTGAGTACAAGACCTTATAGGTCCATTGAGTATAACAATTATTTCTAGTGGGAGATGATGGAAGCGACTCGTGGATCTCCAACGTTGATGGAACTCCATTCCCATAGGAACAGCTGGCCTGGATAGCTCCTATCTCGCGTGGCTGCTATCTCCGAATCCTAGGTTGCGGGGTGGCTTCGCAGTGCTCCTCTCTGAGTCATGATCTGGCCAAGACAATAGCCAGGGACAAGCCAGTGAGTATGTTTGAATGTACTCGCAAACATCAAGAACAAAAGATATACCAGATGCATATGCTCATGATGAATTAAATTGCATGCATGTGCTGAGTGAGTATTAAAGCATGGCATGACAAATATTCATACAGAAAATAAGTCGTGTTATTAGTAAATCAAAGAAATGAAACAGAACGTTGGGTGTTGGACCGCCCAAGAATTCCAAGAGAAATGCCAAACGGGTGTCTAAAAGAGAATCGGGCGAGATAGGACCGCCCGAGAACTCAAGCGACGCCACGAGAGGTTTTGAAAGAAATGCCAAACGGGTGTCTAAAAGCGACGCCTCATAAGGTCTTGAAAATGAATGCCACAGTTGGGTGTCTGAGTGATGCCTCATAAAGGGCTTATAAGAAAATAACATGAGTATTCAGGTGGACTAGCCATCCCAAGTGATACTCAGAAAAAAAATAAACTTAAATATCCCGGGTAGTCTATCCATCCCAAGAGATACTCAAGGTTAAATATAAGAGGAAAGGGTTAGTCCACAACAATATTCATATCAGCAATAATATTCAAAATGGCACCAGTAGTGACAATAATTACCCTGCAGAACGATCCATGATCAATTTAGTTATTTCTTCCGAAGACTGACACTAAGACCGACGCTTGACCAACCCAGACTGTAGTCTTTAACCATGGACACGGTTATTCGAATAGATATAACTCTGCAGAGGGTATACTCTTTACCCACAAGTAAAGGATTTCTTTAGCCAGTACCCAGACGCTGACTAATTCCCATTACCGCCTTTCGATTGAAAACAAACCTGACCAGCACACACCAGATTAATTTTTCGGATGCCAGGAATCACCCAAAGCATCGTTCAAGAGAAACTCTAAGGCGGGGAGACCATCATCTCGGGTAGCATGGGATCACTATTAACATGCGCGGATTACAAGGGGTGCCCCCCTCTTGGCCCAGCCGGATACAACCATGCCCCCTGGCCCGATGACTGGCATTGTAGCCGGTACCTGGAAACCCTCATCGTGGCCTCTCTGTATGGTGTGTGCAGGGAAAAGGGGTTAACAAGTTACTAAAACGTACCCAGCCTGTGGCAGGGACGAGTGGTAGCACGAAACCGGTATGGGGGTTACCGGAACAAGACTCGATCTACGGTCATCTCAGGAGGTTTAAGTTTGCCTGCAGTGGCTAGCACAATATAATTCCTTGGCAGTACCCAACAGGGTCACCACCTGGTATGTCCCAACATACCCTCACTGATCACTCTCGTCACCACGAGATTACAGTCTCACGGTCACTTTTCTCATGACTTATTCTTCCTGCAAATTAGCCCGGACCAACACATGCACATATGGCACATGAAAACAACCATACTCACTTATACTTCATGTTTAAGTGAAAATAAAATACCATCAAGGGGATCATGCATGTATGACCAACAATATGCAAACTCTATAGGAATTCAACATACTCATAATTCAAATACACATGCCACAAATAATTATGCAGTCACCATATCATGTGTTCAAAATGCTTGCCTTGAGCATGCAGAAATGTTGGGTGCATTCCAAAACTTTAAAATTATATCTCCCCTCCATTTCCTATTTTCAAAATATTTCAATTACCACACAATTCCAAAACAGTACATAAAAGTTGTTTGGAAATTTGTGAAATAAATACTAAAATAAACTAGATGAAATTTGATAAATAACAGAAAAAGAATCAAGTCACTTGGAGTTCATATGATTATCCTAGGGGATTTCTAAGCTGGAACAAATGAAGGATATGCTTATTAAATAGATCCAGTAGAAACAGAGCATAGTAAAAAAATTCACCCAAGCTGGGTTAACAGAGCATGATTTTAGGAGTAGGTAGGAGTTTGATCATCAAATTTAGATGTGTAATAGCTGTTGTGGAATTATTTAAAATCTGTTGGGATAGAAAAGGGAAACAGAGATTACTGTGATGGGCTGAGCAGAAACGCGCCCTCGGCGCAGTATAGCCACCTAGCGCTATTGGGCCGAGCCCAGTCGTTCGGCTGCGTAGGAGGGTTGCGACGTCGAAGGCGTTTTCCCTGGAATACGCTTTCCAGAGGAACAAACGTACTTTGTGCAATACGTCTCCACTTAAAACGAGCTGGCACCGCGCTGGATCAGTGATAGTGGGCCCGCCTGGCCCACCGGTTAGGTTTGACCAGTCCAACCGCACGCTCCCTCTCGTGGCAGAACAGAGGCGCCGTTCCGGCGGCCCTCGCCAGGAAACGGCGGCGAACGGCGAGGATCTGAGCACCTGGATGTGTTCAGGGGGTCGAGGTGGACCCGTGGGTACCCTTCGCGGTCGTCGTGGTGGACGGAGTCTCTGACGGCAAGCTCTCCACCGGACAGCGGCGTCGGGTGAAAGGGGTGCTCCGCCTACGGCGGCTCCCGAGGCGAATTGGAGGTGGGGGTGGAGTCGTGGGTCGATGAGGGGATGGAAGGTGAGGAGAGTGGAGGAGGGGGAGCTCTGGTGGCGCCGGAATCATCCGGGAGATGGCGAAGCCGTAGCTGCCGGAGTTGGGGAAGACGGGCCGCTCTGATCGTGTTGCTGCTACGGGAGGATCAGAGAGGGGGAGGGGAGTGTGGTGAGGATACTAGTGAGCTCGTGGTGAGCTTTTATAGCGCGAGGGGATCTGCTGCGCGGTGTCGAGAGGATAAGCACGACGGCGGCGATCATTAAGGCGACAGGTGAGGCCGTTGAGGTTGGCAGGGTGGTTGGTGAGGGTGGTGGCCGCCTGCAGTTACTCCTGGGAGGAGCTGGGCTGCTCAGGACGCCCCACGCGTGTCGGGCAGAGACGTGGTTGTGAGGGACTCGTCGGGCGGCGGTCTTGGTCATCATGGACGGCGGTGGACGGTGCTAGGGGCCAAGCGAGGGTGTCGGCGAGGTTCCAGGTGGTCGGGCTGATCCATAGGAGGATCGAGGTGAGACGGGGAGGTAGCAGAGACAGGGCAGGAGCTCGGTGCCAACGCGTACAAAACACATGCTCTGGCCGCGTCCGGTGCACGCACGTTAGGTGTTCGTCAGAATGCCATTGGATCTACAGGGACACACACGAGCTACAAATCAATAGGATGGTGCTTCTAGGTATCAGAGGAGTGATAGACATGCTGGTTTGGCCAAATGACCAAGTGTCCAGTGTAAGTTAGAAAGTGGCAACATTTCTGTCATGCACACAAGGTGTTTGACAAAATGCTAGGGCCAGCTAGAAAGCTTTGTTGGATTTGAAAATTGGCAGGGTGAGGTCTCTTTAGATGATAGAGATGGTGGTAGAGTTAGTTTGGCAAGATGAGAAACTTGCTGGTGCAAGTTTTACCAGGATTCAGTTCTGGACAGAAACTTCAGTGGCATGTTTGGTGGACTTGAAAGATGAAAATAGAGCTCATCTCCTGGAGTTAAGGTTTTGGTTGGAAGGACTATAAGGTGGAAAAGTTTCAGAATTAATGGAGCTAGGAAAATTGGGGTTGCAGTTATAACTCAAGGATGGGACAGAAATGGAAAGAGGATGTTTCATTCAAAATTTTCAAAAGACATAGTTAGGTTTTTGCTCAAAAGTGACATATGGGCATCACCTGACATGTCATAACTTTTGTGGGATTTTAACACAAATATTTAAAATACTTGTAGTGCAACAGAAGCATTTTAAGTATTTAAAATGCTTTTAAAGTATTACTTTGTGGAAAATTTTATTATGAAAATGTTTCCTACTATTGTTTATTATATAAATGAAATGATTTACAAAACAACAAAGGACCACAACATTTCACAAAAATAATCTCCTATGGAAGGAAGAATTTTGTAAAACGGAAAACACGAAAGCTCTGAAATTAATAAATAAGCTCATATAGCTCAAAAAAAATTATTTCTGAGCAAATTTTACTTAATGAGAATATGATTAAATTTTTGGGGTATTACAAACACTTACCAAGGAATTTATTATTTGTCAACATAAAGTAAATTCATTTTTTATTTCGGTACTGGGTGACGATGACATGTACCTAGGGTAGGGTAATAGACCTGATCTAAACACCCTTCCCAAGGACACTGCCCTACAGTCAAAGACATTCAAAGGACAACAACTTATACCGACGGAAATCACCTCAGGATGCAACCCAGTCGACCAACGGTTCCATTCAGATATCCCAATTCCATTCGACCAGAATATACTCATTCGACCATATCAGAAACCACCGAATCTGAGAAGATCTAAGGTCACTCGATGGCAGCGGTCGAGCGTTCACTCCGTAGTCTTAATGATCATGTATATGACTTTAATTACGACGTTACCAAGAATATCCCTCTTTATGTACATTGAACCCTATGTAACGGGGGATGGCTGGGGTCCTGGCGCACTCTATATAAGCCACCCCCTCCTCTGGGACAAGGGTTCGCACCCCGTGTAACTTCACACATAATCCAGTCGACCAGCCTCCGGGCACCAAGACGTAGGGCTGTTACTTCCTCTGAGAAGGGCCTGAACTCGTAAATCTTGTTGGAGATATGCCCTAGAGGCAATCATTTGATGATGACATTTCCATATGTATTTGTGATTCCTTTGTATTGTCCTTGAACATCATCAATGATATGTATCAATAAGTATGTGACTTGTTTGTGGAACTATGTATTGTTTGATGATTGTTCTAATGGTCCCTAGTTGTTAAGGTTGTGCAGACACATATCCTTGACTAGTATACAACTTGGTTGATGACTATGTTTCACAAGTCATGTGCATGGAGATGCTAAACCGATAGTATGGGCTCGGGGATGGAGATCACCGAATGACAGACTCCACTTTGAGACACAATGAGATATAGTCATCTGTTAGTCTCAAGTGCAATGTCTATGCCATGTCCTAGACCTGAGGTCCTCGCATGTTCTCGGGATGAGGATCGACTCACTTAGGGTCTATTAAACGCTACTCCGTAACTGGGTAGTTATAAAGGTAGCTTTCGGGTGAGTCGCGAGACATGCCGCGAGACATGGTTGACCAAGATGGGATTTGCCCCTCCTATTTGGAGAGAAATTCTCTGGGCCCTCTCGATTGATCAGATTCAGAAAGCATGGCCATGCGACTTGGGTTAAGCATTAACCTAGTTCGGGAACCTGTATCACGGTTTCAAGAAGAGAGGTCGAGCTATCACAAAGGTGACAAGTATTCGCCTTGAGCTCGACAACAAATATTGTGAGGCAAAAGGAATGTTGCATATGCCACATTGTTGAGGTTCATCAAACGACGTTACGCCCACATGGGAGTTGGCACGTTCTACTAGGAGCCGCTACCAACTATCGACTCTGGTCGTCACTACAAAAAAATACACTTCCGTGATGATACGTGTTTGTCACAGTAGGTCGCATTTTCTGTCATGCATGTACATCCATGACAAATTTATGACAGAATCAAGATAGTCATACCTGTGCTGTCATAGAAGTGTTCCATGACATTTCCAAAATTATCATCACGGAAGTGTCCACTTCCATGATGATAAATCGCTGGCGTCACTGAAGTGCTTTTCGTCAAGGGTGACCGACACGTGGCATCCACCATAGCGAACGTCGTTAAGCTATCGGGTCGGATTTTGGATCCGATAACCCGTTAAACCCACGACCAATGCCGATTTTCCACGTGTAAAATTCTCATTGGTCGACAGATCCACGCGTCGACTCCGCTGACTGACGTGGACCGCCCAAAAGGCCCACAAAGTTTAAATGGCCGCCCAACCGCAGGCCCATAAGATTTAGCGGACCATAATGGGCCGGCCCAGCTAAAGGCCCACAAAATTTAGCGGACCATAATGGGCCGGTCCAGCTAAAGGCCCACACAATTTTGCAGACCATAATGGGCCGGCCCAGCTAAAGGCCCACAAGATTTTATGGACCACAATGGGCCGGCCCAGCTAAAGGCCCACAAGATTCTGCAGACCATAATGGGCCGGCCTAGCTAAAGGCCCAACATTCTCTATCAAATTGGCCCGTCAACGGCCTGTCCTAAACTTTTCATCAACACGGCCCATGGTCACTTCTGGCCCGTTAGCTGTCCGCTAAGTAATTGGGCCGAATTACGGCCCGGTGTATTTCTGGCCTGTTAAAGGTCCAACTTCATTTGGGCCCATTTACAGGCCATCAAAACTTTCGGCCCATAAACGACCGTGAAGGATTTGGGTCATATTCGGCCATGTCTGACATTCGGCCTGTTAGAGGCCCACTATAGCTTTGGGCCACTTTCGGCCTGTTAACGCCGGACGTAAACCATGGGCCATATGTGGCCCAACGTCATATCGGGCCCATTAACGACCCATATAAAAATGACGATAATCTAGCCCGACCGAAGTTCCGGCCTATTAAAGGCTCGTCTATTAGGTCGGTGCATTTACGGCCCATCCGAATTTCGGCCTGTCAAAGATCCGCAACGTAAATGGGCCACCATTTCGCCCGCCGAGTCCAAAGGGTTATTTAGCTGTCGGGGCCCAATCTCACTTTCGGTCTATTAAAGGCCCATGTTTTTATGGGCTCGAGATATTTACACCGTAAACGGCCTATTTTCTTGAGGGCCCAAATTATGTTTAGGCCTGTTAAAGGCCCACTATGGGCACAGGCCTACGAGAAAAATATGAAAGCTTATGCTTATTTAGGCCCAGATATTTTTAGTGGGCTACATGCCAATTTCGGCCCGTAATCATTTTTAGTCCAATTGGAATGGGCCCGACGAATGTTGGCATGTTGGGCTCCTACGAAGCTTTCGGCCGAATACATTACTAAGATAAACCTACACTATACAAAAATAGCGTCGTAATTATCGCAGCTGAGGCAGCATCATAAATGTTGTATCACAACAAAATAAATTCCAACCATACAACAAAAGGCCTGTTGGCATAAAGTTTACAGTCCTTCCAGATAAAAGCACCATCAGATGTATAGAAGCACAGATCATTTGAACTGAGTGCTAATGTTTCAGGCTGTAGAATCTGGTGGAGCAGCACGATCTCCACCTTTTTTCCGCCATTTCTCTTGAACAACGAAGCGAATGTCTGATAGTCTGGTTTCATAACCATTCATATCTTGATGACATTTCACAACCACTATTCTTGTTTCCGAAACAATGTCCATTAGGGATTGGACTTGTGTCTGGAGCACAGATATATCACTCTGTCTAGCAGGAAGATTTTGTTCAGTAGGCGATTTGGACGAGGTTACCTTGACAACCAACCCAGAATTACGCAGGAAGGTGCTTTTTGCATTGTTAGTGGAGAGATACTGACGACCTTTGCGGCAAGAGGTGACATTGTGCCTGTACTAACCTCGTCACCTTCAGGTGGTTGTGGCTGTTCAATCATTTGTTCCATAGCTTCCTGAAAGTTTGAACTTGTAGATTAGTGCACCAGATAAGTTACTAATGAGACAAAAACAAAGTAGGTTAAACGTTTATACATAACTTATTTTGGTGAACTACTGTAATACATTAGCATGTATTGTAGTGCCAACTACATAATAAAATCACTTTCGGAACATATGTCCATGTAGCATGCCTACTGTATTGTCTATTTCCTCACATTCGTTGACATCTAAGGATAAAGAGACATGGTTTAAAGTAGGATGAACATAGTATGACATCATTCATATCATGGGCAAACAGATATAAAACAAACATGCTATTTTATCATTGTGTGCGCGGCGTGAACATAACAACTAGATTACGATCAAGACCAAAAGAATATCCTTCATGTCTTTTAAACCATGTAAGGTGAAATGATACGTTAAGACAAGCTGAATAAAAGTGAACAGTAATCGACATTGGCTGCAAACCAAGTAGTTAAATGAACACATCACAGTACCAATCAGTTCAAAGGCGGGGAGGAGTAAGGACTTACAACAGCGGCTTGAAATGGTGTGCTCATGCCCTTCATCTTGCTGGTGTGGCAATCCTTGAAGATTTGCACTGCATTCGGTTCAGGTTCTTTTTGGTCCACACGGGATTCCCTCTGCATTTGGAACAAGTCAATATAGATACAATAATATGGCACAAAAAGAAGAATGAAGTAGCAGCTATTTACAAGAGCCTCGCAGTGTGCAATATAGCTACGAGATCCTGTTGTCTATTGGAATTTCACTTTAGAACGGTTGGTTTTGTTCTTCAAATAGTTAGCCTAGAAGAAGATACACTTGTAAGGCACATACATAAATACAAGTTCAATATGTGGTCTGATAAAATACATATAGCCTACCTGATACTTTGGATCAGACTAGTGTTTAACGAGGGTTGTCCAGTCTTCATCTGTAATATATTCCACTGGAGATGTTTGGGCGATTTCATTGTTAGCCTTGCCTTCAAAGTGAGATTTTCTAAGGTGGTACCGATACTGTCATAGAGCGCATCGAAAAACATGAGTGCATGCTTGTTTAGTTGCATCATCTTCGGATCCAACTTGAACCTCATCTGTTGAAAAAAGAATGTGAGTCTTATTAGGAGGAAGCTAGAAAGTATGGGATGAGCAAGACAATATTACTAATTGTGATGAATAACATTACTTACGGATAAATGGTCAAGGAAGGTGTTAAAGCTGGGTATTGTTTTTCTCATTCTGTCTTTGGATCCACGTTGGGAGGATACGTGCATGACACCTAACAGCAACAGCTGCCTCTGATACTAACTTGGCTGACTCTATAGCATCACGTGGCCTTTTTAAACCTGCCTCAAAATGGATCTCCATTCTTCGTCCTTTAGATTTTGTTAATCTGTCAAGCATTATCCCTGATGTTTGTTTCCGCTTGCGCCGTGGTGCTGGTTCAACAACGAATATGGAAAGTGTTAGTGTACATCAAATTGTGAGAGTACATATAAAGGAGCATGCAACTGCAACTTGACTCGGTCAGTACCGCCTTGGTGTTGATGCTCATGAGGTTCATCTGATCTTGCCATGTCTGTTGTGTCGTTAGTGCTTCGCAAGTAGTGTTAGGTGTGAAGGCAGCTTGGGAACCGCCGCCCGAGCAAACGAACGAGTAATCGGTTGAGATCTTTGAAATGCAGTTGAAGAGGATGCTGCGGTGGTGGAGCAGGTGATACTTGTGTTTGTAGATTTAGCCGGTGGACTTGGACCTTCTCATCGCACTATAAGTACCGGTGAGAATCTCGACGGCGTAACCTTTTCCGTTTCACCCGACGAGTAACAGCACTCCCTACTATATTATTTTCCTTGCTCTTTTTTGACTTTGCCATGTCAAGCTGTACCCACAATACAAAAGAATAAAATCACTCTTCAAAACTCATTGATGCATGATACAGACAAGCTATACTTTGATGTAAGACAACTGTATGAGGATGGAATATGTAAGAAAAACAGGACAGCATGACATATTCACAGCTACGATGTGCAAACTAAGCAAAAGGATTTTCAAGAAAATAGAAGTAATGCAAGCTAGACACCATATGAAAGATGCAACCAATATTACTCTGCGAAGTTAAAAGTGTCTTGTCATAAGTGGCAATTCGAAAAATTAGAAGCAATACAATGTAGAAATCAATGCAAGATGCAACCACTATCAAACCGCCATGTTAAAAGAGTCCAATCATGAGTGACTGATGCGGGATACACAACAGCAGTACTTTGATGTAAGAACATGGTATGATAGATAGATGCAGTGTATTCTAGACAGAGAAATCCATGTCATATGCACATGTATAACGTATAAACTCAACAGGTTCAGTTTAATCAAAATAGAAGAAATACATGCTAGACAACATATGCAACATGAAACCAATTATCACACTATCAACTTAGAGCAAGCACCTGCGATGGTGGAGTACGAGAGATGAACTCATCATGTAGACTTGGGACTTCAACTTCATTAGCAGTAGCAGTGGCAAATCTAGAGTCTCTGTTTGCGTCGGTGCGGAGGACCACCAACATCCCCTAACTTACTCTTTTCCTTCCTATTTTCTGATATTGCCTTATGAATTCAAAACCACAAGAAGATGAATAAAATTAGCTCTGCACAACTGGTTAATGCATGATCTGCATAAACACTACTTTGATGTAAGGCAAGCGCAGGATAGGAGGATGGAATATATACAAAAAAGACATCGTTTCATATTCACACGCATTTATAGGAGGATGGAATATGTATGAAAGAACAGTAAGTGGAAGGCATTTCAACAAAATTAGAAGAAATGAAAGCTAGGCACCATATGAACATGCAACCAATATCACTCTATCAGGTAAAAAGTGTCTCGTCGTAAGTGCCATTTCAAGAAATTAGAAGAAGTACAAGCTAGAAGACAATGCAAGATGCAACCTACATCACAGTCCCAAGTTAAATGTGTCTTATGGGTAAGTGATCGTTGCAGGTATAAGTTGTAAGCTACGCAGATGCAATTCAACATAATCGAAGCAATACAAACTAGACATCATACGGAAAACGCAACCACGTATAACAGTTCCAAGTAAGAGCAAGCACTGTGATGGTGGAGTAGGGAGATGTGCTCATCATGTACACGTATATTCTAGAAACAGGAACACGTGTCATATTCACATGCATTATGTGTAAAGTAAGCAAATGCAATTCAAGTTAGAAGCAATACAAGCTAGACATCATACGCAACATGCAACCACATATAATAGTGTCAAGTTAGAGCAAGCACCTGTGATGGTGGAGTAGGGAGATGTGCTCATCATCTACACAGCTACGTTGGTATCCCGACCTTGTGTTGTCCTGCGAATCTTGTTAGGAGGATGGAGGAGTAGAATATGTAGAGACCCCCTGTTTGAGTTGCTCCGAAGGACCACCATCATCCACTCCCGGAATAATTTCCTTCAGCTGTAATGATTTTGCATTGTGAAGTCAAACCGATAAGAAAAAGAATAAAATTCGCTCTTCAGAACTCATTCATGCATGATACTGACGAACACTACTCGGATGAAAGGCAAACACATGATGCGAGGATGGAATATGTATGAAAAACAGGATGGTGTGACATATTCACACCTATGATGTGGTAACTAAGCGAAGGCATTTCAACAAATTAGAAGCACTTTGCAAGCTAGACACCATATGAAAGATGCAACCAATATCACTCGCCAAGTTCAAACTGTATGGCGTTTCAACAAATTAGAAGCAGACATGCTAGAAATCATATGCAAGACACAACCAATATCACAATGGCGACTTAAAGGTGCCTTATCATAAGTGACTGATGCGGGATATGCAAGAATAGTAGTCTGATGTAGAAACAGGAACACATGTCATATTCACAGCCATTATGTGTAAAGTAAGCAGATGCAATTCAACAAAGTTAGAAGCAATACAAGCTAGACATCATACGCAACATGCAACCACATAAAATAGTGCCAAGTTAGAGCAAGCACCTGTGATGGTGGAGTAGCGGAGATGTGCTCATCATCTACACAGCTACGTTGAGTGTCTAGCCTTGCGTTGTCTTGCGAATCTTGTTGGGAGGATGGCGGAGTAGAATCAGAGAGAACCTCCGTTTGAGTTGCTCGGAAGGACCACCATCATCCAATGCCTTGCCAATTTCCTTCAGCTTTATTGATTTTGCATTGTGAGGTCATACCGACAAGAAAAAGGAATATCATTCGCTCTTGAACTCATTCATGCATGATCTTGTGAACACTACTATGATGAAAGGCAAAGTCATGATACGAGGATGGAATATGTACGAAAAAATGGACGGCTTGACATATTCACACCTATGATGTGGTAACTAAGCAGAAGGCACTTCAACAAATTAGAAACACTGCAAGACACCATATGGAAGGTTCAATCAATATCACTCTGCCAAGTTAAAGCTGTCTCGTCATAGGTGGCGTTCATCAAACTAGAAGAAATACATGCTAGAAATCATATTCAAGATGCAAACCAATATCACACTACCAACTTAAAGGTGTCCCATCATAAGTGACTGATGCAGGATACACAAGAAGAGTAGTTTCATGTAAGAACATGGTGTGATAGACAGATATAGTATGTACCAAAAACAGGAAAGCGTGTCATATTCACATGTATCATGTGTAAGCTAATCAGATGTAGTTTACACTAATTAGGAGCAATACAAGCTAAACACCATATACAACATGCAACCATATATCACACTGCCAAGTTAGAGCAAGCACCTTGGATGGTGGAGTAGGGGAGCAGAGACTTGGACCTTGTAATGCACTATCAGTACAAGGAGAATCGATCTGAGATGCTCCGTTTACGTTCTTGCTGCAGAGGACCACCATCATCGCCTTCCTTACTCTTTTCCTTCCTCTTTCTTGATTTTTCCTTGTCAAGTCAAACCCACAAGAAAAAGGAATAAAATTTGCTCTTCGAACTCATTGATGCATGATCTTGTGAACACTACTTTCATGTAAGGCAGCCGCATGATAGGAGGATGGAATATGTATGAAAAATAGGACGGCGTGACATATTGACATGTATGATGTATAAAGTGTAAACTAAGCACAAGGTGTTTGAACTTGTTAGAATCGATGCAAGCTAGAAACCATATGAAAGATGCAACCAATATCACTCTGCCAAATTAAAAGGGTGCCCTACCAAATGTATTTGACCAAATTAGAAGCAATACATGGCAACAGGCTAGAAATAATATGCAATATGCAACGAATAAAGGTGACTCATCGTAAGTGATTGATGCAGGATCTGTAAGAGAGGTAGTTTCATGTAAGAACAAGGTTAACACATAGATGTAGTGTGTACCAAAAATAGGAAGGCATGTCATATTCACGGGTATAGTGTGTAAACTAAGCAGATGCAATTTACCCTAATTAGAAGCATTACAAGCTAGACACCGTATGCAACATGCAACCACATATCACACTGCGAAGTTAGAGCAAGCACCTGTGATGGTGGTGTGGGGGAAGTGCGGTCTTCAGGTACAGAGCTACGTTCAATATCTTCATTTAGGCTTGCTCTTTCTTGAGAATCATGTGGAGAGGATGAAATTGCATTCTTTATAAGAGTATTGTGTCTCATATTAACCCACGCGCGTGACTGTCTCATCATAAGTGATAGACGCAGGATACACAAGAACAGTAGTTTGATGTAAGAACATGGTGTGATAGGCAGATGTAGTATGTACCAAAAACAGGAAGGCGTGTCATATTCACATGTATAATGTGTAAGCTAAGGAGATGCAATTTAACAAATTAGGAGCATTGATGAGGGATACACAAGAAAAGTAGTTTGATGTACGAACATGGTTAATAGAAAGACGTAGTATGTACCAAAAACAGGAAGGCATGTCATATTCACAGGTATAATGTGTTAACTAAGCAAATGCAATTTACCCTAATTAGAAGCATTACAAGGTAGACACCATATGCAACATGCAACCACATATCACACTGCCACGTAAGAGCAAGCACCTGCGATGGTGGTGTGGGGGAATTGCGGTGATCAACTAGAGAGCTACGTTGACTATGTTCATTTAGCCTTGCTGTTTCTTGAGAATCATGTGGGGAGGATGACACTGCACTCTTTAAACGAGTAGGGCGTCTCACAGTAACCCACTCGGGTGGCTGTCTCATCATAAGTGATTGACGAGGGATACAAAAGAGCATTAGTTTGATGTACGAACATGGTTAATAGACATATGTAGTATGTATCAAAAATAGGAAGGCATGTCATTATCAAAGGTATAATGTGTAAAAGTGGCGAGATGCAATTTAACCAAATTGGAAGCAATACAAGCTAGACACCATACGCAACATGCAACCACATTTATGCTGAAGTTAAAGCAAGCACACAGGATGGTTATGTGTGGCAATTGAGATCATCAACTCCAGAGCTACGCCATCTGTCTCCAATCACGACCTTGCACCCATTAGAGCTGGAACGCTTAGTGCTTATCTTGAATTACCTTGAGCGACTTACGTGTTTTCTTTTACGCATTCATCAACAACTGCGTCGAGTCTGAAATACCCATGCATAAAAAAACAATAGTGTGAGTATGGGTGAAGTGTGTGCACAATTAGTACAGTGTAAAGGTAGCAGATAGCAGGTCGGTGAGAAATAAATGACGGGAGACATATGATAGCTCTACAACATGCATGGCTCTCTAAATTACTACAGGATTCTATGAAAATAATAGTCGACTGAAAGCAAATAGGCCAGTCCATTTTTTCTGAACCGTCCGATGTACAAAGAACGGGCAGATCGCCTTCATCTACCTCCAGCCAGTCAGTGTTGATGATCTTCCTCGAAACGCCAGTGACCACCAGCTCAGTATTCCTCCCCTGCCTGCGCCCCTCGACCTCACCGCACCGCCGTGCTTGGCACCGCCCCTCGGCCATCCATTCATGCCCCGTCGACCTCCAGATCGGGCGCAAGCAGCTCCTGCGCCCCACACCCCTATGATAGACACTGATGCGCCGCTTCCACGGGGAACAGGAGGACTAGGTGCTCCGCGCGCCTAAGCGGGTGCTGCTTCTTTTAATTGCGGTTATTGACCGACGAATTGAAATCCGGTAGACTCTTGACCTCTAGCAAAGGTGAAATATTAAAAGGAGGAAACTTTGTGCATTTAGTATCACGAAGAAGATGCGAAGAAGCGCTCAACTAGTTTCTTTTCGTGGGATGAATACGGTGTGAGCGGAGACGTAAGATTTGCACGAATAAGGGAAGATGAGTACCTCTTTCTGGCGGTGATGTGTCCTCCTACATTTTTTCCGACGATCTTCTTGTTGTTACTTTGAAACCGAAGTTGTGGAGGACGGTGCAGCCTTGGACGAACCCATGGCCAAGTTGTTGAGTGTGGTGCGGTGGCCGTCTGTCGGCGGTGAGGAAGCAGATTCGAGGCTGCGAACGACGGTGTAGCGGGAACAGCTCCGGTGCGGTGGACGGTTACGACAGTGGAGCCGCAGCAGTGAGGCGCGGGATGGCGTGGTCGGAGTCGTTCTGGTACGGCGCACATTGGTGTCGGCATCGTGGAGGCAGCTCTGCCTCGGCTTCAGCTGCTAAGTCCTTGAGGGCGTTGCGGTTGCGGTTGCGTTGGACGACGATGTTGGGGTACCGGCTCCGGCGTGATGGAGGAGGGCGGCGGTGGATTGGCCGCTATGGGGTGGAGGACGGAGGAGGCTGGGGTTTCATGGCTAGTGGAGAGGGCGTTGGCGCCCACGGAGTATGAATGGGGAAGCGAAGGGAGGCGGGGAACTAAGGGGGAACTATGTTTCGGTTTGAGACGCGCTTGTTTGAAATTTGGGGAAAGTTACAAACTTTGCCCCCATCTAAAATTTTGGACATATTGCAGGTTGGGGGTAGGACAGTCATGTCAGGTGTCCCAAATGTGGGCGGGATAGATTTCGGCCGAGCAAGATGGGTAGGCGCCCACGGCGATGAATGCTTCTCGAGGCGGTTGAGACCCAAGGCGTCTTGGTGAAGTTACAAACCTACCCGGCTTAGACCTTTGGACATCGGGCCGACAGGCTACACGGGCCAGAGTCGGACAATAATTTCCTACCACCAAAACATTAGTCTCAGCGGTTTGGGTGACCAGAGGCCTATTTGGCGCTTCGTTAAATATTTGGGAGCAGAAGCATTAACGTTTTCGGTTCTCTTGAATTGAACTTTAGGGATTTGTCAAAATTCACAAATCTTTACTCTTGAAAATCCTAAAGCTAAGATTATTTTGGAATGGAGGGGGTACATTTGAATATACATTGTACACGAGTATATATTAAAAAATATGCAACTTACCTCAGTTCATGCATGGTTCCAGATATAATCTCCTTGGTTGCAAAAAGAAAGTTAGATATTCGTATGAATATATATAGCATGTTCAAACTCACAACAAAGATTGATGCCCCCTTTTACATCTGATTTACAAATGCCATTATCTCGGGTTCAAATAGATGAATGCACTTCCTATGAATTCAATCTTCGAAACCCCTTTATGTTGAATTCGACATGTATTCTATTCCGTAGCTAGCAATTTGGAATGTATCCATGCAAGTGACAAATGTATAAAGTGCTTCACACTAACAACATGGAGTGCACTAATTAATGTTTATATATGAATTGCAAAAGCATCCATTGCATGTATTTCAAACCGCTCTCACTCTATGGATCGATAATATGAAATAAACGCATGCACATGCTATAATTCAATAGAGTATGGGTGTCTGATAGACTGATTTTCTTCCATACGCAGTTTGCAAAATTCATGATCTCATCCAAAATTAATAATGCCATTTATATTTTAATTTAATGCGTAAAACCGCCTTTTACACGTAGATGCACTATGCCTCGCCCCGTTCTCACAAACGCATTATATATCTCTCTATCTAACGCATAAGTGCACACACTTTATATGCATCGGCATTTCTCTTTCACACATGCTCACAATCTCTCTCGTGGTGTCGGGGTGTCTCACGCACATGCTCTCTCTCTCTCTCTCTCTCTCTTTCTGACTACTATGTACCACTGTTTTCACTAATCTCAGTTGGAAAACACTATTTCTCTCACATCCATATATACACATGCACGGTCTCTACTAGCCCTCTATACGGACATATTTGTGCCTACGTGTCTCCCGCACGCACATTATCTTTAGGCCTCTCTTGCACACATTGCCCCCTGACACACCTCTCTCTTAGTAGTTGGCAGATATGATTTCATCATATCATTCGGTAGGATATCCCTGGCTGTTAGGCTGGATGGTAATACGAGGCAAAGTTTTACCCTAGTTCGGATCAGACCCTTGCTGTTGAAGAAAGAGCCTACTCCCGGTATTGTATATTAGTGATAGAGGTGTGTACAAGTACACATGAATACCAGGCATTGTGCGTGTGTGTATACTATCGACGAACTAGCCCCCAAGCTTATATAACATACTAAGGGCCTAGGGTTACAAATCATATATAGTCGGCTTATCACTAGTGGGGCTAGAGTCCTCCGCGACTTTGGTAGCTTCGTGTTGTACGCCGAGTCCTCCACATGGGTCTTCGTATAACACGTCTCAGTCCAACCTATATGTGGTGCAGGATGGAACCGACCCATGAGTTTTCATGTTGACCCACCACAACTAGAAATGATGTGCCCACCACACCACACACGCAATAGGCCACTAAGAAAATAAGCATATATAATAGTACAACGGTATCTAGCTCACGATACGTCTCCATATTTGGTTGATGACACTGACGGACTTTGCATTTGATGCGTGCTCCGTATTTTGTTGACGACACTTACAGTCATTGTATTTGAAGCGAAAGCACGATATGGTCACTAGACTGCAGAATAAGCTCATCATGGTCACCACATACATTTTGCCGTGCTAACCAACATGTGGTTGGATGGTTAGAGGACAGTGGTTTCTCGAGCCCACCAAGGTTAAAGTCCCGGTGCTCGCATTTATCTTGTGTTAATTTCAGAATTTTCCGGCGATGTACGTTCAGTGGGAGGAGACATTCCACTTGACAACGAGGCATCTATGGTGACTTCGTAAAATCTCAAGATCATATATGCTGGCCCATTCTCTCGAAGGTGCTCATAGGGGTAGGGTTCGCGTGTGTGCGCTTATAGCGGTGAGTGCTTGCGCGTATATATGAACCCTTGTGTCTGTACCGTGTTAAACAAATACATATCATGATTATACGGTCACTGGCTCACCCGTACAACTCTGTATTTTGTTGATGACACAATCAATTGACCAGTCAAACATTCCACGCGGCGCAACTAGTGTTGCACCATCGGGGCGCATAACCATGGGGCCCACCTATCAACCCATATATGAAAGAAAGAAATGGTAGTTTGAGTCTGTACTGTGTTAATAAAATGGGAGTACTTTTTAGGGTGATCATACGGTCACTGGCTCACCATACAGCTCCGTAATCTGTTGATAACACGATCAATTGACCAGTCAAACGGTCCACATTCAGCAGTGCACATTACCACCACCAGTCAGCGCATATATGAACGACAGAAATGGTAATAAATTAGTGGTTGTTGGATATTCGAAGTCGTGAGACCTCCGGGTTGGCGATCCACCGCGGTTGGGGCGTTCATTGGGCGGTGGGGTGGGGATCCCGAAAAAAAGCTCGGCGGGGGGCTAGAGGGATGGCGGTGCGGCGCGGACCAGCGGTGGGGAGTGGTTTTGGGAGGCGGGCCGCTGCCATGGCGGGGGCGGGCGGCGCGGCCGGGGGCGGCCGGCGGCTCAGGGGGGGTGGAGTTTGATGATAAACAGGAGGCCCTTGATTTCGTATCCAACGGCTGGAAAATCTAATGACCAGAGATGAAAAAGTCAGTCGACTGACGTGCAGCCTCAACCCACACGTACACATGCACGCACGCAAGACACACACGCATGTAGGCGTGCAACACTGACACGTACACATGCACGCACGCTGGCGTGCAACACTGACACGTACACATGCACTCACGAACACATGCACGTACGCACCCATGCATGCAACACTGAAACGTACCCTTGCATGCACGCAACGTTCGCACGCCTGCATGCACACAACACACGACGCAAGACACACGCTCAACCTATACATGCATGCACCCTTTGTTAAGGACACGGATTGTTACGGGTATTAATCAATCGTATCTGTGATAAGCAGAACATTGATGTTTGCAGCGGTCTTTATGGATCACAACGTATTGAACGGGCTATCAACATAGTAGGCTTATCTACATTAAAAACATGACGTCACACTCAATGAACAATCATCGGTTTATGAAATGCCCGCTTCTGACCGCCCTGGCCCACCAAAGGTTCCTCTGCTTTGCGCTGCCTGCATTGGGTCACTGACATGTAGGCCATGCACCCAAAGAGCCCACACGTCAGTGGAAGAACGGTGCGGTGTCCTAGGTCAGAGTCGAGGGCACCACTCACGGCACGCCTGGCTGAACACGCCTCCGTGCCACATTCAAGCGCCTCCATGAAACCCGCCCGTGTGGAAGCCAAGAAACCCACTCTGGACACACGTCCGTTCATGACTGGGCCGGCGTTAAACGCAACGCCGGCCAAGCTCCTCCCATCCGCCGTCTATTTAATCTCCTATTTAAACGAGGCCAAATGCCGGCCAAGAGTCGCACACCTCCGCCGCTCCCCTATCTCCTCCACCATTTTGTCCACTCTTACAATGGCTTACAAAGAGTAGTTATTCTGCATCCAAGCCATTTGGGTAGCCTTTGCTGGATCTGAGCTATGCAGCTCATTGATCCACCTCCCTTCCCTCGCCTCGACGGAGCCGATTGCCGCCCCAAGCCGGGCGTGCAGTTCAAGAACTCGCCGCTTCCAGCCAGCTCGACGAGGAGCAGCGCACAGGCGTCGTTGCTGCCTTCCACGCCGCCGCCTCATACCGCGTCTCCCATTTCTATGGCCGAGACTCCCATGCCAGCAGCTGCGCCATGCAAGCAGCGACAGAAGCCGGGTGCTGAGAGCGACGAGTCGGTGGCCAGCGCCTCCGCGTCCGCCGCCATCATCGAGGAGAAGTAGAACACGGAAGGCCGCCGCCGATTGGGTCCCATGAAGGCCACCGCGGAGGTGGCGCCGGCGTACACAGCAGGTGTCTTGCCGGATCCTTTTGTTGGGAGGACCTTCGTCAACCCCGCATGGGCTCCACGGAAGAGGGGAATGTTAGGATGAACTCGAGCCGGTGCCGGCCATGGCGAAGTAGTGGCCGGTGATGAACTCGAACCGGTGCCGGCCACCATCATCTTCGGCACCAGCCAATGATATCAGTTGGGCAGTGGGGAAGCAAGCCGTCCTTTGTGTTGAAGCATATACCTCCGGGGCTCCCGACAGTCCGGTGATCGTGCTGCCAGACATGAGGAACACAAATCGATCGGCGGGCGACCATTTAGGCCAGGTATTATATACCTGTGTTGTCTAGAACTAGCACCGCGTAGTTCATTTGAATGTAATGAAATCCGTCATGTTTGTATGAAAATCCGATATTTTATATGATTTCCGTCGTTGTTTATATGAAATATCAGTTTGTCTACGTGTTAGCGTGAATTTCATCCGGTTGGTTGAGTTGCTGTCATAATGTGCACGGCTACGGTTGGATGGTGTAATTTGCGGGTCGTCGGTCGGTCTGCGGGTGGCTCGTGCGGTGTTGTGGGACAAAAAAAACACAGCTCGTGCGAGCTCGTCTCCAACATGCGCGCTGGAGGATGCATGACAGAATGAGCACCCGAGCCATTCCTCGTTCATCGGTGGCAAAGGCACCGGTGGACAAAAGGGTTGCCAATATTTTGGCTACCCCGGGCAAGATCCAAACAACCCCTCCCAACAGATTCAAATCCCTCGTTCGCCGTGGAATTTTGCCATGTGTTGTTTTCATGGACTAGCAAGATGCCTGTGCATTGCACGGAACATCAAGATGCATTTTTTTACAAACTCTCGCATGCATCCAAGGGATAATAAATGTCCTCCTTTGCTAGTACCACGAGGCAAACACCATTAATATTGCATCGACATCGTTAGTGGCCTTGTATATCTGCAAATTGTAATTTTGATAGTGGCCCCTTGCATATAAAAATGGAGGGAGAAAGATGAGAGATAAGGTGAGGAGGAGTGGGGCGTTGTGGTGACTGGTGGTCGGACTGGGCGGAGGCATGGGGATGGACGGCGCATTATGTCTAGGTTGTACTCACCTACGTGGGTGGGGGACGTGCACGAAGAGAAGAGGTGCACACACGACGCACGTACTCCCGTCTCTTTCCCAACCACACCCGCGTGGGTACACGGTGGAGCTCATTTCTGTACGAAAAAGGCAGCCCACAAGGTAATTTGGCACGTGTACTGGTTGTCCACTTGGTGGAGGGAGGATCGTCTACCATGGGTGAACAAAAAAATTGTGACTTGACGCGTTATGTTAAATTAAAAAAAGAGGCAAACCATGTGGGGCATACCTTAGAGGCAAGGCTCTATACACTGGAGTACTTTTGATGTGTCCCGTCAACTCGCAGAATGAGGAGAAGCTTGCTTAGTACGCCGTCTCCGCGCCCAGGCGCGGTGGCTCGCAGGATGAGGTGAAGCTTGCTTACTATGCCCACGCCTTCGCCTCGCTCCCTGCATGCAGCGATGGCTCGCAGCACGAGGAGAAAATTTTACTACTCCCTCCGTTTACTCCTCGTCCCTACTACGTACTTTGGTTAGTACTCCCTCCATTTACTTATACAAGGCCACTATAAAAAAATACATTTTGCATCTATACAAGGACACAAATAGTAATCGAGACAAAAGTTACTACTCCCTCCATTCCAGTGTATGGCTCAATTTCAAAATCTCTCCAACCAAGGTAGACGGTGAGTGGTCGAATTAATTTCGTAGTTTGCACAAGTAATTAGTACGCTTGTTTTTCTCAAGAAGTTATGTTTACCGAGGCATTAATTAGAACGAATGCATGAATGACCACTAAATTTCCATGAACTTGTACATGCATTGGTTAGTTTCCTCTTGAAACTGCTTGCGTCGGGTGATCTAACGCACCTCGAAATCCAACATGTAATGGTACTAATACTAGTATAGTAGAATTGAGACTTATCAAACGGAAAAACGAATGTTTTTTAGATGAGCCCTATAAACCCTAGTAGGTACGTACACCGTAAAAACAGATCTTTCCAAAACTAAGTCGCTCCCTTTCATGAATTATGTAGTATACTCCTCCGTCGAAGCTCCCTTTCATGAATTTTGTACTTCCTGTCGCCGACATGTGGGACATATAGCAACTGGGTCGACGTGTCAAGCACCAAATAACAAAGGCAACAGCAGCAGGGGGACGCACCCCACTTTCGTCACCGCCCAAAGAGTAGTAATGAGCAATGAGACGTCAAATCACAATGCCGCACCTTCCCAGACGGACGAAGCAACCATTATTTCACACTTAGGTTCGCCATCATCTCAAACCACATACTAATATTGCTTTTGCCTCAAGAGGGACACGCGCATCGCCTTGGTACATCATGACACGTGGGACCGCATGACAGGCCATGCTCCCCCGCCGATTGCTCGGTAAAATCACCTCATTTTTACTATACTTCCTCCATATCTGTTTACTACATGGCATGCACGTCGTTCTAGGTTGAGAATTTAACTGGCTATATATGTGATGAACAGTACTCTAGCCTTTTAAAAAATGTATACTTTTGTGCAGTAGTAGTATCGATGGATTGCGCCATGGAGCAAAAATTGAAATTAAAAAAAAGGTGGTACATATAGAGAGCGCTCGTCGCCAAATTATGCATATAGTACTATCAAAAAAGCTAGTAAGTGCTTAATTGGGGTGCTAGATTCTATTAAAGAAATACAAGTAGTATGTACATACTGAAGAGTTAAAGTAACGAGAAGAAACATAACATAGTTCTGCTGGGGGCTCGGCACAACACACCCCTCAAATTAAACTAAGCACACCTGAAATTAAACTATGCAACTAATCCGGTGAACCTTTGCATTAGTAGTTTAGAACCACCATGAGCAACGACACTGCCACCTTACTCGGAGTCCTCGTCCACGTCCTCGATTTCGTCCTTGTCCCTCTTCCTCTTGGCCGATACTTCTTTGCTTGAACCGCACACTTGGCTATTGCTCTTCATCCAACCCTTGTAGATATTGAAACAAAGGTAGCCATCCATTGCAGCATAGTGGATGTGGTCTATATCTAGTACATTCCGCTGCCATGCATGACGATGAAACGTGTATGGAGGTTTCTCCAGTTCACCGTACGAAGGATGAACCATGGCTCCTGCCAGGGTCAGCATTGAAGGCTGACGAAAGGACACCAGCCGATTCTTCTGGAGGTCGAAGGTGTTGCCTACAACGAGGCCGATCCGACCCAGGACTTCTTCGTCGTTCTTAAAGACTACAGTAATGAATTTCACGGTATTGTCCTTGAGGAAGTTCTTAAAATCCTGGCACTCAACGTCGGCATGGCATATGTGGTAGACCAAGCAAACGTTATGTACGCAAACCTGGATCACGGCGGGCTTCTTCCTCTCTCTTCGCCCTTTAGATCCTTCTCTTGTCCCGTGACTGTGGTGTACTCAACATCTAGCCCAAATGACCCACTCATCATCTGAGTTTTCGAACATGCATCTGAAGCGAGAAAGGCATCCTTTCACCGTCGCGGAAGAACGGGTGTAGATGACGTCGAACTCATCGTCGGTGATGGTTCTAACATTGTAATCACTGCCGATCGTGGAGATTTGGGACGCCATGGATTTGGGAGGAGGGTTAGGATTAGTGGAAGTACCGTAATGTGAATGGACGGGACGACTAGGAGCGAACCGCCGTAGTATTGAAGGACGTGCGGGGACGAGTAGGAGCGAACTGCCAGCGTGCAAACGGCAGGGTAGTGGCTTTCCATTATCCCATGATACGGGCTTCCGAGAGCCCTTGGATCTATGATCGAATGGTTGCATGGCGTCATTCTAGACCTATGGGTGAATATCCTATCCTGGAGGGTTATTCTGCAAATTTTCAGCAACTTAGCATGCGACCATTTGATCTTAGATCCAAGGGCTGCCAGCAGCCCGTATCATGGTCGTGCCTACCACGACCGCCGCGTCGCTTCGGCGGTCGCGCCCTTTGGAGATTTAACACGGTGCGTTAGGCTATCCGATGTTGGCATGTCATACATAGTCATCACTTAGTCACTCATACTACAACAAGGTTTTGGCTATAAGGTTGGCTATAAGTGTATTTTTTTACTTCTCTCTATCTCTTTCTTCGTACTCCCTCCGTCCCATAATATAAGAACGTTTTTGACACTAGTGTAGTGCCAAAAAGTTCTTATATTATGGGACTGAAAGTACTAGTATTTATTGCATTTGCCAAGGAGTGACCTCTTCCAATGAAATGGTGTTGCTAAGTTTGCTTCATTAAATTAGCTGTAGACTCAAAATTGTCTTTTCACCTAGGTACACACGCTTAGGACCGTTTCTTCCTTGGGTCACCAAACTAGTCTCTCTCTTCTTGATTAACTTGCCACATCAGACTTTATGCCTACGTGGAAAGCTTAAGCACCTGTAGGAGCAAGTAAAAGTAAGTACAATAGTGCGCTTTACATGGCATTTTTGCATATGTGGAGGAAAGAGAGGCAAGGAAAAAGTGGAGAAGTGGGCTCTCATGCAAGTGCCAGCCTCTACTACGCGGTGGAGCATTGGGAGAGGCACCTATATGGAGGTGGTCAGGAATCGGGAGACTCACGCCGGTCGTAGCACATGATTAAAATGATAATGGCAAGTCAAATCACGGGCCCCACCTGTCCAAAGAATAACTTCATTGTCAAATCACACAACCCTACGTTTTGCAGCAGGCTACTCCCTCGTCTTCTCGCGTCTCTGCCGAACCGACTAGGCGGAGCTGCCCCGCCTACCGCGCAGGAAAAGCCCCGCCCTCGACTTTTAAATACAACTACATCCGCTTAAGAATCTAATGATATACTTTTTATGACATAGTAACTCATATTTAGTTAGTCAAATGGATGACCTAGAACTACGTGCAGGCCCTATAAACCGAGACACCTAAAAATAAAAAAACCGATACGGAGAGGGTAGTTCAGCACGTATCTTTTTAGATCAATATAGTCGGGATTCACCAAGGAGCAAAACCAAGTGGTAGGCTGCTCTGCCGTGTTGGCGTAACAACTCAAGCAGGTCAGTCCGCACACGAAATGGCGACACACTTAACAGACCCCTTTGGCCGACATGTGGCTCATCCATCGTCTTGTTCCACGTCACGATGCACCAAATTACGATTCGAACAGCGGTTGGAATTGGAGGCACCCGGTCATAGCGCCGCGATAGTAGAAAATGAGCGATGAGGGTCAAATCACAAAGCCCCACCTTTCCGCATTAAGCTGGACGGACGAAGCAACCATCATTTCACTCTAGGGCGCAAGAGCATAAAGAAAAGAGAAAACAATGATGTGTGCGGCAGCTACCTAGGGCACCCTAGGGTAGGGGTCTCCACTACAGATCCTTTTTTCTGAAAGCGCCTCCACTACAAATCGGCTTCTCCCTCGTCCTCTTGAAGAAAATCGATGATGAGTGCGGCGGTAGGGTTTGTAGGAGTACTACGGCGTGCGGGGCCACGTCGTAGTAAACGGGTTCGAGTCGACGCCTTAAATATGCGTGGGCCGCTTGGTTTTACGGGAACGAGGCAGGATATTGGGTTCGGGGACCAGTGGAGATATGATACATACAAAAAATTGTGGACGTAGGTTCGACCGAAAGGCAATGATGCATGGGCCCTGCATTTTGATATACTCGGGGCCGCGTGAAATTTTCTACTCTACTCAAAACTAGTAAGGTACACATGTATTGAACGCATGAGATTTCGAAACCAAATTATGAATAAATACACACTATAGCATGTAAAGCTTTGAGTCATATATGCATGATGTAGATGTTCATTTAGTTCTTATAGTTCATCTCATTTAGAATCAATTAGTTTTATAAAAATGTTAAGATTCATGGGGTTGTGCATTGTAAATCATAAAGTAAAAAACAAATAAAGGCAATTCATTTAGAAAAAATAATCAATTATGATACAGAAGATTCTAGAACTAAATAAAGGCAATTCAATTGTGTTTTGAGGTTTGTGCATTATGCTTAATTTCAACCACGGAGTCTTCTAAATTGTACATGTGGCAGATCTGGTGGAATGTTGATGATATCCAACGGCCAGTAGTGCTTGGATTTGCCTATCTCTGCCTTTGTCGGGTTAGCTTCATCCAGCGACCATCTTTCAAAGTTATTGGCACACTATATAGTTCTTGTGCCATAGTTGCATGTTTTGGAAAAAAGCTACTAGTGGGTTGCACTATCTATTTAGGTATAGAAGATGTATACATGGAAGTTGTAGGGAAAGAGATGACATGGAGCATCTCAATTCCTATGAGAAGGGATTGGAAAAGAGATGTCATTTGGTTCACATCATAGGAACTTTTCTATTGAATCTAGAGATGACATGTATCTCAATTCATATGAGGAGGGATTAGAAAAGAGATGTAATTTGGTTCATATCATAGGAACTTTTATATTGAATATACGCTAATGTTTATTTTCCTTTGAAATTAAGGGAGTATAGGGATCCATTCATATGAACCAAGAGGCTCTAAAGCTATAGAAATGATATCATGTTTATTTCCTTTGAAATGTGGAGTATATGAATCTATTCCTATGAACCAATTGGCTCTAAAGGAAAAAATCCTATGAAAATCATATCATATAGAGTTCCTATGATATTCCTCGACACTAAAGGATGCTTGAAATTGTTGCGGGTGATACGATGGTCTTTCTTTGTAGACTCCTCACCCATCTTTATAGTTACCTCTCAAAGATGAATGAAATGATATATACATGGTATTCTACATGTGCAATTTGGTACACGAAAACTCGGTAAAAGTTTGCGAGGTTCGAATTTTCAATAAAGCTATATGCACTGCATTTCGGAATGGAGGGAGCATACGGCAGTTGCTAACACTCACATGGAAGATTTTGGTGTAGGAGGAGTGGTTGTTCTGTTAAATGACATGGCAAAACTGACACTGTCGGATGCTGATCTAACGATTCTTATGGCGTTCGTCAGTAAAAGGCTTGTGGCGAACGTTTGTTGGATAATTATTTACGGACACATGCATTGCATTGATACGTGCCACCCTCTCTCTCACTCACACGCACCCTCACGAGTCACGTCGCACCCACCGTCTATCTGCAGGTAGACATCACGCACATATGTGCTCTTCACACCCTACCCTCAGAACTTCTAAAAACAAAAGACGGCGTGCACATTTTATTTTAGCTCACACGTCACACACTTGTACTATTACTCTTGTGGCGAACGTTCTTTGGGCATAGTATATTGTACTCTCACGAAGAGAAGCGGTGCACGCACGCACTAGTTCTCTCACACCCACTCATGGTACACGTGGGAGCGCATTTTTTGAAGCTGGTACAACAAAATCACTCCACTATATATATAAAGCGAGAGCCTTAGCGCTTGCTTTACTAGGGTTCCTCTCGTTCACTCTCTCATGCTCTCCAGATCTAAGCAACACATAGGTGGCCACACTCTCTCTCAGCTCACGGCTGGTCACAAATCCGTCCGGACAACCTCGACCGGGGCAGGGGTGTAGATGCATCGTTCACGCTATCGTCGACAGCGAGGGAGGAGACCAACGGCTGCCCGCGCATCCCGATCGGCGGTCGTGCCGTTCTCTCCGAGAGAGCGCTGGCTCGGGAGGGCCTCCGACCCCTTCTTCGTCCCTGCGGTATTGTGGCCAAGATGCGGCCTCCCGACGTCGTCTTTGCCACAAGCCGACGACCCTCAGGTATATATTCCTTCGAAACCTGCCTTGCTCTATCGCCTTGACTCCCTTTGTGTGGATCCTTTTCTACTTCCGTCCGCTTTTCCAGAGCCACCTAGACTTCTACTATTATTAGAAGTAAAGCTAGTTCATACAGTCGACTCAAAGCGTTGGTTCAAACAGGGAAGAAAGTGGGAAAGCTTTAGCATGAATCTTGAACTTGGTTCTAAGAGGAAACGGGGGAAAGCAGTAATATCTATAACTCTTTAAATAACTGTATTTCGTATTTGCGCAAACAGGGATGTCTGTCTCCATATAGTTTCGGGATGTCTATCTCCGTATCATTTCTATCCGCGCAATCAAAAGCACACACGTCAATTTTAGTACAACTGCGCAAAATGAGATGGCTATCCCTCGTTGTCGTCGTCTAACCTCCCGTCTTCAAGGTATCCCTACATTGGTAGTAACTAAGGTAGAATGACCAGCATAATCTAAAAGAAGCTGATTAAACGTTTTACTTCACGATTGCATGTAAAGGCAGGATATTTAAAACAATCGCATCCTAGTCCGGAATGCACTTTCTACCAGTTCATCCATGGACCGAGGACTAGTTGCACGGCTGCACGGCAGTTTTTAGACAGGTCTTGTGGACAAGAGGCATTGTGGTGCCTTATTTCTGCAAATAGCGGTGCTTAAATTTAGTGGAATGCACAAGCATTTCAGCTGGTCAAGATAATTTGCATGGTTCGATTCAGCATTCCAAATTGAGACCACAATTATAATTGGTTATACGGAATAAGAGAACCTAACCTGGATGGTGGCAACAAGAAAAAACGAGAGTGAACTCTAGGAAATTTAAGTCACGGGAGAATCTTTTGCTCGGAGAGAAGCCTTGCTTGTTTTTTCCTGATTTGTAAATCTTCTCACAACTTTGTCTATTGCTGTGAACTAGTATATGTTTGTTATGTGCTATGAATCATTGAGATGTATAAAATTGCTTAACTTATGTTTTTCAAGTTTTTTATGAAGACGAGTTCAATGTGAGTGTTCCACATGAGCGCTGGACTAGCGTGTGAACGTTTGGAATTTATTACATCGTGGCCTCAATTAACTGCATGAACCACTGTAACAAGATACATAGTTGCTTATATGTCAGACAGCAGATTGTTGATTGTTAGCTGGTCGATAGCCTAGTGTTGAAGCGAGCTAAGCCAATGTGTCGTGTTTTGCACAACTGCTTACAAGTGGGGTAGCACCAACAGTGTTTACAAGTACTTATGTATACGTCGGTATACGGTTCTCGAGCAGAGTGCTCTATTTCATCAAAACACACACTTTGCTTCGTATGATAAACCGTGACAACTTATGTCTTACCATGCCATATTCATGAAAAAACTAGTGAGCACGCATCATTTACGGCAACAATTACGATGGTTCTCACATGATTCACGGGCACACAAAAGTAGCAGCAGTTCCCATAGACGGATTCAAGCAGTACTAGCCCTAGAGGGGTCGATAATGAGCAAGGTTCGGATAATTAGACACAATCCAAACTACTATTAAACACTAGCTGGGGCAACTATTTCATGCCTCGATCTAATTTGGGCTAGACACAAGACGGACCTAGCCATGAACATCATCGAGGACGTCCCGCAGCTGCTCAATCCTGTGAACCTTCATGAAGACAACCTTGTGGCCTTGCCACTGATAAACTTGTTTGTGGAGGCATGTCACGTCATCTTCCTGCGTAAGCTTGACAAGAACAGTATGCCTCACAAACGAAGGAGTAGCTTTGAACTTCTTGTGCTTTAGTACACCCTGGACAACACGCCTGACAACAGTGAGGATGGAATACAACTCTTCATTGGTATAACCGCAAATGGCTTCCAGGATCCAAAAGCCTATGAACTCTGTTTTCCCAGTGCGTATATTCAGGTCGTCCGCCTCATAGCGAGTGACATGTACAACCACACAATCCTTGTGTCGGGGAGGCTGATCTGGCCCACGAACACCTATGGGACCGGCGGACCGAGCCCCTTTCGGTTCGGCAGGGACCGGAGGTCACTGAAGAAGCGAGATCGAGGCGAAGCACGAGTAGTTTACCCAGCCGGAGCTCTCCGGAGAGATAACACTCCCTCTGCTGCATGTCCAGGTGTATTGAGTTCTTGCTCAGGAGCGCTGAGTGCTACAGTACACACAAGCTGCTAACGAGACCGAGCGTGAGTGTTCTCTGGCTTCGAACCCTTTTCCCTCCTCCTCTTTTCCTCTCCCCTCTCTCCCCTCTCTACGTTGCGCATGGGCCTCCTTTTATATGCTAAAGGGGTCTCCGACAGGTGGCAACGTAGACAAGGGTAAAAATGGAAAAGGAGTGGTTGGTACAGCTACTTGTACAGTGTATCATACCTAACCCTGACGGCAGGGACAAAGGCATTAAATGCCCGTCTCACGTCGCCCTAACGGTGCGAAAGGGACCGTCAGGGCACCACCGCTTGCCACGATGGCAATCTTGTCGTGGCCAGCCGCTTGCCATCGCTCCGCTAGCCGCCTGACCTCTTGCCACACCCAGCGCTGGAAAGGTCGAGGCGACACGTTAGTGGATGTCTTTGGAGCGCAGTCTGAGGTGGTGGTCTGCCGCGACAAGCGCCTTGCCGTGGTTGTTGTCTTGTCGCGTCCGGAAGCTTGTCGCTCACCGGGCCTTCCCGGCAAGCTCCTCTTGCCGGGGCCTTGTCTCCTAGGTGCCTTGGGTGGCCTTCCCGGCAAGCTCCTCTTGTCGGGGCCTTGTCTCCTAGGTGCCTTGGGTGGCCTTCCCGGCAAGCTCCTCTTGCCGGGGCCTTGTCTCCTTGGCTTGAATACTTTGTTCTTGAATGGCTCCAAAGGTACCACGGATGACCTTGGCGGTCACCCGGTAAGCCTTGCCGCGGAGGGCTGCAACTGCCCGTGCACAATTCGGGATACTAGGGTACCCCTACTCTAGTACACCGACAGGAGCCCGAACTGGGCCACCTGCAGTGCGGCGTTGTTGGGCCAGGCCCAAAATAGGACACGGGCACGCGCGGCATGGGTCTCGTGGATGTTGCTGCAGCCATCGACAGGGAGCTGGCACAGCTGGGGATGGAGGATCTTGGATATTCCTCCGATGAGCACCTCCAACCCAGCGCCAAGCTCAGCTTGTTCTTTAAGGGCGTGGTGACGGCCCTCCGGCGACTCGGGAAGAAATCCCAAAGCAGTGGCGAGGAGTCGCGAGATCTGCTGGGAGCTCTTCAAAGGTCTTGATGAAGGTGGCCTTCCGCAACCTGTGCCTCAACCTCACCAACGTCCTCAAGTCCTTGCCGCTGGATGCTGATGTGGAAGCGCTCAAGACCCTTGTCGCACCCATCGTGGACAGGGTGAGCGGGATCAAGAGGGTTGAGTGCGATCGTGTAGATTAGGCCGCCCGCTTTCTCTTTTTCTTGCTGCTACTGGTCATGTTATGAGAACAATCTATTAGAGCTGCGACAAGCTATCTTGTAATATAACTCTATTTCGGTAGCAATTGCTATGTTATTTCCTTTACTTGGCTCCTTCCTTTGTATGTTTTTGCCCTCACGCTTTTAGGGAACTTGCAGTGACACAGGCACTGGCATGAGTCTGAGACGTCGACAGCCTGCGGTGGTGCTGCTACCGACAAGAAACCTTTTTCGCAACTAGTCGCAGCTCACTTAAGTTGTTGAGCGGACTCGAAACAAAGTAAGGCGCAACTAGCTACTGAGTTGGTTCCTCCGCGCACGGAGTTTTCCATACAAAGTACGGTCGTTCGAGGAAGATAACTTAAATTTTTAAAAATGATTGCTCAAACTTTAGCAACTTAGCTTTTACGTCGTTTGCTTCGGTAAGGCTAGACTTCCTTGAATGACGCTTGGTCCACACCATTATCTTCTCCTTTCCCCGGCAAACTTGTGGGCGAGGGAACCTTCCTTTCTTTGAGAAAGAGAAAGAAGAGAAAATAAAGATATGGAGCCTTATGGCTTGTTATTGCTTACCGGGGGTAGGTGCTGCACAAAGTGTCAGATAACGCATGCAAAATAGAAGTAGAAAGCATGAAATTGACAAGATGTGCGAAGCACATTAGCTTTACTTATGCACGGGGTCTGCGCCCGGCTTTGTACAAAGGATTACATGCAACATCGGCAAGACTTTGTACAAAAGGTGGTTGCCGGAACGGGTTCCAGCAACCGCTTCACGTAAAACTTACGAAGATGCTCAATGTTCGAGTTGCTCACGGAATGCCATCTTGGTCTCAAAGCGGACAGCGCCAGAGCCTAGTGACTCGTTTCACCCGGTAAGGGCATTCCCACTTCAAGGCCAACTTGTTGGAATTCTTGGCGGACTGAGCAACGCGAAGAACAAGGTCGCCTTCCTCGAGAATTCCGGCATTAACTTTGGCGGCTATGGTAGCGGCGCCAAAGCTTCTTTGGTATCGAGCAGCTCATACAGCACTGAAGACGATCCTCCTCAAGGAGCGGTAGCGTCATGTTGTCACAACTGCTCTTGCTCAAGCTCATCATAAGCGAGCACTCGAGGTGATCCGTATACGAGTTCCGTGGGGAGAACTGCCTCTGCTCCATAGACTAGAGCGAAAGGTGTCTGGCCAGTGGCTCGATTTGGCGTCGTTCTGATCGACCAAAGAACCACCGGCAGCTCCTCAATCCAGTTCTTTCCGCACTTGTGCAGCCTGTCAAAAGTTCTGGTCTTGAGCCCGCGCAGCACTTCAAAGATTCGCCCTCTCCGCTTGACCGTTACTTCTCGGATGAGCAAGCGAAGCGAACCTTGGCGCCAAGATCATGGACGTCTTGCGCATGAAGGTGCGGCTCGTGAATTGCGTGCCGTTGTCGGTGATGATCCTGTTAGGGATTCCAAAGCGGCAAACAATCGACCTAAAGAACTTGACTGCCGATCTTTGTCACCTTCCTCACTACTTCCACTTCCGGCCACTTTGTGAACTTGTCGATTGCAACGCATTACAAGTACTCAAAGCCCCGACAGCTTCGGGGAAAGGGGCCGAGGATGTCGACCCCAGGACGAAAATGGCGGGATAAAGGGATCGTCTGGAGAGCTTGAGCTGGCTGGTGTATCTGCTTGGAATGGAATCGCACGCTTCACACTTGGTTACTTGTGTAGTTGCATCACGGAGGCTGTCGGCCAAAGAAATCTTGCGGGAACGCTTTGCGGCAAGTGCTCTAAGCGCCAATGTGGTGACCACATATGCCTCCATGTATCTCTGCCAACAGCTTTTGTCCGTCTTCCCGGTGAATACACTTCAATCTCACACCGTTGAGTCTTCTTCTATCTGATGTGTTGTCGACAAACCGGTACATACTTATTTGCCGGGCTACTCTTTCCGCTTCTTCTTGCTCTTTGGGAAGTTCTCCTGTCTGAAGGAAATGGACAATCTGCTGCGCCCATGCTGGAGCTTGCGGCTCGACAACAAGGACTAAAGGCACATCCGCTGCTGCGGGAACACCAGCTTCCACGGTGGGAACCTGCGGTTCAGCCGGAGCTTGGCGTTCCCTGGCAAGCTTGCCGGAGCAAAACTTGTCGGGAGCGTCTGCTTCAACGAAACAAACCCTGGGGCTTGCTTGAGCGGTGCTCCTCGGCACCCTTGGTGTTGATCTTGAGGACCTTCTTGACGGCGACTTCGGGAAGCTCTGCCGGAAAATAGTCACCAGAGATCAACTTCCTCTTCTTGCTCTGTCCGGTTGATGTCGGCTGTTGGAGGGTAATCCAGGAGCAGTTGAGCTCTCGTCAAAGCTTCTGCTGGAGTGGTGGGTGGTAGTGGTGAACGGCGCGAGGAGCAGGATATGCTCGGACTTCTAACTATGTTAGAAGGAGCAGTATCCCGTCCAGGTGACCGTGCCTCGCTCGTGCCAGCATGTTGGCGTGCATGCTGGACTTGAGCATCCCGAGATCCACCAGCTCGATCTTGGTCCAACGAGCGTATGGCATTGTGAATACCATGACGCTGTCGGTCCCGCGCCTCCTGAGACGAGCGCGGTGCATGTACGGACGCCGAGGTCTGCGCAGCCTTGTCCTTGGACTTGGCAGCACCGTGGGCTCCCCCATCGACGTCCATTCTTCCGCCGACGTCTACCCCACCACCGTTTGCTCCGGTGGTGGTGGGTTCGACGCGGACGGAACATCTGCCACCGAAGCCTTCTTCTTCGGTGGCATGTCGATGAAGATGATGAAGATCTAGCTCGTGTGGACGCCGGATCGGGTTCACACAATCTCGACGCCCCTACTCGGGCGCGCCAAAGATGTCGGGAGGCTGATCTGCCCACGAAAACCTATGGGACCGGCGGACCGAGCCCTTTCGGTTCGGCGAAGGGGCGGAGGTCGCACGAAGAAGCAGATCGAGGCGGCTAAGCACAGCAGTTTACCCAGCCGGAGCTCTCCGGAGAGATAACACTCCTACTGCTGCATGTCTGAGTGTATTGAGTTCTTGCTCAGGAGCGCTGAGTGCTACAGTACACACAAGCTGCTAACGAGACCGAGCGTGAGTGTTCTCTGGCTTCGAACCCTTTTCCCTCCTCCTCTTTTCCTCTCCCCTCTCTCCCCTCTCTACGTTGCGCATGGGCCTCCTTTTATATGCTAAAGGGGTCTCCGAGCGGTGGCAACGTAGACAAGGGTAAAATGGAAAAGGAGTGGTTGGTACAGCTACTTATGCAGTGTATCATACCTAACCACGGCGGCAGGGGACAAAGGCATTAAATGCCCGTCTCGTCGCCTCTAACGGTGCGAAAGGGACCGTGGGCGCCACCGCTTGCCACAATGACAATCTTGTCGTGCCGCTTGCCACAGCGCTCCGGCCGCCTGACCTCTTGCCACGCAGCGCACTGGAAAGGTCGAGGCGACCACGTTAGTGGATGTCTTTGGAGCCTTGGTCTGGTGGTGGTCTGCGCTGACAAGCGCCTTGCGGTTGTTGTTGTCTTGTCAGCGTCCGGAAGCTTGTCGCTCACGGGCCTTCCGGCAAGCTCCTCTTGCGGGGCCTTGTCTCCTAGGTGCCTTGGGTGGCCTTCCGGCAAGCTCCTCTTGCCGGGCCTTGTCTCCTAGGTGCCTTGGGTGGCCTTCGGCAAGCTCCTCTTGCCGGGCCTGGTCTCCTTGGCTTGAATACTTTGTTCTTGAATGGCTCCAAAGGAACCACGGAGGACCTTGGCGGTCACCCGGTAAGCCTTGCTGCGGAGGGCTGCAACTGCCCGTGCACAAGTTCGGGATACTAGGGTACCCCTACTCTAGTACACCGACACCTTGTCTGCATCAGGGCTCTAATTGAAACAGAAACAAATTCTGAATTACTTTTCAGTATAAGAAACACAAGTTATTTAAACCACGATGTATAACATGGCATCGAAGCTAATAAAATTTTGCATTATTAATCACCACATACTTCCTTTTCTAAAAAAAATCGCCACATACTTAGATGAAAAACCACCATCAAGATCGGCAAAGAAGGAAATCACCTTGGGCAGCTCAGCGGGGGGGGGGGGGGGGACACAACCTCGAAGGGGGAAAACTGCTCCTATAGTGCCAGGGGGGCTGTAACCTCAAACGGGGCGTTGACCATCTCAGTAGTGGCCGTGAGCGTATCTGGGGTCGCCTGATTGCCTCCATCTTCTTGGAGCTCTCTGTCTCGCGGGGATCAGCCTCCCGCGTCTGCTCCAATATCGGCAGATCTTTGCCTGGTTCTCCTTGGTCCATCATGAAACTGACGAATACTAGGAGACCACTGTAAGGAAAACACAATCGCAATGACAATGAAAAAAATCACAGATCCGCTTACCTTCCCTTCGTTCGGAGAGAAGAACAGTGGCAGATGCGAGTGTCGCCTCTCTTGAAGACGGTGAGGGAGAAGGGGATTCAGCGAAGAGTGAAATGATGGTTGCTTCGTCCGTCAAACTTAGGCTGAGGAGGTGGGGTTTTTGTGATCTGACGGCTCGTTATTGCCGCTGCCACGCACTGTGGTGACTCTCACTTTGCATCTGCCTTCTAATTTGGTGGATGGTATTTGGGCCCTTGGCGCTACATGGCCATGCACGTCGGTGAACAAAAGTATATGACATTCGATGAGGGAGACGTTTCAATGACCTAGGAGGAGCCAGGAAGCGGTAGAGTTTCTCCTTTGTACTAGTAGTAATTGTTTTTCTGGGTAGGCTGTAGAGTGTCTCCACTGTACTAGTAGTAATTGTTTCTCTGGGCCCAAGACAAAACAGCCCATCCACACTAGTAAATAGTAAAATCAATTCAAAAGCCCATATATTTCTTGAATGAGAGGCGCTACCCACACCCAAAGACACCCCCCAAAACATGGGTGCTCTTCTTCCTCCTCGCTCCCACCCACCTCACGTCATTTCGCTCCACTCGTACCCCCAAATTCCTCACCTCGCTCCTCTGAGAAACCCCAACTCCCTTCTTCCTCACTCCTCTGAAAACCCCAGCTCCCCTTGTTCGCTTCAAGACTACAACTAGGCTCGTCATTCGTTACTCTGCTCAAATCCGTGAGTGCGACGCGACGCCTCGAGGAAAACGGAGTCGATGACCCCAGCCTTGAAGATGAGGCTCCCGCCAGCGACGCTCACAGATCCCAAGACCCGAGTCAAGGGGAGAAGCGGCGACCCCGCCCCCACCGGATCCCAGGAACCCGTAGAATCTCGGGTGGACCGCATTAGCGGTCTCCTGGACGTCATCCTTGGGGAGATCATCTTGCTGCTCCCCACCAAGGATTGCTGCCGCACCCAAATCCTTTCAATTCGGTGGCGCCCGCTATGGCGCACCATGCCCCTTAATCTCGACTATCGTCAGCTATCTCTCTTCAATGATTTTGAAATCCCCAGAGCCATCATCTCCTCCCACCAGGGCTCCATTCAAAGCCTCTGCATCCCGTCATGCTACCTAAGCAAGCATACCATGCCCTGCGGTGGGCCTTTGGCGAAATCCCGAATTCACAGAACTACAGCTGCTTGAGTTCTACTATTCCCCTGGAAATCACATACCACATACCGAACGTCATGAACTTGTGCCCTCAGCACCGATGTCCATCTCGCGGTTTTCGTCCTCTCTCCACACCGCCACCTTTGCATAGTGCTACCTACAAGACAATCTGGTACTAAACCTTCGACTCCCATTTCTCAAGAAACTTTCACTTGTGCTGGTTCGTATATCGGAGGCCTCATTGCACAGCATCATTCACTCCAGTTGCCCTGCGTTGAAGTGCTTGGTGCTTGTTTTCACAGTTAGAATCGGTTGTCTCCAAATAAAGTTGCCTAACGCTGTAAGAATTGGAATTTCTTTTGACGGAAGGCAGCTCATCATCCAAGATGCCCCTTTGTCAGATTTCGGGTTCCGGCAGACCCTTGAGGTTCGAACACTGGGGTGCGCGCGGAGATCCGACCCTCCACCATCTCGTACGTCGCCAAATCGCTGGGACCTAAACTACTAAACGGAACAGCACAAGAGACACGAGATTTATACTAGTTCGGGCCACCGTTGTGGTGTAATACCCTACTCTAGTTTGTGGTGTGGTGGATTGCCTCTTGGGCTGATGAGGAACAATACAAGGAATAACAGCCTCGCGAGGGTCTGTTCTTGGCGGGTGTGATGAACTGCTAGATGGTGTTCCGTCGCTCCAGCTTGAGGATCGGGTCTCTGTCTTTCTCTGGATCCCAGGTCCCTCTACCCTGTGGGTGGCTACTCCTATTTATAGGCAAAGGCCCTGGGCCTCTTCCCAAATATTGAGCGGGAAGGGCGCCAACAATTGGCAATTTTGAAGGGGAACAGCGGGTACACTTATCCTGACTAAAGTTGGTCCTCGCACATAAAGGCTCTGGTGATGACGCCTTTGCTTGGGCTCCATGATGACTCCTTCCAGCCGTTGGGGCTGGTCTTGGTCTTGTTGCACCGAAGCGGATGCCTTTGCTTGATGCTCTACTGCGCTTGCTCCCTTTGCACCAAAGAGGAAAGGAGGGGCCTTGGCCTTGGTGGCGCCCGACCGGCGCCCTTGGTCGCCATGGCTTGCGTCACGGGCACCTCGCGAGGTACCCTGCCTTGAACTCTCCGCCTCCTCATGAGCCAGCCTGACGAGGCCGTGCCTGAGGAAGCTCCTCGTCGTCCGCCCCGCGAGGCTTGGCCCCTCGCGAGGGTCTTGAGCTTGCGTTGATGAAGATGGGCCTCCTTTGATCCACGCCGTAGGCCGCAGGCAGGCAAGACTGGGGACCCCCGTTCCCAGAACGCCGACAGTAGCCCCCGGGCCCACGGCGCGCCCGAACTTGGCCGAGCAGAGAGGCGAAAGGGCAAGTGCGAAGCGTCGCGGGCCCTAACAGCCTACGGCCTTGGGCGACGCGTGGCGGTTGATTGGACGCGTGCGCACTGCTTCCCCATGATGCCTCGGTAACCGCCCGGATTCGTCAAGTCCCTTCCAGTCTATGATTACCGGTGATCGTGGAGGCCGACGGTTGGCCTTCGCAGGCTATAAGTAAGGAACGGCGCGCGCCCTTCCAGTCTATCCTTTCTTGTCTCTCCTTCTTCTCCATGGCTCCACCAAGGAAGTTCTCGGCCGCAGAGAAGGGGAAGGGCCGTCGGTCGAGTCTTCCTCTCCTCCGCCTAAGCGTGGTAGTCGGTCGCTATAAGCATCCCGTGGCCTCCACGGCGGTCCCCAGCGGTTGTGGGGAGGCTCTCGGCGTGGCGACGGCGGTAGCCATGGTCTGAGGGCGTGCCCGACCGCTTTCGTCCCCGAGGCCGCGCCTCCATGCTCTGGCTGCTTGCCAGAGTTCATGGTGAGGCGGAGGAGCCGTCCGGCGTCCGGCTTCAGCTCCGTGCTTCCTCTGGGTGAGCTACGGATGGCACCACTGAGTGGCCTCTGGCTCGAGCAGATGGCTGCTGCGGCCGGGCCGTGGGCTTCTCCGGAGGTCTCCGCTGCAGGGAACCTATTCACGACCAGCGGTGGCGGGCGTTCGCTGTCAGCGTGGTCTTCGCCGCCCGGTGCTCCCTGCACTTCAATGCACGACGGCGACGCCACCCTCTACGTGAGGGTGTTAAGGGGAAGACGGTCGCCGCATGGGGTGCTGCCACGAAGGCGACGACCGCGACCGAGGACTCAGCCGGCGTGGGTGGAGAGGGTAGCTGGGCGGTTTGGCGATGCCGCGACTCCTCACGCTTCACCAGCTCTTCTTGAATGGTGATTCTTCCAGATGTGGCGGCCAGCCTCACGCCGCCCAGCCGCTTGGGGGTGGCAGCGGGTCCGCTTGCCGCCATGCCCCGGTGAAGCGCGAGAGGGAGTTCGCCTGAGCTCCGGAGGCGGCTCGAGCCTTCCAAGGGAGCCGACACGGGGCGTGCTTCACCTGCTTCTGTCCTTTTCCTTTCTTTTCTCCTGCACAAAAAGGCGACAATGTGCGGCCCCGTGGGGGCGCGTTTAGGTTAACGCCGTTAATTGTTGTACTGCTTTTGTTATCTCGACATCTGTTCCTTACGCCATGCGCCCATTCGCAAGTGAACCCAGCGGTGGCAAGGGGCGACCGATCCAGGCCCGTGTTGGCGTTGTGCTTGCCCGTGAGGCATGGTCGGGAGGGTGCTTCGATTAATGGACCAGGCCGTGAAAACTTGAGCGATAGGCGGGAACACTGCGGGGCTCGAGGCTTCGCCTCCACGAGCACTGCCAAAGAGAAATCGAGGCGGGGAGGCGAAACAGATCGAAGAACCACGCACCAAAAAAAAGGGGCGATAGTTTCGATAAAAACTCCAAATGGGAATAACTAGTCAACTTCAGAAAGCAAATGAAAAAGCCGCGTCCGGCACCTAGTCTAGTCTTCGACGTCTTCTCACCAGCGTGGAGCTAAGTGCTGCCACTGGGCGTGGGAGGGAGCCCCAGGGCCTGAGGCCGGAATTCCTGAGGCTCCGGGGCGTGTACAGCCCCAACTCATTATTACGTGAGAGTGTCACGGGCGGCGAGCTCCACAGGCGTTGGCCTTCTTCACAGGCTCCGAGCCTTTCTTCTGGGAAGCAAGCTTCACGGGCGTTGGCCCTCTTCACGGGCTCCGGGCCCTTTCGGGCCAGCGGCTTCCACGGCGTTCGCCTTCTTCACGAGCTCTGGGCCTTTTCCAAAAGAATGAGCTTCACGGGCATTCGCCTTCTTCACAGGAGCTCTGGGCCTTTTCCAAAAGAATGAGCTACAGGGCATTCGCCTTCTTCACGAACCTTGGGCCTTTTCCAAAAGATGAGCTTCATAGGCATTCGCCTTCTTCCACGAACCTTTGGGCCTTTTCCAAAAAGATGAGCTTCACAGGGCATTCGCCTTCTTCACGAACCTTGGGCCTTTTCCAAAAGATGAGCTTCACGAGCCTTTGGGCCTTTTCCAAAAGATGAGCTTCACAGGCATTTGCCTTCTTCACAGGCATTGGGCCTTTTAGGGGTAAAACCTCTGGAGGTGCTGGATGTTCCACGCGTTCTGTATAGGTACTCCCTCTTGAGTCTCCAAGCGCACGGAGCGGGCACGGAAACATGAACAGCCTTGAACGGGCCCTCCCACATGGGAGAGAGCTTATGCAATCCCTCCCTGGAGAGGACCCGGTGGAGCACAAGGTCCCCTACCTCGAGAGTTCTGGGGCGGATGTTGCGGCAGTGGTATCGCCGGAGTGCCTGCTGGTACCTTGCCGCTCGCAGCGCGGCTTCTCGACGGCGCTCCTCCCCCAGCACGAGGGACGTCCCCCGCATGGCGTCCTGCAGCGTTTCATTGAACGCCAGGACCGGCGGATCGACGCTGACCTCGTGAGGAGGACCGCTTTAGCTCCGTGAACCGAGGAAGAAGGGGTCTCCCCAATTGGCTTGGTTGCGGTTGTGCGGATGGACCACAACACGGACGGAAGCTCGTCATACCAGCCCCTGCCGCAGGCCTCCAGTTTCTTCTTGAACGTCCTAGTCTTGAGGCCTCTCAAGACCTCTGCGTTGGCCCACTCGGCCTGGCCGTTGCCGCGGGGGTGCGCCACCGAAGCGTAGCATATCTGCGTCCCAAGGTTAGCGCAATACATTTTAAAAAGGTTATTGGTGAACTGCGAACCGTTGTCGGTGATGATGCGGTTCGGCACTCCGAACCGGCTCACGATGTCCTTGATGAACTTGACCGCAGAACCAGCGGGGATGGCGCGGACGGCCTCGACTTCGGCCCACTTGGTGAATTTGTCCACGGCGACGTAGAGGTAGCGATAGCCCTGGCGCCCGAGGAAAAGGGCCCGAATGTCCAGCCCCGGACGCGAATGGCCAAGTGAGGGGGATGGTTTGCAGACCTCCTGCTGGCTGGTGGATTTGCTTGGCATGGAATTGGCAAGCCTCGCAAGCCTTCACGAGTTCGATAGCATCATTGAGCGCGGTGGGCCAATAGAAACCGCTGCGGAACGCCTTGCCGACGAGGGCCCGAGATGACGAATGGTGCCCACAATCTCCGCCATGTATATCTGCCCGGCCAGTTCCTTCCCTGTTCCTGGTGATGCAGCCTAGCAGGATACGTCGTTCGGTCGCTTTCGGTGAGAGCTCTCCATCCATGATCTTTGTATGCCGTGGCTTGTCAGCGCCACACGCCTCTGCCTCCTCCTCCTTCTCGCCCAAAGTCCCACGCTAAGTAACTCTTGAGCTCCGTGATCCAGCACTCCTCTTGAGGTTCCATCGTTAGGAGCAGGCGTGCTCTCGAGGCCGGGCCACAGTGGGGCTCCCGAGGCGGTGGTGAGGAGCTCCTCCCAGGCTGTGCTCGCTTGATATGTGGCGGCAGGGCTGAGGGCTTGAAGAGTCGTTCCTCAAAGACGCCCGGCTCCTGGGGTAACCTCCTGGAGGCTCGTTTGGTGATGTCGTCGGTCTCTTGATTGGTGCCGCGGGGCATGTGCTGCAGCTCCAACCCCCAGAACTGTTTCTCCATCCTGCGGACCTCCGCAAGGTAGGCCTCCATGTGTTCATCTCTTGGCTCGTATACCTTGTTGGAGAAATTGATGAGGAGCTGCGAATCGCCCTTGATGGTAAGGCGCTTCACCCCCGGGGCATCGACAGCCTTCAGACCCGCTATCAGCCCCTCGTACTCTGCTATATTGTTGGAGACCTTCTCGCCATGCTGGAAACAGAGTTGCACGGCATAGTAGAGCTTGTCTGGCGGGAGGTATGAAACCTTGCCCCAACCCAGCGCCTCGTTCGGAGAACGCTCCGTCAAGTACATGACCCAACCTTTCCGGGCGCTTTCGCTTCACGGGAGAGGGACCGATCTCGCCGGCCCGAGGCCCGGTGCTTCCGTCCATTCGCCACGAAATCTGCTAGCTGGCCCCTTGATGACTCTGGTTGTCTTGAACTCGAGCCGAATGCTTGCAGCTCAATGTTCCACTCGGCGACCCTTCCGGCCGAGTTGGGGCTCCTGAGCACCCTCTCCAGGGGGTATGCCGAGACAACCTTGATTGGATGACCCTGGAAGTAGTGCCGCAGCTTGCGCGAAGCCACCAACAGCATGAGGAGGAGCTTGCGGCATTGGGTACCGTGCCCTCGCATCCGTAACACGGTGCGGCCGAAGTACACCGGGTGCTCGGCGAGGTTAGGGGCGTCGGTCTTTGGTGGCGTCTTCCGAGCCGTGGTGCCTCCCGAGGCGACGGGCGCCTCGAAGCCGGGTGCTTGGATGGGGGCCTCTCCGCCCTTGGTGCGCTCTGCTGCGACGGTGATCTTCTTCCATTGCGGTCTTGGCAAGCTAGTTCCTTCTGATTTAGTCTCGCCTTAGCTCGGGTGGCCGCCGTGCTCTTGGCCTGACGCTCCTCCCTAACTGCCACCAGAGCTGCGCTAGCGGAGTAGGGAGTGGCGGAGAGGTAGAGTACCAAGGGCTCCTGAGGGCGTGGGGCCACCATCACTGGAGGGCTGGTCAGGTACCTCTTGAGGTCTTGGAACGCTTTATCGGCCTCTTCAGTCCATTCGAAGGGCCCCTTTTTCTTCATCAGCTGGAAGAAAGGCAGCGCCCGCTCCCCCAATCGGGGAGATGAAAGCGGCCCAGCCGTTCTGCGCCCGTGAGCTTCTGCATTTCCCTGTGGGTCTTTGGCGGGCTCATGTCCTCAACTACCTTGACCTTTTCTGGGTTGGCCTCGATGCCTCGGTGGGACACAAGGAAACCCAGGAGCTTGCCTGAGGGAAATCCAAACACACACTTCTCCGGGTTGAGTCGCAGGCTCACTGCATTGAGGCTCGCGAAGGTTTCTTCCAGGTCTTGTATCAAGGTCTTGTCCTCGCGAGACTTCACCACGATGTCGTCGACGTAGGCCTCCACATTCTTCCCGAGCTGTGGGCCCAAGGTGATGTGCATGAACCGCTAGAAGGTTGCCCCCGCGTTGCGCAACCCGAATGGCATGCATGTATAGCAGTACACTCCACACGGGGTTAGGAAGGCCGTCTTCTCCATGTCTTCCACCGCCATCTTGATTTGGTGATACCCGGAAAAGGCGTCCAAGAAGCATAACAGGTCACACTCGGCTGTGGAATCGACGATCTGGTCGACGCGAGGGAGCGGGAACGGATCCTGCGAGCATGCTTTGTTGAGGTTGGTGAAGTCGACACACATGCGCTCCTTTCCTCCCTTCTTTGGCACCACCACGGGGTTGGCCAGCCAACTGCATGTCGGACCTCGGGAATAACCCCCGGCTTCTAGCTTGCGGGTCTCTTGGACGATGAAGGCCTGCTTTTCGGTGGACTGCCTTCTCGCTTCGCTTCACTTTGGGCGCATGTTGGGGCACACGTTGAGGTGGTGCTTGATTCGCCCGTGGGATCCCCCGCCACCGATCGGGCTCCTGTGCGAACACCTTCTTGTTCGTGAGGAACTTGACAAGGGCTTCCTCCTGTTCGGGCTCGAGGTTGGCGCCTATGGTGAAGGTGGCGTTTGTGGATCCGTCCTCGTTGACAGGTATCTGCTTGGTCTCCGCCTTGTCTTGAGTGAACAACTGCTTATTCTTGGTCGGCGCAGCCCCCTTGGGCTTGGGGGCTTCCGCATCGGCGGGCTGCGGCCGCCGTCTTGAGGGTGAGCCTGCGCAGGCCGCGACCTTCAGTGATCCTGCACGGTGAGGACGCCGCTGCTCCCGGGCATCTTCATGAGGTTGTACCCCGGGTGGGTTGCGGCCATGAATTTGGCCAATGCTGGATAGCCAAGGACGACATTGTAGGGGAGGCCGATGGGGGCGATGTCGAAGTCGACCAGTTCCGTGCGGAAGTTTTCGCAGGTGCCGAAGGTCACCGGAAGCCGGATTTGTCCCAAGGGGCTAGATGACCCTCCTCCTACGCCCGAAAAAGGCCGGCTGGGCTGCAGCCGCTCCCTGGGTATGCAGAGGAGGTTGAAGGCCTCGACTGAGAGTACGTTGAGGCCGGCGCCGCCGTCGATGAGGGTCCTGGTGACAGCAACTTGGCCGATGGTGGGTGTGCAGAGCATGGGGCCTTTCGAGCCGGCCGAGTTGGTGGGGTGGTCCAGAGAGTCGAAGGTCAGCCGGCCGACGGCTCCGTCCAGCCGAGGGAGCCCCTGCAGCGTGGGCGGCGCCGACCAGCGGACGAATGTCTTGACATGGCGGCTGGAAGGTGGCGCCTGCGAGCCGCCCAGGAGGGCCGCGACGACCGGAGGAACCGACGCGACGGGGCGGGTGACGAGGAAGTTGCGCGGGTCCTTCCCAGAGGTCGCCGAGGAGCGCAGGGACGATGCCGCTCTGCCGTCTTCGCCGGGCAGTGGCGGTGTTGGCAGTGGGCGGTGAGGAACGACGAGGGCGCCCGCCGTCGGAAGCCGTCCGAGCGACACGGGAGGCGATGGTGGCTCGGCGCTCGGCGCGGGCCCGACGGGCGTCAGACATGGTTGCGGTTGTCGGGGAAGAACGAGGCGACGAAAGGCAGATTCTGGCGCACTTTACCCTGGCGCGCCAAATGTCGGATTTCGGGTTCCGGCACCTTGAGGTTCGAACACTGGGTGCGCGCGCGGAGATCCGACCCTCCACCGTCTCGTACCTCGCCCGAATCGCTGGAACCTAAACTACTAAGCGGAACAGCACAAGAGACACGAGATTTATACTAGTTCGGGCCACCGTTGTGGTGTAATACCCTACTCTAGTTTGTGGTGTGGTGGATCGCCTCTTGGGCTGATGAGGAACAGTACAGGGAAGAACAGCCTCGTGAGGGTCTGTTCTTGGCGGGTGTGATGAACTGCTAGATGGTGTTCCGTCGCTCCAGCTTGAGGATCGGGTCTCTATCTTTCTCTGGATCCCAGATCCCTCTACCCTGTGGGTGGCTACTCCTATTTATAGGCGAAGGCCCTGGGCCTCTTCCCAAATATTGAGCGGGAAGGGCGCCAACAATTGGCCATTTTGAAGGGGAACAATGGTACACTTATCCTGACTAAAGTTGGTCCTCGCCTGCCAAAGGCTCTGGTGATGACGCCTGCTTGGGCTCCACGATGACTTCCTTCCAGCCGTTGGGGCTGGTCTTGGTCTTGTTGCACCGAAACGGATGCCTTTGCTTGATGCTCTCGCTTGCACTTGCTCCCTTTGCACCAAAGAGGAAAGGAGGGCCTTGGCCTTGAGCTGGCGCCCGTCTGGCGCCCTTGGTAAATCATGGCTTGCGTCATGGGCACCTCATGAGGTACCACGCCTTGAACTCTCCGCCTCCTCATGAGCCCGACTGACGAGGCCGTTCTCGAGGAAGCTCCTCGTCGCCCGCGAGGCTTGGCCCCTCGCGAGGGTCTTGAGCTTGCGTTGATGAAGATGGGCCGTCCTGGGCCTCCTTTGAGCCACGCCGCAGGCCGTAGGCAGGCAAGTCTGGGGACCCCCGTTCCCAGAACGCCGACACCCTTCACTTCAAAGGTTGATCCTTGATTCTAGTTATTCACCATTGCAAATAACCGTCCTCTCTGTGCCTAAACTGGAGACCTTGGTGTAATACATGATCTCTGTGCTCATTTGAATATGGTGTTTGGCTCCACTGTTCTTCAGGTACTTTATATTATCATCTACACTTGTAACCATAAGCTGCATTTTAAATTTCTGCGCATAATTTATATATCATCTTGGAGTACACATTTTGTACTAATATTATGTTCTATGCTCAATGAAGAGTTTCTCCATGGATGGCCTATCAATGGTGCTGGATTCTGTCAAGATCTTATATATCCAAATGAATAGTTTTGATCTGAACAAGATTATTGGCTTGCTGCAATGCTTTCCATGTCTGGAGAAGTTGTATATAAAGGTGATAATTTCACGCACATTGGAAGCCCGCATATAGTGTACTAGAATTAACCGTTCAATTTGTTGCTCTTTTGGCACTCTTCTTTTAGACCTTGCTTTTCAATCTTCATGTCTATTTAGGCAACAGACGGGTAAGAAAGTTATAACCACTCGGTGGATTCGTAAGCATCGGGATTTTCTCACTTCTCATGAGATTTGATTGAAGACAATAACGCTAGAACGATATGTAGCCAACCGTGCAAACACAAGATTTGTCACATTCTTCCTGCTGAATGCGAGGTTACTATTGTCCACCATGCTTAAGTTTATCAATGACATGGTTTTGACGGATGGGTATGTCGAAGAGCAAAAAAGGAGTTTCGTGGGCAAAAGAGCTTACGAATGTGCCGGGCTTCTATTTACAACATATTGTGGTCATAATCCGATAAATTTTACGACCAGGATGTTCGTTCTATGGACTGACCGATCCATTTGATTGTGACTGCCAAACAGTCTTTGGAGTTAGATGTTGTTGCCCATTTCAATCTGTTTTTTTGTAAACCTGATGAACAATTAACCCTCGTGCTTTTGTACAGTTTGTAAGCTGGAGTTAGATGTTCCTGCCCTTTTCAACTCATTTGTATTTGTCATATTTTCTTTAAACAAGGCAAATGGCTTTCCATTCATTTAATTTAGAGTGAAATACTGTAACAAATCCCAACCAAGGAAATAATATCACTCTACTTGGCTGCTTGAGCTCCTTGTGCATTCTGAAGCCAAGTGATTAGCCCCACCGGCACCCACAAACTTATTTCGAACTAGCACATCAAATGGGCTGTAAATTTTCATAGGAAAGGCTGCATGACCGTGATAGATTTGGATTCTGATATTTGGGACCCGCGAGGAAATAGCCTATCCAAGGTGGTGTCAACTTACTAGCCAGTCAACAAACGATTCTGCCTACCAGTCGTCGGATTGACATCCAACATCTGTCGTGTATCTTCTATCTCTTGTCTTCTTCTTCCTCCAGCCACCCAAACCAAACCACCCCGTTGGCTCCGCCTGCTCCCGCCTCCCATGGCTGGCTGCGCCTCCGCCGCCCTACCGTACGTACCCTCCAACGTTGGCCAGTCCCTCCCTCTATTCCCCCACACGTCCTTTTGTTCTCCGTGACGTCATTTAACACGCACCGCGCCCGAACGATCAACCCTCGTACTCCCCTCACTTTGCGATTGGACCGGCGCATCTTCAACGGCCAGCTCTGTTTGTTCCGTCCAGGAGCCTCATTGTCGTCCTCCGCCTTTGCGGCCTTGGTTCGCTAAATGCGATGCGCGATGCGCCGCCTTCTTGTGTTGTCAACGTCATCAACAAGCGAGAGGAACAAGGAGATGATCATGCGTGGAGAGGATGACGATGAGGGACCCACCAGCGTCCACGACGATGCAAGCAAGTGCCTCTATAGTACAAGCCCAAAAATATGGTTCCTCCTAATGGTTGGACATCTGGGGCTCACACCATTGTCAACGTAGTCAATAAACAAGAGAATTACACTACGAGCTGCTGACACCAGGGACCCAGCAAGTCGCGCAGTTTTTTTAGGAACAAGCAGTTGTTATTTATACTAGTTTTAACGATGGATCAGGGTAAGAACGGGGCTGTCGCGAAATTTGTGGCCCGTCTAGCCAGGGTTTTATTTATGTTTACCACATCATGAGCCCAGTTGTGTTTTTTTCTTGCTGAAAATGGCTAGCCCAGTTCTATTTTTTTAAAGAAATACCCAAACAAGGCTTACTCGCTTTATCGGCCTTGCTGGGCTGCAAATCTTTCAAGACGAGGAGAATTTCATTCGGTTTGCCCAGAAATGGGCTGTACATTTTTAAAACACATCAAACCGGGAATTAGTTTCAATTTTTTTTCATTACAAGATCTTAAATTCATTGATTTTTATGCGTGGACAACTATTTGGATTTTATATTTATATAAATTATTTTTCAAAATAGTTTGAATGTGAATCGATATTTCTGGATTGAAAACATTTGACCGCACCGAAATATGCAAAATTTCATATACTTTTTAATCGTGGCCACAATATGGGGTGTAATGCTAACAAAAAGAAGATGGGCTCCAAAAAAATTCTTAAGAATTAGCAAATGGGTTGTACATTATTAGAAATAGTGGCAGATGGGCTGTATGCTGTTTTCCACAGATTTGAGCCTGACTTGTGTGCCTACTACAGGTTGACGCGTATGCTTTCATAAAAAAAGGTTGACGCACACGCAACACCCTGTCAACTTAGTCAACACATGAGAGCAGTGATTGTTGGATGTCCATCCAACGGCTGTCGTACTTCTTCAATCTCTGCTCTTCATGCTCCAGCCGCTCAAACAAGCGCCAGCGGGACTGCCTTCTCCCTCCTCCCATGCCGGCTATCTTTGCCAAGCAGCCTCACGGCCCCACCGTACTCCCATCGCTGGCCTAGCCATCCCTCTACTCACCCACACATGCTTTGTTATTCTCCGTGACGGCAGACGAACCAGTAAACCCTCGTACTCCTCCGCGTGGGAAACAACTGTCGAGTATTCCCTGGCTCCGTGTTGTTCCCTTCCTAGGCCTCGCTGTCGTCCACCGCCCTGGTGCTCTCGGCGCGGCCTGGTCAACGTGGTCAATGAACGACATCCATCGGAAGTGGACTGTACGTGGAGAGGATGACAGCTGGGTCCACGGCCGCACACAAGGAAATGCCTCCTTATTACGCACAAAATAATGATTCCTCCACCTGACAGCTAGGACCCACAGGAAGGGCCTCCGTATTTCGTGAAAAAAACGTTCCCCCCGCTGACAGGTCGGACCCACCAGCTATATCTTCGCACGCAAGGAAGGCCGCAAGGAAGTGCCTCCTTATTACGCCCAAAAAATGAATACCCCCTGCTAGCTGGGACCCACCATATTGTTGGGGTGACTTGTGGGCCTACTAAGTTGACGGGGACGGAGGGCTTTGTCAACTTAGTCAATACTCGATGGACCGTGATGATGTCCATCCAACGGCCATAGTGCTTCTTCAACCTCTGGTCTTCTTGCCCCAGCCACCCAAAGCAAAGACCGGTCGTGCCTTTGCTCCTGCCTCCCGTGGCGGGCTGTGCTACCGCGAGGCCTCACCGCCCCCATACTACTCCCACCACTGGCCAGGCCATCCCTCCACTCACCCACACCCCCTGTTATTCTGCGGCGACGGCAACCTCACACCGCAGCCGAACCAGTGAACACTCGTACTCCTCTCCGCGTGGTCATCCACTGCCGCATCTTGCCCGGCTCCGCGTCGTCCCCTTCCTAGGCCTCGCCGTCGTCCACCGCCGTGGTGCTCTCGGCGCGGCGTGGTCAATGTGGTCAACAACCGACTTCCATTGGAAGAGTACTGTACGTGGAGAGGCTGACAGCTGGGTCCATGGCAGCCGCAAGGAAGTGCCTCCTTATTACGCAAAAAATAATTATTCCTCCACCTGACATCGGGGACCCACCGGACGGGCCACCAGTATTTTGCAAAAAAAATCGTTTCCCCTGACTGTTGGGACCCATCAGATGGGCCATCGTATTTTGCAAAAAAAAAATGTTCCCCCTGTTGTCCGCTCGGACCCACCGGAAGTGCCTCCTTATTACGCACAAAAAAATGAATACTCCCCTGGCTAGCTGGGACCCACCTTGGTGGGAGGCTGACTTGTGGGCCTACTAAGTTGACGGGGACGAAGGGCTTTGTCAACTTAGTCAATATGAACGATTCTAGCTCCAATGACCGTACGATGTCCATCCAACGGCCGCAGTGCTTCTTCAACCTCTAGTCTTCTTGCTCCAGCCGCCCAAAGCAGCACCGGTCGTGCCGCATGCTCCTGCCTCCCATGGCTGGCTGTGCTGCCGCAGAGGCCTCACCGCCCCCTACTATTCCCACCGCTGCCTGTGCCTCATGGGCGACGGCAGCCTCACACCGCAGCCCGAACCAGTGAACCCTCATACTCCTCTCCACGCGGGCTTCCTCTGCCGCGTCTTCCCCGGCTCCACGTCGTCCCCTTCCTAGGCCTCACCGTCGTCCACCGCCGTGGTGCTCTCCACGCGGCGTGGTCAACGTGGTCAAGGAACGACTTCCATGGGAAGAAATCTTGACGTGGAGAGGCCGATACCGGGTTCACGACCACAACCCATTTTTGTGATTTGCCAAGTAAGTCGCTTTGTCGGGGCCTGTTGGGCTGCAAATCTTTCAAGACGAGGAGAGCTTTCATTTGGCTGGCGAGAAAATGGCCCATCAAGAATGAGAAATGGGTTGTACATTTTAAAACACATCAAGCAGACAATTAGTTTCAAATATCTTTTTTTATTTCGAGATTTTAAATTACATTAATTTTTATGCGTGGAGAATTTGTTGGATTTTATATTGATATACATTTATTTTTAAAATCAGTTTGAATGTGAGTCGAAATTTCGGGATTAAAAACAGTTCGGACCGCACCGAAATATGCAAAATTTTGTATAATTGTTTAACCATGGCCACAATATGGGCTGTAATGCTAACAAAAAGAACATGGGCTCCAAAAAAAACCTTCAGAGTTAGCAAATGGGCTGTAAATTATTAGAAATAATGGCAGATGGGTTGTATGTTGTTTCCACAGATTTGAGGCTTTCCTAAAAAAAAGGTTGACGCACAAGCAATCGATCGTTGGATGTCCATCCAACGGCCGTCGTCTTCTTCAATCTCTGCTCTTCCTGCTCCGGCCCGCTCAAACAAGCGCCATGGACTGTTTGCTCCTCCTCCCCACGGCCGGTGTCTGTTGCCAGCAGCCTCACCGCCCCACCGTACTCCCATCGCTGGCCTAGCCATCCCTCTACTCACCCACACCTGCTGTTATTCTCCGCGTGGGAAACAACTGTCGAGTCTTCCCTGCCTCCGTGTCGTCCCCTTCCTAGGCCTCGCCGTCGTCCACCGCCGTGGTGATCTCGGCGCGGCGTGGTCAATGTGGTCAACGACCGACTTCTATCGGAAGAGTACTGTGCGTGGAGACAATAACAGCTGGGTCCACGGCCGCAGCAAGGAAGTGCCTCCTTGTTACGCGCAAAATAATTATTCCTCCACCTGACAACGGGGACCCAAAAGACGGGCCACCGTATTTCGCGAAAAAAATGTTTCCCCCTGACTACTGGGACCCACCAGCTACACCTTCGCACGCAAGGAAGTGTGTCCGGGCAAAAAAAACAAAACGATTCTCCCCCCTGACTGCTGGGACCCACCAGCTACATCTTCGCACGCAAGGAAGTGCCTGACAGTCGGGACCCACCTGGTCGAAGCGTACGTAGCGTTGTCATTCTAGTCGCGAACGTGTACGTACATACTGGTCGATGTAGAGGCGCGCACGGGTCGTAGTAGAGGCACACACGTAGCATGTACACGTACGTACAACGGCCAGGGTGCAAGAAAGAAACTACAGCCACGTATGTGTACATACGCGGGGGGGGGGGGGGGGTCTCGAACGCCTACTCGCGCATACGTACGGCCAGGGCTCGTGTACAAGGCTGGGTCGGAACGGAAAAACAGCGTCGTCGTCGTGTTCATGGGGAGGCAATGGAATGCTTCGTGTTCATGGGGAGGCAATGGAATGCGTCGTGTTCATGGGGAGGCAACGGAATGCATCATGTTCATCGAGAGGCAACGGAACGCGTGGGAGCTAACCGGCTGGGTCGGAACGGAATGCGTGGGCGTGTTCATCGGGAGGGCTTGGATGGAACATGCGATGGAAACGAGGCCTCGCGTACCGCAGAACGGAGGAAACGGCCTTGTGTTCGACTAGCCACGTTCAAAACGGGATCCTGTTCATCGGGAGGGGTCTGGTGTACTGCAAAACAGAGGAAACGTATCTCCTACGGTTGAAACGGGGGTCCTGTTGATCGGGAGGGGTGTGGCGTACCGTGAAACGGATGAAACGGACCTCCTACGGTCGAAACGGGGGTCCTGTTGATCAGGAGGGGTGTGGCGTACCGCAAAACGGACGAAACGGACCTCCTACGGTCGAAACAGGGGTCTTGTTCATCGGGAGGGGTGTGGCGTACCGCAAAACGGGACTCCACGGGATACTGTTCATCTCCACCGTCGACCTCCTCCAGCCTCCACGGGAGACTTCGACCTCCTCCAGCCTCCACGGGCTCCCTGCTCATCCAGTCTCCACCGCGCCACTCCACCGGCCACTGCTCAACCACCCTCCACCGCTCTGCTCATCCAGCCCTCCACACCACGGGGTCCTGTTCAACAAGCCCTCCACGGGCACCCCTCCACCATCTACTGTTCATCCAGCCCTCCACACCACGGGGGTCCTGTTCATCCACCCCTCCAAGGGCACCCCTCCACCATCTACTGTTCATCCAGCCCTCCACCACACCACGGGGTCCTGTTCATCCAGAGGCAACGCCACCGCTCACTGTTCATCCAAACCGCCCCACGCAACGCTCACTGTTCATCTAATCGATCGGCTTCAGTTAGCAGCAGTAGCGAAGGAATCGCTCGATCAGGTTCGGTTAACAACCATCGATCGATCGCTCGGTTTCAGTAACGCGTAGCCTGTAGTGCAATCGCTCGGGTTCATTTAGAGCCCAACGCCTTGCTTGGGTTCAGTTAGAGCCAACGCGCGTACGTGTCAGAGAAAGCAGCGACGCTTCGGCCCCGACCTCCCACCGTAACCGGGAACTCCCCAAAATTTTCCTCGCCCTCGCTTCTACCACGGTTTTTTCCGTCATGGACGGCCCAAAGAATGTCATGCAGCTGCGTCTCCGGCCCGCTCAGGATGAAAAGCCCATTTTCTGTCATGATTTTTTGTCATAGAAGTGGGAGCCCACCACATCTATGATGATACCGGGTTTTGTCACAATTATCGTCATAGAGGTGTCATATGTATGACAGAATTTTTTTCGTTCGGCCCAAAATGTCATGGATGTGTCTTTTTTTGTAGTGCGTGTCCATGTGTACGTGAACCTATAGGGTCGCACACTTAAGTGGCTGCAGCCCATTCGGATTGGATCCGAGTGGAAAATGGATGTGGACTCCTAGTGGGCTCAAGTTTTGAGCCCACCTCGGAGGTCTATATAAAGGGGAGTGGGCACACCACTTAGAGCTGATCCATTTTGAACCCAGGTTAGCCACCGCCACTCCCCACGCCCATGCCGCGCGACCGGACCTAGCAGTCCGCCGCTCGACGCTGCTCCCCGTACGTGTGGATACCTTGGAGGCATCACATCTGTGGTGCTTGGACAAACCGTTCGAGGTAACCGCGAGGTGCCGTTTGTGGGAGATCACCATTCACGTATCTTCACTGTTTGCGGGAGATCGGCAACGCGAGGAGGAGATGGCCCGGGAGATCGGCAACGTGAGGAGGAGACGGCTCAGGAGATCGGCTACACGCATCACCAACTCTACTTCCGCTGCGATGACTGCGCGTCTAGTGGTAAACCCAACCCCGTGATCTATTTCCAGCAGCATGATGTTGGGTGCGCGGTAGAAAATTCTATTTGGAGCTAGCGTAGTGTACCGCGTGTTCCAACAAATCTTGCGTGCACAGCTTCACCGTAGCTAGGATCTTGCCTCCTCCTATCTACCCCCCATTCTACTGTCAGACTTAGAACCACGACAGTTGGCGCCCACCGTGGGGCTGGTGTCTTAGTGACTTTCCGATGAGGTTGCAATTTTTTCTGATTCCCATCATCATGGTTTCCGGCGGTGGATTGGCTGAGGGCCACGAGATCCGTCTCGGCGCACTCATCTTCGTCGTCGACGACTCCGCCTGGCTCCAGGAGGCCCCCTCAACGTCGAGTCGCTCCCCATCCACGGGGCGACGCACTTCCGCGCATGTGTTCATGGCGTCCTTCTGCGGCAGTCGTCGACCCAATATCGGTCGGCTCCTACAACATTTTCGCTCCCTGCTGTTCGCCGCTGCAAGCGATCTGGTCAGTCATGACTTCAGCGGTGGGTGAAACATGCGGTGGAGCTCTAGTCGGCCACCCCTCAAGTTGCGGCAATCGAGCCCGACGACTCTCTCTACGGCCCGTTCCATCTGTCGACTGGCTCCGTCGAGACCTTGTCCGAGTGTGATAGCAGCAACCCTGCGGTGGAAGTCCTGATGGTCGACACACCGCGCAACCCTCCTGGTTTCCGTCGCAACGGCAGCGGCGATGGCGGCGGCAATCCGTCGCATGTTCACGAAGAATACCACCCCGAAACCCTCTCTTCGCAACAAAGGGAGGAACTGCACCGCCGCAACGTGGAGGCGCTCCACACTCCCATTGTCGGAGAAACCTCCAAGGCTCAGGCCTTGGAGGCCGCGCGCCTGGCCACTTTGGCTGAGCGTACTCGACTGGAGAACCTTCAGCATGCACTCGATTTAACGCGCCGGCAGCCAGATTCCTCGAGTCCAAATGACGGCGACAATTGTTCCCGCCTCAACCTCAGGTATACCGCACTCCGATTCAGAATCTCACAGCTGCAGCTCGTATAGCAGAGTCTATGCAGTCGTCCCAGTCAGAGGTTGGACGAGGTTTGATGCAGATTTGGGCATTGCTCCGGGCAGTAAGAGAGCAAAACACAGCAGTATCTCAGTCGCGTAATAGAATCCATGTCAGATCTGTGGTGGCTGACATAGTCCAGTCAGCTCACAGCCCTAGATCACCTCCGCGGCGGGAGGGACGTGGGCATCGCCAAGAGGAGTACTTGGGTCGGAACCACGAGCAGTACGATCATCGGCTCGGCCGTGATGACCGCCGTCAAGTGCCTACACCCCCTCCGAGGGGCGGATCATATGTGCCTTGTCATAATGATGACAGGCGCCCGTACAACGACGAGTGGAGGTTGCCAGTCGATCCCAGAGAGCCGGGATTTGATGCAAAGTCAATTCTGATGCAAGGCTTGGTTGACAAGAACCGAGCACACAGAGAGGGGCAGGACAGAGATCGCCCAACTGGAAGCAGAGTGCATGTTTCTGGTCCTGAGTGTTTTAGCAGATCCATCAGAGCTGCAGAGATCCCTCGCAACTTCAGGTTGGCAACTAGAGTTAGCAAGTTCACTGGTGAGTCGAAGCCTGACACTTGGCTTGAAGATTACCGATTGGCTGTTCAGATAGGTGGTGGTAACGATGAGGTGGCTATGAAGCACCTCCCCCTGATGCTTGAAGGGTCAGCTAGAGCTTGGCTGAATCAGTTGACTCCAGGCAGTATATTCAGCTGGGAAGAGTTAGCCCGAGTGTTTGTCAGAACGTTTGAGGGCACATGCAAACGACCTGCAGGGTTGGCAGAATTGCAGCATTGTGTACAAAAATCGAATGAAACTTTGAGGGATTACATCCAGAGGTGGACCACTTTGCATCACACAGTGGAGAATGTGTCTCAGCATCAAGCAGTTTGCGCCTTCAAGGAGGGCGTTCGGTATCGTGAGCTTAACCTGAAATTCGGTCGGACAGGAGACATGACCCTGACCCGAATGATGGAAATAGCCACTCGGTACGCAAACGGTGAAGAAGAAGACCGACTCCGTAGTGGCAAGAGAAAACCAGTCGGCCAAGACACTTGAGGATGTAATTCCAATCGAAAGTAGAAGCGCAAAGCAGATCCTGCGGGTCCTGGAGAGGTTGCAGTCGCGACCCAAGGAAAATTTAAGGGACAGCCTAAAGGGCCCTGGATCCCTAAAAAGGTAGAAGATCAAGGAGGAAATGATGTGTTGGATTTTCCATGCCACACTCACACCAAAAAGGATGAAGATGGTAATCTGATTTATCCCAAACATACCACTCAACAGTGTCGACTCCTTATCCAGCAGTTCCGAGAGAAACAACCTAGTGAGAAAGTGAAGGAATCTGATAAGGATGAGGACAAGGAAGAGGATGATGATGGTTTCCCCAATGTTAATTCCACTTTGGTGATTTTTGATGACCTCGAAAGCAAAAGTCGACTGAAAGTCATCAATAGGGAAGTAAACATGGTTGCTCCGGCAATGACGACGTATTTGAAGTGGTCAAAGACTCCCATCACATTCGACCAGTCTGACCACCCTCCGCGTGTTGCCACCTCAAGCATTGGTGGTCGACCCAGTCGTTGGGGGCACCCGATTGACCAAAGTCTTGATGGATGCCGGCAGTGGTTTGAACATTTTGTATGTTGAGACCCTCCGAGGGATGGGTATTCCGATGTCCAAGCTCAGCGAGAGCAACATGCGGTTCCACAGAGTCATCCCTGGAAAGAAAGCCGATTCACTCGGCCAGATCACTCTAGACATGGTATTTGGTGATTCAAAGAATTACCATAAGGAAAAGTTGACATTTGAAGTTGTGGATTTTCACAGTGCTTATCATGCTATCCTGGGCAGAACTGCAGATACTCGTTTCATGGCTCGACCATGTTATGTGTACCTCAAACTCAAGATGCCTGGCCCTAGGGGTGTGATCACAATCACTGGTAATCGGCAGCAAGCAAAAGAGTGTCTCCAAAAGGGCTCGAAGATTGCCGATGAACAGATGGCAGCGGTAGAAATGGAAGAATACAAGAAGACTGTAGATCCGAGTGATTTATTGAGAGCTAAGAAGCCTGCTTCAAACTCTGCATTTCAGTCGTCTGGTGAAACAAAATCATCTCATATTCACCCAACCGATCCCAATGCTGCTCTGACTCATATCTCAACAACACTCGACAGCAAATAGGAAGAAGCGCTCATCCAGTTCCTCCGTGAGAACTGGGACATCTTCGCATGGAAACCTTCTGACATGCCAGGTGTACCCAGGGGACTGGCTGAGCACTGTTTGCGAGTCGACCCAAAGGCAAACCTGTCAAAGAGCATCTCCGACGGTCTGCCGTGGAGAAAAGAAAGGCAATTAGCAAGGAAGTGGCTCGGCTTCTGGCAGCTGAGTTTATCCGAGAGATTTACCACTCCGAGTGGCTCGCCAATGTTGTCATGGTTCCCAAGAAAGATGATTCACTCCGTATGTGTATCGACTTCAAGCATATCAATCGAGCCTGCCCAAAAGATCACTTCCCTCTTCCCCGCATCGATCAGATAGTCGACTCAACTACAGGATGTGAGCGGTTGTCCTTTCTGGACGCATATTCCTGGTACCACCAGATCTGACTGTATGGACCCGATGAAATAAAAACAGCTTTCATCACCCCGTTTGGGTGCTTTTGCTATGTTACTATGCACTTTGGTCTCAAGAATGCTGGCACCCATTCATGCGCATGATACAGAAGTGTCTGCTCACTCAAATCAGTCGGAATGTGGAAGCATACATGGATGACATCGTGGTTAAGTCGCGTAAAGGTTCCGACCTGCTAACTGACCTTGCTGAAACCTTTGCCAATCTGAGGAGATATGATATCAAGCTTAATCCGTCGAAGTGTACATTCGGAGTTCCAGGTGGAAAGTTACTCGGCTTCCTCGTTTCCGAACGTGGGATCGATGCGAACCCAGAGAAAGTTGGTGCAATACTCCGAATGAAACACCCTGTGCGTGTTCACGACGTTCAGAAGCTTACTCGTTGTTTGGCGGCTTTGAGTCGATTCATCTCTCGTCTCGGTGAAAAGGCATTGCCCCTTTACCGATTGATGAAGAAATTTGATAAGTTCAAGTGGACTCCTGAAGATGATGCAGCGTTTGCAGAGCTCAAAACCCTGCTTTCCACCCAGCTGGTGCTCGCTGCTCCAATCAGCAAAGAGCATTTACTGCTTTATATTGCAGCCACTAGACAAGTTGTCAGTACAGTACTCACGGTCGAGCGGGAAGAAGAAGGTAAAGCCTACAAGGTTCAGGGCCCAGTATACTATATTTCTGAAGTCTTAACTCCATCCAAGCAGAGATATCCACATTATTAGAAGCTTGTCTATGGAATTTACTTGACCACGGAGAAGGTTGCACATTATTTCTCAGATCATTCAATCACAGTCGTCAGCGATGCTCCATTGTCAGAAATTATGAACAACAGAGATGCAACTGGTCGAATGGCAAAGTGGGCGATTGAACTCCTTCCGTTGGATATCAAGTTTGAGGCAAAGAAAGCAATCAAGTCCCAAGCAATAGCAGATTTCCTCGTTGAGTGGATTGAACAGCAGCTACCGACTCAGGTTCACTTGGAACATTGGACTTTTTCTTTGATGGATCCAAGATGCTGAATGGTTCTGGTGCTGGAGTAGTCCTGGTATCCCCGTGAGGTGACAAACTCAGTTACGTCCTTCAGATTCACTTTGATTCCTCCAACAATGAAGCTGAATACGAGGTACTTCTGTATGGGTTGCGTATGGCCATTTCACTCGGCGTCCGTTGCCTGATGGTCTACGGTGACTCAGATTTGGTGGTCAATCAAGTGATGAAGGAGTGGGACGTCAGGAGCCCAGCTATGACTGGCTATTGCAATGCAGTGAGAAAGTTAGAAAAGAAGTTTGAAGGGCTAGAGTTACACCACATTCCCCGACTGAAGAACCAAGCAGCTGATGCCCTAGCAAAGATAGATTCCAAGAGGGATCCCATTCCCAGTAATGTGTTCTTGGAGCATCTTCACACACCATCGGTTCAAGAGGATTCCTTCACAGAAGAGCCCCCGCGGCCTAAGAGTTCTACTGATCCAACTGAAATGAAATCCCAGCCGTAGTCGACATAATCATGGAGGTTTTGGTTGTCATTCCTGATTGGACAGTACCATATATTGCATATATTCTCAAGAAAGAGCTTCCAGAAGATGAAGATGAGGCACATCAGATTGTCCGTCGATCCAAAGCCTTCATAGTAATAGGTGGACAGCTTTATAGAGAGAGTGTTACTGGAGTTGCTCAGCATTGCATCACGCCAGAAGAAGGTCGAATGATTCTCGACGACATCCACTCAGGGACTTGTGGTCACCATGCGTCATCTCGGACCATTGTGGCCAAAGCATACCGAGCGGGATTCTATTGGCCGCGAGCAAATGAAATGGCAAAAGACATAGTCGACAAGTGTGAAGGCTGTCAGTTCTACTCCAACATGTCTCACAAGCCTGCATCAGCCCTGAAGACCATTCCACTCGTCTGGCCCTTTGCAGTTTGGAGATTGGATATGGTTGGACCTCTGAGGACTGGCAGGAGTGGGTTCACTCATCTGCTTGTTGCAGTCGACAAGTTCACTAAATGGATTGAAGCCAAACCCATCAAAAACCTCGACTCAAGTAATTGCCGACTTCATCAGAGAGTTAACATTCAGATATGGGGTCCCGCACAGCATCACCACGGACAATGGTTCAAACTTTGATTCAGATGAGTTCAGAGCTTTATGTGCTTCCCAAGGCACTCGGGTCGACTATGCTTCAGTCCCTCACCCGGAGTCGAATGGACAAGCAGAAAGGGCAAATGGTTTGATCCTCCAAGGTCTGAAGCCAAGGTTGATGCGTGACATCAAACACGTGGCAGGGGCCTGGGTGGACGAGTTACCATCAGTACTGTGGGGCCTAAGAACAACGCCGAATCAGTCGACTGGTCGGACTCCCTTCTTCATGGTCTATGCGGCTAAAGTTGTGATGTCGTCTGATTTACTTCACAATGCTCCGCGAGTAGAACTTTTCTCAGAAGCAGAAGCAGAACAAGCCCGACAAGATGTCGTTGATCTTCTGGAGGAGGAAAGAGAGATGGCCCTGATTAGGTCGACCATTTATCAGCAAGACCTCCATCGTTTCCATGCTAGAAATGTGAGAGGTCGAGCATTTCAGGAAGGAGACCTCGTGCTCTTAGTGCATCAGCAATGTAGCGACCCGACCTCAGACGGTCAAGCCTCTGTGTATCTGTGCCATCCCTGGATCAGTATGCTGGCACACACAGTACATCAATGTATATATCAAAGTGCAATCACATGTATAATTAACGTAAAACTGATATATACCTCATAATACTCGTGAAACAATCAAACGGGTGTGGAGTCCCATCAACGCCATCGGCGGGTTGAGTGTAGACCGTAACTCAGTATCGTAACTCTTACTCGTCGAGGAAATATACGCAACATGATACGTTGCAGCCGTGTAGGTCAGTACATTGAATGTACCGGCAAGATCACAACATAAGAAAAACAGTGATAAAACTATACTATATGCAATATGGCTTTGTGGCTCAGATTCGAGTTTTGTTTATGCGTAAAAGCTGATTTTATTTTACCTACATCAAAGGAATAAAATGAAGTCTGTACTAAGGAGTTTTCTATCATGACATGGTTCCGCCAACCGATGTCTCATAGCCCAAAATTCATCATATGTTGCCCACAATTAAGTTATCATCCGGTGTTGAGAGTTCCGAGATAGATCCAGTCCAGATGCTCAAATTGTCCGTGAATCGGGGACACGGCTAATCGATTAGGTTTTAACCCTCCGCAGAGGTTTGTACACTTTACCCGCAAGATTCGATCCCTCTTTTACGTTCTCGCACTTCAGGGTGTTTGAGAACAAGACGACCAAACATGGTCTTCCGAAGAGTTCCTCGACCACCGTCCGGTACTCATCCCATCCTACCGTAGTTCTACATCTGCTAGTACCGCCCCAGCCAGAGTCACCACTAAGGTCAACCAAGCCAGAGCCCATAATGACTTGCGGTTGCACAGGTAAGCTTCGGGCATGAAGTATTCTTCCGTCTCTTTGAGTCTGGGTGAAGCTTTCCGCAAGATGTCATGGCGCTTCTCCATGCATCCCGCCAACCACTGGTTTCTCCAGGTGCCCACAACCGTCCTTCACCCAAAGAGTGTGTATTGAATTCTTGTCTCGAGTCTTGAAGTCTTGAGGCCTTGAAGATGCAGTCCTTGCAGATGCTATCATGGAGTTGTCGTCATTGACGTAGAGTCCTCCTTTCTCACACCACTCCCGAACACTCATACCAAACCCCGTCTACTATAGCGTAGCATTTAAATAAAACGTCCCGGGCTTGGTAACAGGGTGATGGGTTTCTACCTCATGCATACTACTCAACTACAAGGATTCAATAACACTACTGAGGGGTGGTTGCAAGGATGCCACTAAATGCAATAAAAACATAGGTATGAAAGCAATGATCAAAGTGAACTTGCTCGGTGATGTTGACGAAGAAGAATTATCGTTCTCAAGAAATAACTTGATAGACTACTCGTCACTCTCTCGATGAAATCTATATAACAAACATATCATTAACATAAGCACTCACACTAACAATCAAAACAAAAGAGAGAGCGAATAAGAATCCGAAGGAACTTCAAATAAAACTAGGAGTCTTCTTCTACAACATTCACAAAAATAGTTTTGTCTAACGGAAAATAAAACACTAAAATAACAGAGAATAAAATATAAATTTAGTTAAGACAAAAAATAAAGTATTTTTTCATAAAGCTATTTTGAAAGTATTTTCAATTGGGAGTTCAAACAGTAGAAATCCATTGCAAGTTATTAGCGAACTTGAATTGATTTCACGATAACAAAATAAAAATAAATATAGAAACTTGTTGAACACCTACTGTTTAACTAATAGAAACCAAACATAAACTTTCTGAAATATAAAATAAAATAATTTAAAACAACTATAGAAAAGAAGTAGCTATTATTCGAATAGAACTAAAACAGAATTTGTTTTACATGAAACAATAAGCTAAAATACTCAAACAATTTTGAACTTTTACCACTGGTAAATATGATCACTAGTGATCAGTAGAAAAAGAATCAAATAAAAATCTATTTTTAAACTCCCGGAATAAGCAAAACAAGCTTTAATTCAAATCTGATCTAACTCAATTTTTATAAATCCAAACATAGACAAATTATATACTTTTGGAAACTACAAGAAAATTGTGATCTAACGCAAAAAGAATCAGCATCATTGGACTTCTAGATCAAAAGTTATAAGCTAAACAAGAACGGAACTAAATCTGTTACGGAAATAAATCTGAAAACGAAAAAACAACAAGGGAGTTACTCAGACGTGAGGCAGAGATGGCAGGAAGGAGACGGCGATGTGGAGGGCTGCTCGCGAGGGGGCGAGGCCGCCTGGCGAGGGTGGGGTGGCGGAGGAGGGGTCGGCGCTTGGGAGGTGGCGTTGGGCGATGGGGAGGTTCAGGAGAGCTCCCAGTGAGCGTTCTAGGCAGGAAAAGGAGGACAGTGGCGAGGAGGCTACGGGCAGGAGGGGCGTGGTGATGGGAAAATGGAACGAGGAGAGGGAGGGGTTTTATAGGCGGTCTCGGGAGGCGCTTGGGATGGAAAGACGAGGGAGATCGGGAAGGTGGAGATTCCTGTCTCCATGGATATGGAAAGCTTCAGAACGTGAGAGGAAACAGAGGAAGGAGATAATCTCTTGTTGGGCTAGAATAGGAAAGTGCTTAATGGGCCAGCAGGTTTTTCCTAATAAAACGATTTCATTCCTATTTTTAAAATTAGGAAACTAAAACAATAAAAAGGAAATCAAATCAATTCGGAATAAAGGATTTTTATATACTAAAATTATCAGAAAAATAAAATGTAGATGATGAGCATTATTCCACGGCCAAAATAAAAACTTAAAAAAATGTTCTTCAGAAAATCCCTAAAGGCTTTATTTCTTTTTGCAAATAATTTTTAAATAAAAACTTTGGTTTTTCTTGGCTCAAATATTTTCAAAATGCCCCTGATTTTGGAGGGTCATTTTCCTCCTCTCTTTCTTGCTTGCAAGAATTTATTTTCGGGTATTTCTGGGGAAGAAAAATAGAGAAGCAAGTGCAAATATTTGAAAGAATTAAATTGCAAAACTCCGTTCAAATTCTTTATAGTTGAAGAAGTCATGTCATCTTCTCTCATTGATTTTAATAGGATGAATTTGAATTTACGGAGAAGGGAAAGTCATTTTATTCCCTCTCATTCAAAAGTTTTTGAAAAGGTTCAAATTTCACTCAAGTTTAATTCACTCAAGCAAACAAACAAACAATTCAATTAATTATATTAACATTCCAAAATTTGGGATGTTACAAGCAATGGCCTCACAAACTTGCTCCCGCTTGGGAAGGCCCCTTCATCATCACCAAGGTGCTCCACAACGGAGCGTACCACCTGTACGATGTGGGACACAAGAAAGATGAGCCACACGCTTGGAATGCGGAGCTGCTCCACCATTTTTATACTTAAGCATTCAGACTATTGAGATGTAATAAGAAGTACCTTTCAGTTTGTTTATCAAAGACATGGTTTTACAGTCTCCTAAATGATTGTTGTTACTTATACATGTGTTCAAAATCCCCTAGTGGGTGGCTTAGCTGCGAATCCGATTTCGCCTAAATTTCAAAAATAAATACCGAGTGAAGAGCAACCCTCTCACTCGGGAGCTTAGCTACAGTCCCGTACTGGCCTAAGTTTGAAAAAATCTCACCGAGTGAAGAGCAACCCTCTCACTCAGGGGCTTAGCTGCAGTTCCGTACTCGCCTAAGTTTGAAAAAATCCCACCGAGTGAAGAGCAACCCTCTCACTCAGGGGCTAAGCTGCAGTTCCGTACTCGCCTAAGTTTGGAAAAAATCCCATCAAGTGAAGAGCAACCCTCTCACTCGGGGGCTTAGCTGCAGTTCCTTACTTGCCTAAGTTTGACAAAATCCCATCGAGTGAAGAGCAACCCTCTCACTCGGGGGCTTAGCTGCAGTTCCATACTCGCCTAAGTTTGAAAAAAATCCCAACGAGTGAAGAGCAACCCTCTCACTCGGGGACTTAGCTGCAGTCCCGTACTCGCCTAAGTTTGAAAAAATCCCACCGAGTGATGAGCAACCCTCTCACTCGGGGGCTTAGCTGCAGTCCCGTACTCGCCTAAGTTTGAAAAAATCCCATCGAGTGAAGAGCAACCCTGTCACTCGGGGGCTTAGCTGCAGTTCCGTACTCGCCTAAGTTTGAAAAAATCCCACCGAGTGAAGAGCAACCCTCTCACTCGGGGGCTTAGCTGCAGTTCCGTACTCGCCTAAGTTTGGAAAAAATCCCACCGAGTGAAGAGTAACCCTCTCACTCGGGGGCTTAGCTGCAGTTCCGTACTCGCCTAAGTATAAAAAAATCCCACCGAGTGAAGAGCAACCCTCTCACTCGGGGGCTCAGCTGCACTTCCGTACTCGCCTAAGTTAAAACATGCTTCGAGTGAAGAGCAATTCTCTCGCTCGGGGACTTGGCCACACACTCCATCCTAATCTGTAAGGACGGCGAGGTACAAGTCATCTGCGACCTTTTCCTCGGATCTGCGCCACAAATACAATGTGTGCTCCATCCTGATCCACAAGGACGACGAGGTGTAGGTCGTCTGCGACCTTCTCCTTAGAGCTGCGCCACAAATACAATGTGCGATCCATCACGATCTACAAGAATGACGAGGTGCAGGTCATCCGCGACGCTCTCCTCAGAACTACATCACAAGTACCAAAGTCTGTTCCGAGTGAAGGTACAAGTTCCACTCAGAGATAAAGGCAAACATATTCAAGGAAAACCCAAGTTCCGATAAATCCCATGAAGTTCTGGACCGTAGATTAAAGTACTCGTGCATCCGGCTCGAATGAGTTTAATGGTTACAAAACCACTCGGCATACCGAGGCAAATTTAATCGGATCATAAAAGTTTGTTTACTCCGCAGGAGGAGGGCTGGCAGGCTCAACGAACTCGTCCAGGTCGATTCCGTCTACTATGCGAGTGGCAGCAGCAATAAAGGTCTCCATGAAGGACTAGAAGTCAAGCCTCTTGGTATTGGCAAGCTTGATCGCTGCGAGTTTCTCTTCCTTAGCTTCGTTGTAGTGGACGCGAACGAGAGACAGAGCCATGTCAGCGCCACAGCGAGCAGACGATTTCTTCCATTCCTGCACTCGACCAGGGATCTCGTTAAGTCGAGTCATCAAAGACTCAAGATCATTCTGGAACGTCTCCCTTGGCTAGAGGGAAGTATCAATCTGTGATACCTCCACTTTCAGTCATGCAAGATAGTCCATGGCGCTGGAAAAGCGAGACTCGAGTCGGAGCACGTTCATGGCAGCTTCATCCTTAATGGGGGAGTTGATGGGGTCTAAGCTTGTTTCCCGCCCAGTCTCTTCCTTGAAGCTTTGGCAAAACTCTGCACACACAGACGAATGGTGAGTCGACGGATTTAGGACGAGTCGACAATAGCAAATCAGTCGGAAGGGGAAAATACCTTCAAGCATAAGGAACAATTTTTTAGCGAGCCCTCCCAGATAAGTTTCCAGCTCGTCTCTCCTCCGACTCAGATCACCAACCTTGTCTGTCAAATGTCCCTTGTCCTTCTTCAGCCGAGTCACCTCCTTATTGGCCTCGTGAAGAGAAGTCTTCAGCTTGGCATTTTCTTCTTCAAACTTTCCGACTAAAGCCAGCTTTTGGTCGGCAAGTGATGTTTTCACTTCGGCCGATTTTTGTGCGGCCGCAAGGTCAAGATCCTTCTTCTCCAAAGTCTGTCTCATTTTTTTTCTAAAAATAACATTCGGGTCAGGAAAAAAGAGAGAAACGATGACAAGATAATCAGTCGACAGAGTTTTCGGTACAAGCAGTTTCATCCTTAGCCTTCTGCAAGTTCTCTTTGGCCAACTCCAAATCAAGATTGAGCTGGATCTGCTTCTGCTCCAAGTCAGCAAACCGGGCTCCAAGTTCGTAAGATTTCTGCGGTCAGAGGACAGTCAGTTGACAGAAACAAAGTTTGGTTGCTTCCGAGCAATAAAGTTAGTTCTAAGACTACTGCCAAATCAAACATTCAACAGTAGTCTCAGGGACTACACCCAGTAGGTGCACTCAGCGGGCCCCCACTGGTCCAGGTTCCAATCGACATGGTCCGCCCAGACCGAGTGGAAGAAAAAAAAAGAAGAGAGAAGTAACCGTTATCCTCATACCACAACTGACTGCCCGCAGTCGACTGCGGTCTCGGTGACTACACCCAGTGGGTGCACTCAACGTGTCCCCACTGGTCCGGATTTCACTCAACTAGACCTGTCTAGACCGAGTAGGAAAACGGTTAAGAGATATTTTTTTCAAGACCCCCGCCGAATCACACATTCGACGGCGGCCTCGGGGACAACACCCAGTGGGTGCACTCTGCATGCTCCCACTAGTTCAAAGATACAATCGACACTAAGAAGACAACTCAAGTGGAAGAATTACTCAGCAAAAAATTAAAAGACCTAGTGGGTGTACAAATGCAAGGTGCACACTGACAGATAGATGCACAATAAAGGTTTTCAGGTAGCATATCCTAACAGAACAAGCGTCAAAGATCAGTCGGAAATCAGCTAACCTAGACATTGGCCTGGAGTGCTGAGCTGGCATCATAGGCAGCCTGACTGGCCTCGCGTACCACTTTCATCTGCTCCATCATAAGCCATGCCTGGCGTATGGCTTCCTTGGCAGCGCTCACTTGGTCCTCTAGGACATGATAGGCGGTGAAAAGTGTAGACGGTGGATCAGCTGCAACAGCTTGAGACTGAGGCATAGGGTTGCACAGATGAAATAGGAGCCTGTGCAGTCGATGCTGAAGGTTGTGCACTCGACAACGGAACGACAAAAGTAACAGAAGCCCGGTCGAGGTCTTCGGACTGCTGAATCACTGGTTCCATCGCCAGCATCGATTGGGGCGTCTTGCTAGCTGGTGTCTTCCTACCCGAAGTCCTACCCCTCCTTCCCGTGGGTCTCTGTGGCACATCTTCGTCGTCGTCTGGAAGTTCAATAACATCGGGCAGAGCTGCAAAGGAATCGATCGCAAGAGTTCAGTCGACCGTCAAAGTGGCTGGTAAAGTAAAGACAATATGACAAGAGATATACCCGCGTTGGAAGTGATCGCGTCTTCCATCTCCTCATCATCACCATCCTTATAAATAGAAGTCCCAGAGGTAGCAGCACTGCAAATTTCAGAATTCACTCGGTCGAAATAGGAAAGTGATTCGACCGAAGATCAAGTCATGCAAAACTAAGAGGTCAAGCACAATGATCACCCAGAAGCGATGGGGACAGCCACTTTGATCTTGGGAAAGGCCTTCCAGGGCTTTGACAGCGCGACTTTGGGCTGCTTCGGAGCTTTCTCAGTCGGCACAGGAGAAGATGTGTGAGTGCACTTGGAAGTCTTCCAGTCGGTGCAGTCGCCTTGCCACGAACACTTGCTGGGTCTTTCCTCTGCTTGGAGCATCTTTCCGAGCGAGGTGGAGAGTCGACCTCCTGGCCGTTGCTTGAGTCTTCAGTCTCCTCGTCTTCTCCTCTGTCAGAATGCCAGTCGCCGCTGTCACCTCCGCTCTCCTCTCCCTCCTGCTCCTGCTCTCCGTTGGGCATCGAATACATCTCAGTATAAATCTGCAAGGCACAGAGTTGAGCGGGTATCAGTCAGTTTTGAGAGCAATTACATGTCAGAACAAAAAAACACTCAGAAGTAAAGAGTCCGACCTTGTCTGGCTCATAGGTGTTGTTGAGTGGAGGAATCCTCCTAGACCCCCTGGGGTTGTCCTTGTTGCCAGTGATGCCCTGCAACCACTGCGCCACCGTCTCCTCGTCAACTTCCTCTGGGTAGATCCGTGTCGGTGTACAAAACTAGGGGCACATTTTTGTACCCCTTTACCTGTGCACAGGCAGTCAGAGCCGCGCCCGTGACCACATCAAGCAGAGCCAGGGAGGTAAGCCAAGGTAAGACCGAGGCACAAGATGAAGCAAAGCAACGCCAAGACCGAGGCCACAAAGAGCAGAGGGACGAAGCAGGTTCCCCCGGCAAGACCCTTGCCGGGGGCTCGCCCCACACCAACGGAGTGAGCCACGATCCCCAACGCCATCATCAACGTGGGGCCAGGGATCGGGAAGGCACCTCTGTGGTGGCATGCAGATCTTTGTGAAGACATATTCAAGATCAAATGAGGATAGAAGGGCAGCCATCCTCACCGAAGAAACCCACAAGACCCCCGGCAAGATCCTTGCCGGGGACGCCTGTGCACCGCGGAAAGACCCTTGCCAGGCCACCCGGCAAGGCCCTCACCAAGCACACCAGCGGGGCCATCGTCAGGCCCGCATCAGCCACGTCTCCCCTGCCATTCGCATGCAGCTGCCGACCCAAAAAGCAGGGCAGGCACCTGCGTGGCGACATGCAGCCCTTCGTGGAGGCTCCATCACCGCGCCACCTCAGCTGCCTGCCTACCTACATGGCACCCGAGGACGCATGCGCGCCATGGCAAGACCCTTGCCGGGCCACCCGGCAAGGCCCTCGCCAAGCACACCAGCAGGGCCATCGTCGGGCCCGCACTAGCCACGTCTCCGCCGTCGTTCGCATGTAGCTGCCGACCCAACCAGCTGGGCAGGCACCTGCGTGGTGACATGCAGCCCTTCGTGGAGGCTCCATAACCGTGCCACCTCAGCTGCCTGCCTACCTACATGGCACCGCATGCATCACTGGCCAGGGCGCGTGTCGAAGCTTGGAGGAGCGGCGATGGATGGGACGGGCCTCGCCCCCGTCCCCGATAAAGTGAAGGGACACCTAAGCCTCGCATTAAATGCGCTTTGTCCTGTAATGCCAGTGATAACCTCGCAACATTGTTGCCTTTCCACCTCCTGTGTGCCACTGTGGCAACCCCTTTTTCCTATAAAAGGAGGCCCAAGGCGACCAGGAGAAGGATTCAGCTTTTTGGAGCTTGTTACACCCCGTAGCTAGCTCAAGAACTCAGAATACATCCACCAAGAAGGACTAGGGTTTTACGCATCCTCGCGGCCCGAACCTGGATAAACGAACCGCGTGCTCTCTGTTAGACCCGCTCTTCTCTCAACCGCGCGCCCCGCAACCGCAGTAGGGATTCTTGTGATCCCATAGGTGTCGTTTCCCACCGACATCTTTGGCGCGCCAGGTAGGGGGTGCGTTTGTGAGAATCTGGTTTAGTAGTTAGCCTAGCGGTTCTTTATCGCCATGGCCCCGAAGAAGAAGACGGCCACGGCGATCGGCTCGTTGGGGGCCGAACGGCCCGTGCCGGTGCGGACGAGCAGCGGACCGTCATGACGGAGACTTCGGCCGCGGCCCGCGAACACCAGCACCACCCAAGCAGTCGGAGCCTGGCGAGCGGCATCGTTCGTGCACCAGACGATCGGCCCCACGCCGGTGGATCCAAAGATGGAGCTGGCCCCCCTGCAGGCAGCACGGGGCCCTCCGGGGGTGTTGTTGCGCCGGCTCCGTGTGGCGCGGCGACCTCCAGGACGCATACAACGGCGACCACCACGCGTTCTTCCCATGGTGTGTGCGCCGAACAGCGTCACCATGTTGGTGACCCTGGGCACCGCCGTGGGAAGAGCCCTGTGCGTCGCCAGCAAGACAAAGGAGTTCCACACGCTCGCCGAAGCACTGGTGAAAATGGCGTGTAGCTGCTGGGTCGCGACAGAGCTCCTTCTAACATAGTTAAAAGTCGAAGCGCGCCACGATCCACTTAGCTGTCACCGCCACCCACGCCAGCGGAAGCCTTGGCATGCACACAGCTGCTCCTCGACTTCCCTCCGGCCGCAGAGAAGCTCGATGAGTGGAGGGCCACCATCCGGAGCCTCGTCGCCGTCGCGAACAAAGACGATCCGCGACCGGCGGGGCCCTCGGGTCGGCGCTCCACCAAACCACCACATGCTGGCGCTGGGAGGACCGGGGGAGCTACAGCCACGGTGCACTCTCCTCGTCCTCGCCATCCACCGCCGGTGTCAACCCGTCGCGACAACGCTGGTGATGACAACTTCATAGCATCGTCCGATCCACGGACCCTCCGCGACCAGCGCCAGGTCCTTCGGGAGCGAGCTCACGAAGACGCTCGAACCACCGTCGAGCACCGGCGCGAAGCGCACCGCCAGTCGGACAAGCGGGCGGGACCCGCTACGGACCACTCGCCATCGGGGGGCCCCGGCGGCCTACCTTATGAGGTGGGCTGCCCGGCTTTTACCCGTGAGCTGAAGCAGTTCCAGTGGCCGTCCCACCGCACGTTCAAGCCCAACGTCGGCGAGAAGTACACCGACAAGACCCATCCGTCTGAGTTCCTCAGCATCTACACCATCGCGATGCAGGCCGCTGGGGCTCGCAATGACATGGTTTGGTGAGAGGGGTGCTCCATCCAATGTGGTTGGCCAATCCGGTGGTGGTGCGCAAGGCGAATGGGAAGTGGAGTCTGTGTATAGATTACACAAATATCAATAAGGCTTGTCCTAAGGACCCCTTCCCATTGCCGCGCATCGACCAGATTGTTGACTCCACGGCCGGGTGTGATCTGTTATCGTTCCTCGATGCCTACTCAGGCTACCACCAAATCTTCATGACAAGAGAGGATGAAGAGAAGACAGCATTCATCACCCCATGTGGTACGTATTGCTTTTTACGGATGCCTTTCGGGTTGAAGAGTGCTGGCTCAACATTTGCAAGAGCAGTCCAAATTGGTTTTGAACCTCAGCTCCATAGAAATATGGAGGCCTACATGGATGACATAGTGGTCAAAACCAAGGACGGGCTGACTCTTGTGCAAGATTTAGAACAGACATTTGCCAACCTGCGCAAGATCAACCTCAAGTTGAACCCTGAGAAGTGCGTCTTCGACGTCCCGTCCGGCAAGCTCCTCGGGTTCTTCGTGTCACAGCGCGGGATCGAGCCAAACCCAGACAAGATCAAGGCTATTGAGCAGATCGAGGCGCCCAAGCGGGTCAAGGATGTGCGTCGGCTCACCGGCTGCGTTGCCGCCATGAGCCGGTTCATCTCCAAGTCCGTCGAGCGCACCCTTCCCTTTTTCAAGATCTTGAAAAAGGCAGGCCCAATGGAGTGGACCCCAGAAGCCGAGGCCGCACTGCAGGACTTGAAGAAATACCTTTCCTCCACGCCAATACTAGTTGCGCCTAAACCACAAGAGCCGTTACTGCTATATCTGGCGGCGACGAATCAAGTGGTGAGCGCCGCACTAGTGGCACAGAGGGAGGTCGACGAGGAGGCAACAATGGTGGCCTAACCAGCGGATGGCAAGCCGAAGATTCCCCCGGCAGGGCCTGGTGCCGACAAGGCGCGGCCCCCGGCAGAGTCTGGTACCACCAAGGCGATGCCCACGCGGTCGAGTGAAGTGGTGCACAAAACTCAACAAAACCTTCATGAGATCCCTTAGTATAAGAAAACAAATCACTACTATAAGTACTGTTGCAAACCCATTCATATTTTGTTTTTGCAATATTTATACTGTATTCCAGCTTTTCTATGGAAAAAACTCTTCAAAGGAAACCGTAGAATCATCAAAACAAGCACACAACGCAAACAAAAATTGAATCTTTCAAAAACAGAACAGTCTGTAGCAATCTGGATATTTCGAATACTTATGTAACTTCAAAAATTCTAAAAAATCAGGACCACGTGAGCAATTTATATATAAATCTTCTACAAGAAGAATTGGTATTTTATCAGGCTTCTGTTAAAAATGAGAATTATTTTCAATAGCACAAAAGTTTCTGTTTTTCAGCAAGATCAAATCAACTATCACCCAACATGATCCCAAAGGCTATGCTTGGCACAAACACTAATTAAAACATAAAAAACACAATCATAATAGTAGCATATGTTGCAAACACTAAAGAATGTAAAATACAAAAATAAATTTTATTCATTGGGTTTCCTCCCAACAAGCGCTATCATTTTACGCCCCTAGATAGGCATAAAGCATGGATCTAAGTATTGTCATCTTTATTTCTAGATCCATATGATGCCCTCATGATTGATTCATATGGTGGCCTAATTTTTGTTCTAGGGAAGTTTTCCATACCCTTCCTTAGTGGAAATTGAAATTTAATATTGCCTTCTTTCATATTAATCATGGCACCAATAGTACGTAAAAACGGTCTACCAAGAATAATTGAACAAGACGGATTGCAATAAATATTAAGAACAATAAAATCTATTGGAACATAATTCCCATTTGCAAGAATAAGAACATCATTAATTCTTCCCATAGGCTTTTTAATAGTAGAATCCGCCAAGTGCAAATTTAAAGAACATTATTCTTCAATATCGGTAAGACCAAGCACATCACATAAAGATTTCGGAATTGTAGAAACACTACCTCCCAAGTCACATAAAGCAAAACACTCATAATTATTAATCTTGACTTTGATAGTAGGTTCCCATTCATCATTTAATTTTCTAGGAATTGAAACCTCTAATTCCAACTTTTCTTCTAAAGTTCTCATCATAGCATCAACAATATGTTTAATAAAAGTTCTATTTTTCTCATAAGCATGGGGTGAATTTATCATGGATTGCAACAAAGAAATACAATCAATCAAAGAGCAACTATCATAATCAAAGTCTTTGTAATCCAAAAGAGTGGGCACATCACTAGTTAAAGTTTTGACCTCTGCAAACCCACTTTTAATTTTCTCAATAAGATTTTCACCCTCTGAATTCTCGAGACGCTTTCTAGCTAAACTTGCATCTTCTTTAGTCCCTTTATCATCAATCTTAATTTTACGAAACAAAGAATCAATGTCGGGGGAAACGACACCTACGGGATCACGGGGAATCCCTTTTGCTACGGTTGGCGGGCGCGGGGTTGTGGAAAGAGCGGGATTAAGAGATCAACGCACGGGGATTATCCAGGTTCGTGCCGCAAGTGATGCATAATACCCTACTCCTGCTGGTTTATGTTTATCTGGTGTTCTTGGACTAGCTACAAAGCGTGCAGGGTCCCAAAAATCCGAATCCTCCCTCAGTACGCCGTGGGCCTCCTTTTATAGTCAAAAGGGGCTGCCACAGTGGCACACAGGAGGTGGAAAGTTGTACAGTAGTCGAGTCTCTCCTTGCACCGTAGGACAAACACATTTTATGCGCTGCCGACGTGCCCTTCTTGCTTTATCGGGGACGACAAGGAAGCTCATCCCAGATGTCGCTGCCTCGCCTGGCTTCGACGCACGTCCAAGCTGACAAGGCGTGTAGCGCCACGCTGGCTGGCTGGCTGCTGAGTTGGTGCGGTGGCAGAGTCTTCACGAAGATCTGCATGCCACCACGCGGGTGCTTGCTGAGTTGGCCTAGAGTTCGCACGTCGCCACGTAGGTTTTCGCCTAGTTGGTGGGCTGGCAGCTGCATGGGAATGGCGGTGGAGTCTTGGCAGATGTGGGCCTGGCTGCGGCCCCGCGGATGTCTTCGGCAAGGGTCTTGCTGGGGCCCCAGCAAGGGTCTTGCCGCGGCGTCGTGGGCGTCCCCGGCAAGGGTCTTGCCGGGGGGTCTCGTGGGTATCCTCGGCAAGGATCCTGCTGAGGATCTTCGTCTTCTGATTCTCATCTAATCGTGCATGTTCTTGGTCTTCACAAAGATTTTGCATGCCACCATGGAGGCGCTTCTCGAGCCTTGGTTCCAATGTGGTTGAGGGCGCTAGAACTCTTAGGCTCAAGGGCGGCAGCCCCGCTGGCGTTGGGCAAGTTACCCCGGCAAGGTTCTTGCCGGGGCTGCGGAGGCCGCCCCGGCAAGGGTCTTGCCGGGGGAGTTCACCTAGCCCTTCTTCTCTTCGTATTTCTGGCTTGACGTTGCGCTGGTTGTCTTGTGGCTTTGCTTCCTTCCTCAGCCCCAAGTGTGGCCGCAGGCGCAACTCCAACTGCCCGCGCACAAGTAAAGGGGTACGAAATAGGACCCCTCCTTTTGTGCACCGACAGGAGCCCCCGGGCCTGGGCCACACATAAGCACGATGTGTTGTTGGGCTAGGGCCAAAACGGTGCGCGGGCATGCGGGGCCGAGTTTTACCGCAGTAACTCCCTCGCCAGTTGCACTTCCCCACAACCCATGTTGAATGCGCGACGTGGGGGTCATGCGTGGGGTGGTTTCTACCATCATGCGTCACATCGTGGTAAATGGTGAAGAGGCGGCCCGCGCCTTCCCCAGAAAAAGGAAAAAAATCACAGATGCGCTGTTCATTTACCCTCTGCGCCTTTTTCAATCTCGGAATCGCCGTTCCTCTCTTCTTCCTTAGGCGAAAGATTCGAAGTTCTTGCCTCTGCTTGCTGCCGCTGCGCCCCCATTGCTCTTGATCCCTCGCCCCCTCCCAGCTGCCATGGCGCCCAAAACCAGCAGGGGCAGGGGAGCGGCCAATAATGCCGGGGAGAAGGAGGCGCCGGAGAGCGAGTCGGCGGTGCGGAGGACGCAGCTCGCTTACTTCCCGTCGACGGTCAATGCGGTCCACCTCAAGAACTTCTTCTTGCCCTTGTGGGGGAGGAAGACGACGGGGCACCCTGCCACGCGCGTCGTCCCTGCCGATTTTTCCAAGGACGGCCCAAATTGATACCCCTTCTTCTTTGATTTCTTCTCTTGCGGGATCTGCCCCCCTTTCTCTAACTTCTTCAACGACGTTATGCACACCTATGGATTCCATCTTTTGGATCTCACGCCGAATGCCGTGGCGTGCAAAGCTCTCTTTGCCCACCTCTACGAGGGCTTTGTCGGGGTGCTCCCTAGCACGACGCTCTTCCGCCACTACTTCTACCCTCACCTCCAACCAGGGGGCGCCATCTCTGGGAGCATCACCTAGATCCCGAGGACCCAGGAGAAAGGCACGTACCCGGTGGGTGCCCAGAAGGAGAGGTGGGAGGAGTGGCGGGGCCGGTGGTGCTGGATCGAGGAGAAGGACCCGCAGGAGTTCTGCCGGGTTCGTCAGAGCCCGCCGACCCGCCGTGGGGACGGGAGCAACCTCGACGTTAACGACAAGAAGCTCTTGTTCGCCACCACCAGGATCCATCGCCTCACCACGGCCGGGCTCACCCTCGAGATGATTGGGACGGACTTCATCCATCGCCGAATCGCCCCGCTGCACAACAAGGGGAGGCCCGCCTGGGACTTCAGGAATGCGGCCAACGTCATGAGGCTCCGCCCTGGCCTGAAGCATAACTTCACGGTGATGGGGCATGCCCATTTTTGTCAAAGGCTCTCTCAGCTCGACGTGGACAGCGATGGCAGGACTGAGAGGACCGGCAGGGCCGCGAAGGCTGGCAAGGCCGTCAAGGGGCCCCTATTTGGGTTGCCGGCGGGAGTGGTCCCGCTGAGCAACAACTCTTGCCAGTCCGCCATCATCACCATGATGCCGGACTTCAACGCGTATGGCCTTGACCCGGCCTGGGCCGAGCCGCCAGCGGAGAAGGTGCAGGAGTTCTTCGACACCTTGTCGGAGGGCTACGTCCGTGACGAGCCGCTGTTCATCCAGGACACCACCAAGGCGGAGCTGGACTACATCGCCACTAGGGCGGCGGAGGCGGCGCTTTCTAGGGAGGCCGACAGCATTGGCAACGTGGAGGACGAGGCCGACGCGGCCACGAAGGAGATGGAGCTCGCCCAGTGGGTGGAGTCTGCCGGGGAGGCTAGCGGCGCCAACGCCGAGGCCCCCCTTGTTGAAGATGCGGGCGACGAGTCGTCCGAAGAGGAGGTTGAGGTGAACAACCCCCCGGTCGCAGGGAGGCAGCGCGTCCTGCGACGGGCAGCTCTGGTGAGCCGGTCCAGCCTGGCAGGATCACGCAGCAGCAGCCGCCCTAGGAGCAGCTCGTGCGCGAGACGAGGGCGATGAAGGCTGCGGCGACGAAGAAGGCGCAAAGGCCGCAGTGGCGAAGAGGACGGCGACTGCTTCCTCCTCGTCCAAGCAGTACCGTACCCCATCCCCTTCCCCTTCGGACAGCACCTTAGAGGCCAAGTTTGACCTCGGATCTTTTAGCCCAGCCAGGAAGAGGAAGCTAATGGAGGAGGAGGTGGAGGAAGAGTAAGTATTTCGCCCCCACATCATCTCCTGACTTTACTCCTGCGTTATCCTTCTTTGATTTGATGTTATCTTCGCAGGGACGTGGAGACGCTGGCCCAGAGGGTGGCGAAGAAGCACCCGGCAGGTACTTCGCGTACGTCGTTGCTGGTGGAGAGCAGCCCAGATACCAGCCCCCGGTGTAGCCCCCGCTTCAGCCCCCAGCGTGAGCTCATCACTCACCCCTCCACTAATGGACATTGGGGTGTCAATCCTTGATGCTGATCTTGCCGGGTTTGCAGGAGGAGAACGGCAGCAGGAGGAGCCGCCGAGGGCCACCCCCAACACACCGCCCCTCTCGACTACGCTGCCCCGAGGGGCGTCCCCGGCAAGGGCATCCACCACCGAGCCCACGCATATGGAGGTGGAGGAAGCGAACTTGGGTGCCGGGAGTTCTGCCCCGGCAACGAATGTTGGCTGGGAGGGTGCCACTTCTTCCTAGCCTCGTGTGGGTAAGTCGTGTGTTTCCCATCCCCATTCTTTTTTTCTTATTGAACCTAGACCTTGGCTCCATCTCATTCCCCCTCTTGGTATTCATACCCTTCCTCAGCGGACCGAGAGGACATTGACACCGTCATCGAGGAGGTCGCCCGGGATGCCGAGGCCGAGGCCGACAAGATCGCCGCCGAAGAGGCCGCCAAGACTGCCGCTGAAGAGGCCACCAAGGGGCCTGCCGGGGAGGTCGGCAAGGCTGCTTCGGCAAGGGGCCTGCCGGGAAGGGGGTGGTCGGCGACCAACCTTCCTCCTCTGTTGCATCTGGCTCGGGCAAGTACTTGAAGGTGAGCGACGACATGTTTGTCCACCTCCCAGGGACGGCGAGCACCAGGGCGCCCACCGAGGGGGAGGTGTTCGACGACGAGGCGCTCGCCACAGCCGGGCTTGAGGTTGTTGATGAACCGAGCACCGGCGGTGGCATTCCCAAGAGGAGCAGCTCCTTCGGGCCATGAGCGCCAACTTCCAGAAGCTTCAGGAGCTTCACCGTGCCCGCCTGGACAAGGCAAAGTCCAGGATGGCGGCGGTGGACAAGGCGGAGGCGGATCTCGAGGGGCGCGTCGCTGAGACATAGGCCTGGTTCTGCCAGGCCCATGAAGAACTGAAGGCTGCCCAGGATCTGCTGGCTGACCGCAAACAGGAGCTGATCCTAAAGCAGGCCGATGTCGAGAAAGCCCAGGAGGCGGTGAAGGAACAGGCCGACGAGGCCGCTCGGCACCATCACCAGGCCGAGCTGAACTCCCAGGAGGAGGACCTTGCCGCTCATGAGGAGGCGCTCGCCGCCACCCTCCGCGGCAAGGATGAGGAGGTCGAGAAGCTTGCCGCGCAGCAGACCCAGGAGCTGGAGCAGAGGCACAAGGAGACACTTGATGCTCAAGTCCTGGTCCATGCCGGCAAGGTGAAGGAGCTGGCGGTGGAGCGGGATGGGCTGAAGAAACAGGTCCTAGATCTGGCGAAGGAGAAGGCCAAGATCAACGGCACTCTAGTGGAGGCGCAGGCCGCAGTCCTTGGCAAGGCCGAGCTGCTCTCCAAGGCCAACGACTCCATCAAAGACCTGAAGCTGAAGCTGGAGGGTCTTGAGGGGATGCTTTCGGAGGTTAGGGCCCGGGAAGAGACACTGACCAAGGACCTGGAGGAGGAGAGGCAGCTGCGGAGGAATGAGGCCGCCGAACACAAGGAGTACGCGGAGGGCATAAACCGTTGGGTCAGCCGCCTCACCGACGTCGCTGGTAGGACCACCACGAAGCTGGCTGCCATGGGGATGCCGAACGTGAGGTACGCCCCGGAGCCGAATGTGAGTCCCAATGCCAAACTGACCCTGTTTTTCGAGGGTGTTCTTGGAGCCCTGGAGCAGCTCCGCTCCAACCAGGCAACTTATCTGGCCAACGAGTCCCGGAGGCTCTGCCGGGGCGTCCTGACCAAGGTGCTCACCAGGGTGGCGTTCTGGAACCCCATTGTCAATTTTGCCAACACGTTGGAGAGCTTGCCGGAGGAGGCGGACATCGCGGTGCTCAAGGAGCATATCAAGTCCATCATCGACGGCGTCGATGGAGCAGAGAGGGTGGAGGGCTAGCGCCGGGACTAGGCACCCCGTTTCTCGTCGCCGCTGCGAGTTCAAGACCAAGACAATTTTATCTTAAGTTAGAACCACAACGATTATTTGATGTAATATAACTCTGTAGTACTTTAAGATCGAGCACGCTATCTTCTAGTTAGATCTTTCTTTGTATGTTCGCATCCTATGCTTGGTTGGATAAGGCTGCCAGCGCATAAACCCATGCCGGGGTGCTTTGAGGATGGATCCTTAGCAGCCTGCCGGGGAGGCGCTTGCTGCGTGGCAAGCCACCTTGCTGCTCCCAGTGCGGTCGTTTGAACTGTCGATCGGACTCGAAACAGGACAAGAGCATGGCTAGTAGCGGGTAGGCCACCTTGCCGTTTTCAGCGCGGCCGCATGAACTGTCGAGCGGACTCGAAACAGAGACAAGGGCGTTGCCAATAGCGGAAGGGTCCCATTGCGTGCATGTTTCCCATACAAGGAATGAGATCTTCCAAGGAAGACAGACTTATATAAATGAAATTAGCCAAAATTGTGCATGACTTAGCTTTTCGGGGCCACGCGGATGGCTGTCGAAGCTGCGGACGGCACTAGAGGGCGGCTGATCGACGTCGCCCTCTCCCTTCGAGCCATCCCCATGAAAGAGTCGATGCACCGGCTCCAAAACCAGATTTCCACGGCTCGCGCCGCCGCTACCTGGCGCGCCAAAGATGTCGGGGGAAACGACACCTACGGGATCACGGGGAATCCCTTTTGCTACGGTTGGCGGGCGCGCGGCTGTGGAAATAGCGGGATTGAGAGATCAACGCAGGGAGATTATCCAGGTTCGGGCCGCAAGTGATGCGTAATACCCTACTCCTGCTGGTTTATGTTTACCTGGTGTTCTTGGACTAGCTACAAAGCATGCAGGGTCCAAAAAAACTGAATCCTCCCTGAGTACGCCGCGGGCCTGCTTTTATAGTCAAAAGGGGCTGCCATAGTGGCACACAAGAGGTGGAAAGTTGTACAGTAGTCGATTCTATCTCCTGGCACCATAGGAAGAACGCATTTAATGCACTGCCGACGTGCCCTTCTTGCTTTATCGGGCATCGCAAGGAAGCTCGTCCCAGCTGTCGCCGCCTCGCCTGGCTTCGACGCGCGTCTGAGCTGACGAGGCGTGTAGCGCCACGCTGGCTGGCTGGCTGCTGAGTTGGTGTGGTGGCAGAGTCTTCACGAAGATTTGCATGCCACCAGGTGCTTGCTGAGTTGGCCTAGAGGTCGCACGTCACCAGGTAGGTGTTCGCCTAGTTGGTGGGCTGGCAGCTGCATGGGAACGGCGGTGGAGTCTTGGCAGATGTGGGCCTGGCTGCGGCCCCGCGGATGTCTTCGGCAAGGGTCTTGCCAGGGCCCCGGCAAGGGTCTTGCCAGGGCCCCGGCAAGGGTCTTGCCGCGGTGTCGTGGGCGTCCCCGGCTAGGGTCTTGCCGGGGGGTCTCGTGGGTATCCTCAGCAAGGATCCTGCAGAGGATATTCGTCTTCTGATTCTCATCTAATCTTGCATGTTCTTGGTCTACACAAAGATCTGCATGCCACCATGGAGGCTCTTCCCGAGCCTTGGTTCCAATGTGGTTGATGGCGCTGGCACTCTTAGGATCAAGGGCAGCAGCCTCGCTGGCATTGGGCAAGTTGCCCCGGCAAGGTTCTTGCCGGGGCTGTGGAGGCCACCCCGGCAAGGGTCTTGCCGGGGGAGTTCACCTCGCTCTTCTGCTCTTCGTGTTTCTGGCTTGACGTTGCTCTGGTTGTGTTGTGGCTTTGCTTCCTTCCTCTGCCCCTCTAAGTGTGGCCGCAGGCGCGGCTCCAACTGCCCGCACACAAGTAAAGGGGTACAAAATAGGACCCCTCCTTTTGTGCACCGACAATCAATAGAAGAAACACCAATCATTTTAAGATCTTCATCACATTTATCTTCTAATGAGATTGGTTTAGCGGCCATTTGATTTACTAGGGTAGCTTGTGCATCAGATATTTTACATAGCAAACTTTCAGCAAAGGCATACTTAGATTTGAGATTGCAAACTTCTCTACTAATATCATCAAGTTGTATAGTTATAGCTTCCAGCACAACAGAGTGTTCCTTAAGTTCTTCGGTAAAATATTTATTTTGCTCAAATTTTGTAGTCATATATTCCTTAGTACTTCTCTCAATTTCAAGCAAAAAATTGGGATAAGGAACATCATAATATTTTCTTTGAGTCATCATGACTATGCAAACAAGGGTGCACACAAAAATAGATCTGACGAGAAAACGGTGAACGAAAAAGAGGGCGACTAAAACGGCAGATTTCCGTGGAGTGGGGGAGAGGAAAACGAGAGGCAAATGGCAAGTAATGTAAATTGAAAGGAGATGAGATTTGTGATCAGGAACCTGGTAGATGTTGATGATGTCTCCCCGGCAACGGCGCCATAAATTACTTTTGATGTTTGCTTGAACTACGTTGGTATTTCCCCAAAGAGGAAGGGATGATGCAGCACAGCAATGGTAGGTATTTCCCTCACTGATGAGACCAAGGTTATCAAACCAGTAGGAGAACCACGCAACACTACGTGAACGACACCTGCACACAAATAACAAATACTCGCAACTCGATGTATTAAAGGGGTTGTCAATCCCTTTAATATGGCGCCAGAAATTGTCGGGCGTTACGGGAACGGGGTACCCAGACTTGCACTGCTGACTGCGGGTGTGGCTCAAGGGGTGGCCCAGTCGGCCCATCTTCATCAAGACAAGCTCAAGACCCTCGCGAGGCCAAGCCTCATGAGGCGGACGACAGAAGCTTCCTCGGGCATGGCCTCGTCAGCTGGCTCGCGAGGAGGCGGAGAGATCAAGGCGGGTACCTCAAGAGGTGCCCATGACGCAAGCCATGACGCACCAAGGGCGCCAGTAGACGCCAGCCCGCTGATGTCCTCATTTCCTCTTTGGTGCAAAGGAGGCAAGCGCAGGCGAGAGTATCAAGCAAAGGCAACCATTTCGGTGCAACAAGACCAAGACCAACACAACGGCAGGAAGGAGGTCATCATGGAGCCCAAGCCGGCATCATCATCAGAGCCTTTGGCAGGCGAGGACCTACTTTAGTCAGGATAAGTGTACTAGATGTTCCCCTTCAAAATGGCCAATTGTTGGCGCCCTTCCCGCTCAATATTTGGGAAGAGGCCTAGGGCCTCTGCCTATAAATAGGACTAGCCACCCACAGGGTAGAGGCAATCGGAGAATAGAGCGAGAGACCGGATCGGCAACCAAGCAATCTGGTATCTTGAATCCAGAGAGGGAGAGAAGCGACTGAACTCCCCCTAGCAGTTCGTCGCACCGGCCAAGAATAGACCCTCGCGAGGTTGTTCTTCCTTGTACTGTTCATTATCAACCCCTGAGGCAATCCACCACACCACACACTGGACTAGGGTATTACACCACAATGGTGGCCCGAACCAGTATAAACCTTGTGTCCCTTGTGTTGCTCTTTGTGTAGTTTAGATCCTTGCGAGGCGACGAGGTGTAGGTAGGTAGGAGGTGAGATCTCCGCGTGTACCCCAGAGTTCGAACCTAGAGGGTCTGTCGGAACCCGAAATCCGACATTTGGCGCGCCAGGTAGGGGTGCACCGGAATCCGCCTTCCGCCGCCCTGTTCTTTGCCGCCCCTCGCATCCATGTCAGACGCTCGTCGGGCCTGCGCCGAGCGCCGGGCCGCTCTTGCTACTCACGTCGCTCAGACGGCCCCTGTCGGCGGCCGCCCCCGCCGTTCCCCGTCGCCTGCCGTCAACGCCGCCACCGGCCCGGCGGGGACGAGCAGCAGGCATCGTCCCAGCATCTGTCCGTGAGGCAGGACGGCCGCACCGCTACTCCTTCGCTCGCCCCAGCTGGTTCTTCGTCCCACGCGCTCCGCACGCCCATGGAGGCTCGAGTCACGCTCATCGCGGCAAACGAGCTCCTGCGCTACCGCCCCATCGGCAGCGTGAGTGGCTCGACCGCGTCGCCGAAGCTCCGCGCGCTGGGGCTCCCCAGCGCTGTCCTTCTCATGCACGCGCCCGCCTTTGCGCTGGCGATGAAACTCGGGGCGCCTCGGCCGCCTCCCCTCAAGAAGGCGCCTTGGCCCCAAGGCGCGTGGCACTGGGTGGAACCCGCTTCCGTCTGCACCAGCGCAGCAAGAGCAGAGCTGCCAAGAGGTCCCTCGCCCCAAGAAGCTGCCCGAGTGCTCCTGCACCGCCCGTCCACGACCACGCCCTGTTCCAAAGATGTTAAGACCTGCGCTGCTCCCAGCGGCAGTGCACGGGGACCCGCAAGATCAAGCTCTCCGTCACCAAAGGCCTCCTGTGGCCACTGCAGGCTGCCGCGCCTTCACTGCCGAGCTATGCAGCGTCGCGTGGCCCGGCAAGTTCAAGCCAGACCTGCCTCCTCGCTACGACGACACGGCCGACCCAGTGGAGTTCCTCCAGCTCTACGAGCTGGGCATCGAAGCCGCCAACTAGGACGAGAAGGTCATGGCGAACTGGTTTCCCATGGCTCTCAGGGCGATGAGCCCGCACTGCTCCTCGAACACGGATCTCGCACAATCTCCTCCCGGGACGAGATGCACACCCGCTTCATCGCCAACTTCCAAGGCACTCGCGACCGGCCTCCTGCCATGAGCGACATGCGCGCCGCATCAAGCAGCAGCCGAGAGACCCTACGAAGTACATCCACGCTTCAACAACGCATGCCTCAAGATTCCCAAGGTGACCGAGGAGGCCATCATCTCAGCCTTCTCCGACGGTGTGCGTGGACGTCAAGATGAAGGAGGAGCTGGCGATGCATGAAGACCTGTGCACAGCCCTGGAGCTGTTCAACTTGGCGACCAAGTGCGCCAGGGCTGAGGAAGGACGCCTTTCCCTCCTCGAGTTGCCGGCTGCCGACCCCGAAGAGAAGAAACCCAAGGTCAAGGACGTGAAGCGCAAGGGGGCTGCCGTGCTCGCGGCAGAACCAGACACCAAGAGAGGCAGGGATCAGCCCGAGTCTTCCAAGGGCAGCCGGTACTGCGTGTACCACGACCTCCACACCCACAACATCAACGAATGTCAAGAGCTCAGAGCCGTGCGAGAAGGGCGAATCGGTCGATGCCCCGACCGCAGTGATCAAGGCTACGACCGAGGAGGAGGAAGAAACGTAGGACGCTGGGAAGACCGTGGCCCTCGCCAAGGGTGGCGTGACCGACCTCGTGAGGACCGCTGGCAGGATCAGCCTCACGAGGGAGGCTGGAGGGATCAGCCTCGCGAGGATCCCCCACAAGGCAACGCAGGCCTCCCTCCTCTGCCGCCGCAGCCAAGGAGAAATGAAGACCATCATCAGGACGAGGGGGCTGGGGCTTCCAGGAGCCACGCGCGATCGCTTGCATCCTGGGCGGAGCTCAAGCCCCAGCCTCTCAGCGCATCTTCAAGCAGTTCGCCCGCGAAGTGAATGCAGTCCTCCCCAAGCTCGAAGCCACGCACCCTCTCAGGTGGTCAGCGTGCGCCATCACGTTCAGCTCAGCGGATCAGCTCAAGTGCGCAGCCACAGCCGGAGTCCTCCCGATGCTTTGTTCCCCAATCATCAGCAACGTGCAAGTCACCAGGACCCTCATCGATGGCGGGGCAAGGCTCAATGTCCTGTCCGTCGAGACATTCAACAATCTCCAAGTGCCTTACAATCAGCTTCAGCAAACCAAGCCTTTCTCCGGAGTCACTGATGGCTCCACAGTCCCGATCGGGCAGGTCCGCCTCCCTGTCACCTTCGGGGCACGCGACAACTACCGCACCGAACTCATTGACTTCGACATCGCTCACATTCGCCTGCCATACAATGCCATCCTCGGGTACCCAGCTCTGGCCAAATTCATGCCCGTGACTCACCACGGCTACAATGTCCTCAAGATGCCAGGAAGCGGTGGAGTCATCACGGTGCCTTGTGAAGAGAGAGACGCGGTGTGTTCCATGGAGCGTGCTTTTCAAGCCGCGTCACTTGAAGACCCAGATCACAGGAGCGGAAGGCTCCCCGAGGCTTCTCCTAAGAAGAAGAAGACATCACCTGGCCCGACCCCACGGGAGGCAGGCCCCCCAGGGTCTACACCTGTCCAGGGGGAACCTCCCTCTGTCGCATAGGAAGGCGCGCCCGGTGCCCTCCTCGAGCAAGGCTCGGGGGCTCTCTCCTGGAGGGCCACCGACTTTGCTAAGATCACGAGGGAGGCGCTTGGGCACCACTTGGAGGCGTGTTTCAAAGCACGTTTCCCTCAGGAAGGAGCGAGGCAAGGAGGACCAAACCCTCAGGAGTTCGTCAGCAAGATCATTCAGGAGCTGCAGGAGTCAAGAGTCATGAGTGGCAGCCGCCGCTTACCCACCGTAGCTCCCCATCCAGGCGAGGATGGTGGGCTGCGGCGTGCATCGACATACCAGGGCTCAACCGAGCTGCCTCTCAGGAGCGCCTCTGTCCCTCACGCGTGGGGCGCTGTGAAGGTCCACCCCACAGCTATGTTCGCATGCCTTACGGCTTGCCGAACGCGGCTGCCACGCGCCAGCACCTCATGAGGAGCATCCTGGAGGCTCAAGTGGCCAGGCGTTCCGCAGTCCTGGCGGAGATGGAGATGGTCCGCGAGGAGCCACCAGCGCCTCTGGAGCCTCCCGAGGCTCCTGGGCCTGGGGGCTCGTGAAGATCGACTTCCGCAGCGCACGATGTCCGCTACTTCAGCATCCCTTCATCTTCAACGTTATCAGGTGACATCCTTCGAGTTTCATTTTCAGCTGGGAGCGCCCCCCTGGGCTGCATCGTTCCCAGGCCGCGTGGGTCCGTCCCTGCGGCATGTACCCTTTTGATTCATGTTTCTAGTTTACTTTACTGGGGGCGCCCCTCGGGCTGCATCATCCCCAAGTCACTCGGGCCCGACCCAGCGATGTCTGCCTTCTCTTCACCTATTTAAACGAACTTGCTCCTTCATGATTAACGTGTTTGGCCTAGTCGCCCGCTCGATTGACACCAACTGATGGAGCTGCTCCCTAACGGCATGACGCTTGCGCATGGGTCCGTCCCTGCAATGCCAACAAACCTGAATGGCTGAGCTCTGGCCGCGGCAGCCCCGCATGGCGCCACCTCGTCAAGCCTTCAGTGCCTCATCACCCCTCCAGAGCAACCAACGGTTGACTGTCGATTGTCATGGTGAACTTTCGTTCTTTTTGTGATGAGCCTGCAGGATCTCTTCAAGGAGCAGCGTCAGGCGAGGCCTTCACGGTGTCTCCTTCACTCTCGTCCGCGTGAACCTCTTGCACGTTAAAGGGGGGGGGGTACCTGAGCATCGCGACTCATGGGCTCCTACCGGCTCTCCAGCCCTCACCCTCTGGCCTTGTCCACGGCATCGCGACCTGGCATACCAGCGACGGCTGAGCTCGCTCGAGGGACGGGACCTGAGGACGTAGAGCTGAAAGGGGAGTAAAGGCGAGAGGGAAGAGGCACGCGGGGACCTCGCCAGGCAACTCCTCATCTGCCGATGCGCGGACCTAGCGCCGCACCAAGAAGCGGCTCCTGACTCCCGAGATAAGTCATCCTCCGGAAATACTAGCTATCGCAGCACCGACCTCGCACCTAAGGCAATCCCGTGTTAGCAACGTCACGCTCCTTTCTCACTGAACGATGGTTGCTTGAGCGCTAAAGGGGACCTCCTGAGCATCGCGACTCAGGGGCTCTTACTGGACCCCGGGCCGCTCACCTCCTGGCCTTGACCACGGCATCGCGACCTGGCATACCAGCGACGGTGAAGCCTGCCTTGGGACCGGGACTGTCGGGCGCAGAGCATGAAGCCCTCGCGAGGTTCGAAAGGAGGAACTAAGCTAAGATGGGATGAGCATCCGCACCACTTCACGACAAGGATCATATTAACAAACAGAACCGCGGGCACCTTACAAGCGCTGGGCGCGTTTTCGATTCCTCGCAGGGAACAAAGGGAGCAGATCCTAAAGAACGCTAACTACACGCGCCTCTGCAAAAGACGCCATCATCAACAATGGGCCGTCAAGCACCGGGGCCAACCCCATCCAGATCAGTGGCGGCGGCGGCCTGACGAGCCCGCCCTGCAACGAGCGACGCAGCAAGCTCGTGGGCTCAGAGTCGCTGCCGCTGCTCCGGAGTCGCGAAGAGATCGGCATAGTCGCTGGATCCTCCGACGCCTCCGCCGCCTGAGGAGCTGCTGGGGGAGCGGTCAGCGGGCCTAGTCCTCGCTGCGGCAGGGCCCCGACCGCCTCTCTCAGGGCAGCACTCCAGCCGCCGTCCTTCCGCGTCGAAGACCTTGAAGAACATCAAGGAGGCGCCGTCGTACTCCAGGTGGATCACGAGGGCGCCCTCGTCTGCAGACCAGGCGATCTCGCCCAGCCTCATGTCATGAAGACCTTGCCCGGGCGACGACCGCGACCTCCGCTCCGGTCGCAAAGTGCTAGCCGGCGTGCTGCAACCAGAGCTCCAGAGATCCCCTCTGCGGCATCACGAAGGCGGAGGAGGGAGGAAGGCGAATCCAAGACTGAGGAGGCATGGCGGCGTGGAGCACAAACTCTCAGGAGGAGCCCTCGGCATGGAATCCAGGAGGGACGACGCGTACCGCCGTGACCCGCCGGCGCCGACGGCGTCGTCGTCCATGGCGCTCGGCGACAACTCCTTCAGGGCCCTCAATGCGGGCGTACAAGGGCAGCGGGAACCCTGGCGGCGGTCGCTCGTACCAGGGCCTCGACACCTCCTGCCGGGCGCCCTCATCTCGGTGACAGAGGCTAGCCGTTTCTTCGGCGGCAGCGGATCGGGACCCTCTCGGGGGGGGGGGGGGGGGGGGGGGGCTTTCCTTTCTCTTCTGCGGAGAACCGGCGCATCGGAGCCATTGCCGCAATGTGGAGCAAGGGATGGAGAAGAAGGAGTAGCAAGAAGAGATGGACTGGAAGGGCACGCGCCGTTCCATACTTATAGCTAGGGAAGGCCAACCGTCGACCTCCACGATCACAGGTAATCATGACCCGCTTTGCATGCAGGGACTTGTCAATTCGTGTAGTTTCCAAGGCGTCGTGGGGAAGTGGAGACACCCACGTCTAGTCAACCGCCACGCGGCGCCCAAGGCCACAGGCTGTTAGGGCCCGCGGCGCTTCACACTTGCCCCTTCGCTTTTCTGCTAAGCCAAGTCCAGGCGCGCCTTGGGCCCGGGGCTACTGCCGGTGTTCTAGGAACGGGGTACCTGCACTTGCTCGCCTGCGGCCCGCGGCGTGGCTCAAGGCGTGGCCCAAAGGCGGCCCATCTTCATCAAGACAAGCTCAAGAGCCTCGCGAGGGGCAAGATTGCTGGGCGGACGACAGGAAGCTTCCTTAGGCACGGCCTCGTCAGCTGGCTCGCGAGGAGGCGGAGAGATCAAGGCGGGGTACCTCACGAGGTGCCCATGACGCAAGCCATGACGACCAAGGGCGCCAGGCGGACGCCAGCCCGCACAGTGTCCTCATTTCCTCTTTGGTGCGAAGGAGGCAAGCGCATGCGAGAGTATCAAGCAAAGGCAACCATTTTGGTGCAACAAGACCAAGACCAACACAACGGCAGGAAGGAGGTCATCGTGGAGCCCAAGCCGGCGTCATCGTCAGAGCCTTTGGCAGGCGAGGACCGACTTTAGTCAGGATAAGTGTACTAGATGTTCCCCTTCAAAATGGCCAATTGTTGGCGCCCTTTCCCGCTCAATATTTGGGAAGAGGCCCAGGGCCTCTGCCTAAAAATAGGACTAGCCACCCACAGGGTAGAGGCAATCGGAGAATAGAGCGAGAGACCGGATCGGCAACCAAGCAATCTGGTATCTTGACTCCAGAGAGAGAGAGAAGCGACTGAACTCCCCCTAGCAGTTCGTCCACCGGCCAAGAACAGATCCTCGCGAGGCTGTTCTTCCTTGTACTGTTCATTATCAGCCCCTGAGGCAATCCACCACACCACACACTGGACTAGGGTATTACACCACAATGGCGGCCTGAACCAGTATAAACCTTGTGTCCCTTGTGTTGCTCTTTGTGTAGTTTAGATCCTTGCGAGGCGATGAGGTGTAGGTAGGTAGGAGGTGAGATCTCCGCGTGCACCCCAGTGTTCGAACCTAGATGGTCTGCCAGAACCCGAAATCCGACAGAAATTGCCAAGTGGACGGGATAAAATTGTAGTAGTTTGGATAAATAGATCTCACGGGAACGCGAGATAAAATAAACAAGAATAAATTGCAGCAAGGTATTTTTGTATTTTTGGATTAATAGATCTGAAAATAAAAGCAAATAAATATATATCGCGAAGGCAAATATAATAAAGAAGAGACCCGGGGGCCGTAGATTTCACTAGTGGCTTCTCTCGAGAAAAATAGCAAATGATGGGTAAACAAATTACTGTTGGGCAATTGATAGAACTTCAAATAATGATGATGATATCCAGGCAATGATCATTATATAGGCATCACGTCCAGTATTAGTAGACCGACTCCTGCCTGCATCTACTACTATTACTCCACACATCGACCGCTATCCAGCATGCATCTAGTGTATTAAGTTCATGGAGAGACGGAGTAATGCAATAAGAACGATGACATGATGTAGACAAGATCTATTTATGAAGAAATAGACCCCATCTTGTTATCCTTAATAGTAACGATACATACGTGATGGTCCCCTTCTCTCACTGGGATCAAGCACCGTAAGATCCAACCCATCACAAAGCACCTCTTCCTATTGCAAGATAAATAGATCAAGTTGGTCAAACAAACCAAAAATATCGGAGAAGAAATACGAGGCTATAAGTAATCATGCATATAAGAGATCAAACAAGACTCAAATAACTTTCATGGATAAAAACATAGATCTGATCATAAACACAAAGTTCATCGGATCCCAACAAACACACCGCAAAAAGAGTTACATCATATGGATCTCCAAGAGAAAATTGTATTGAGAATCAAATGAGAGAGAGAGAGATAGAGAGAGAGAGAGAAAGCCATCTAGCTACTAACTACGGACCAGTATGTCTATAGTGAACTACTCACGCATCATCTGAGAGGCACCAATGAGGATGATGAACCCCTCCGTGATGGTGTCTAGATTGGATCTGGTGGTTCTGGAACTTTCGGCGTCTGGAATTGATTTTCGTCGACTCCCCTAGGGTTTCTGGAATATTGGGGTATTTATAGAGCAAAGAGGCGGTGCATATGGCCACCGAGGTGGGCACAACCCACATGGGCGCGCCTAGAGGCCCAAGCGCGCCCCGGTGGGTTGTGCCCCCCTCGGGGCACCCCCCAGGTGCTTCCCGGCCCATTGGATGTCTTCTGGTCCATTAAAATTCCACAAAAAGTTTGGCTGCGTTTGGACTCCGTTTGGTATTGATTTCCTGCGATGTAAAAAACAAGCAGAAAGCAGCAACTGGCACTGGGCACTATGTCAATAGGTTAGTACCAAAAAATGATATAAAATGATTATAAAATGATTGAAAAACATCTAAGAATGATAATATAACATCATGGAACAATAAAAAATTATAGATACGTTTGAGATGTATCAGTATGCTACCAGTTTCTTGAGAGGAACGAACAGTCCCTCCAGTACCGACTAATCTTTGACTGACATCCTGCTGTCCATATTACCCTTCCTGCTCCTGCCTTCTTTAACTTTCAGGTAAATGGGAGATATTTTATAACTAGAGACGAGGCGAACGAGTACGAGAGAGCAGCGGAGGCCGCTCGCCTCCAGGAAGCAACTCGCCAAGCGGTAGCTACCGCAGCACAGTACAACACCAACTGTGATTTCAGATACAATCCAGGCCAGTCGTGGGCCTAGACTAACTTAGGCCAAAAGCCTAAGCTTGGGGAGTACGTATTTCTCACCGACCTATATACATTCAAGTTCACACACTCATTCTAGTTGTCGGTGTTCATACTTTTCCATTGTATAATCCATGCTAGTTTATTCCTTTTTCCCGCTTTCTTCTTCTGTGTTTGAAAAACCTTAATAAAAACAAAAAAAATTAGTTGTAGTTTAGTTTACTTTCCAAGTTCACTTAGTAGTAGTATAAAAGACCAAAAAGATCTCTCATTCTTCTTTTGCTTGTTGGGAGCTTTCCCGTGTAAATAGTTTTTCCCGTTCTTGTTTTACTTCATTCAGAAAAACAAAAACTCCAAAAACATTACAGCGTGTTTCTTTGAAATTCTTTTCTTTTCTTTGGGGGTCGAGAGGAGAAGACCATGATGAAAATGTTGAGTGGCTCCCATATGCATTATTGTTGATCTAACAAGAGAGCCCATATTACCTTGTCTTCTCTTTTGAATAAATGTTTGTAGACTCCAGCCTAGTCCAATGCATGCGCACTATTATTATTATACACACCGTTCGGTCGTGCAAGTGAAAGGCAATAATGACGATATATGATGAAGTGATTGAGATGAGGAAAAGCTAGTATTAACTCGGCCTATCTTGTTTTTATAAATATGAGTAGTTCATCGTTCTTGATTCAGCCTATTATGAATGAAACATGTTTTCAATGACAATTAGAGATTATAGTTATTCATGCCATGCTTAATTAGCTAGGAGTTTATAATGGTTTACCTTGTGTGCCAACATGCTTCTAAAATGGTTGTGATGTAGTATGATAGGATGGTATCCTCCTTTGAATGATTCGAGTGGCTTGACTTGGCACATGTTCACGCATGTAGTTGAAACAAAATCAACATAGCCTCCACGATATTTATGTTCATGGTGATTTATATCCTACTCATGCCTGCACCAAATGTTGGTTAATCTTAATGCATGTTATGATTGTTGTCGCTCTCTGGTTGGTTGCTCCTCAATCTCTTTCTAGCCTTCACTTGTACTAAGCAGGAATACTTCTTGTTTATCCACTTGCATAAACCCAAAGTTGTTCCATATGAGTCCACCATACCAAACTATATGCGGTATTTACCTGTCGTTCCAAGTAAATTTGCATGTGCCAAACTCTAAAACTTCAAATGATAATCTGTTTTCTATGCCTGAATTGCTCATGTAGCGACCTGGGGTTGTCAGTCTCTTCCATGCTAGGAGGGTTATTCTCACTATGAGTGGACTCCGCTCATCACTCACGAGAAAATGGCTGGTAACCGGGATGCCCAATCCCATGCTCAAATCAAATCAAAATAAAATTGCAAACAAAACTCCGCTGGGACTGTTGTTAGTTGGATGGTACCCGTTGTTTCGGACCAGCCGTGGAATGTGCTTGTTGGTGGCGGGAGAGTATAAACTTTACCATTCTGTTTGGGAACTGCCTATAATGTATTTAGTATGGAAGATACCGAGATCTTTTGGTTGTGTTGTTGACAGTGAAAGCATGCCGCTCAAAATATTATTCATCTCTATTTCAAAAACTCGATCTCTGGCACCTCTGCAAATCCCTGCTTCCCTCTGCAAAGGGCCTATCTATTTACTTTTATGCTGAGTCATCATCCTCTTATAAAAAGCACCAGTTAGAGAGCACCACTGTCATTTGTATGCATTGTTATTAATTGATATTGAGTATGGCTGTGACTATATCTCTTTTGCCATGAATTGCAATATCTAGTTATTTCTTGATCTTCAGGGGTGCTCTGCATTTATGTTTTGTGGCCTCGGAAAGGGCTAGCGAGATACCATCTTGTTACATCATATCATGATTGTCTTGAAAAAGTGTTGTCATCCGATATTTATTATTATACCTCGATAGTTGATTATGCCATTGATATAAGTAAACGTGAGGCCTAAATGTTATTGTGAATATGGTTAGGTCATAATATTTGCTGAAAACTTGAATGATGGCTTTACATATTTGTAACAACAAGATCAAACAGAGTTTGTAGAAGTTTTCTTTATCACTTTCAGTTTGTCAACTGAATTGCTTGAGGACAAGCAATGGGTTAAGTTTGGGGGAGTTGATACGTCTCTGTCGTATCAACTTTTCCAAACTCTTTTGCCCTTGTTTTGGACTCTAATTTGCATGATTTGAATGGACTAACCCAGACTGATGTTGTTTTCAACATAATTGCCATGGTGTTCTTTTTGTGCAGAAATAAAAGTTCTCGGAATGACCTGAAAATCCACGGAGAATATTTTTGGAATATAAAAAAAATATTAGCGAAAGAATCAACAGAAGGGGACCCACCAGCTGTCCACAAGGGTGGAGGGTGTGCCCCCCTAGGGCGCGCCCCCTATCTTGTGGGTCCCATGAAGCTCCCCCAACCTCAAGTCTAACTCCATATATTCATGTTCGGGAGAAAAAAAATTAAGAGAGAAGGATTCATCGCATTTTATGATACGGAGCCGCCGCCACCTCCTGTTCTTCCTTGGGATGGCATATCTAGAGTCCGTTTTGGGCTCCAGAGAGGGGAAATCGTCGCCATCGTCATCATCATCCAGATAACCCACAAGTATAGGGGATCGCAACAATTTTGAGGGTAGAGTATTCAACCCAACTTTATAAATTCGACACAAGGGGAGCCAAAGAATATTTGCAAGTATTAGCAGCTGAGTTGTCAATTCAACCACACCTGGAGATTAATTATCTGCAGTAAAGTGATCAGTAGCAAAGTGATATGATAGTTTGGATAGCAGTAGCGACAGCAACAGTAACGGTGACAGTGATAGCAATAGTTTTGTAGCAAGTGCAACAATTACGATAACAGTAGTATACTAGCAAGAACAATATGAGAAAAATTCGTAGGCATTGGATCGGTAATTTGTTGGATGATATTCATCATGTGAAAATCATAACCTAGGGCGATATGGCACTAGCTCCAGTTCATAAATATATTGTAGGCATGTATTCCGTAAATAGTCATACGTGCTTATGGAAAGAACTTGCTTGACACCTTTTGTCCTACCATCCCGTGGCAGCGGGTCCCAATTGGAAACTAAGGGATATTAAGGCCTCCTTTTAATAGAGAACCGAAAGAAAGCATTAACACATGGTGAATACATGAACTCCTCAAACTACAGTCATCACCGGGAGTGGTCCCGACTATTATCACTCCGGGGTTGCCGGATCATGACACGTAGTAGGTGACTATAACTTGCAAGATAAGATCTAGAACATGGATATAATGGTGATAACATAAACGGTTCAGATCTGAAATCATGGCACCCGGGCCCAAAGTTACAAGCATTAAGCATGGCAAAGTCATAGCAACATCAATCTCAGAACATAGTGGATACTAGCGATCACGCTTAGCAAAACTAACTAGATTACATGATGAATCTCATCCACTCCCCACCGACCAGCGAGCCTACGAAGGAATTACTCACTCCTAGTGGGGAGCATCATGGAATTGGCGATGGAGAAGGTTTGGTGATGACGAATATCGAAGATCCCCCTCTCCGGAGCCCTAAACAGACTCCACATCTGGCTTCCTGATGAAGAACAGGAGGTGACGGCGGCTCCGTCTCGTGGAACGCGATAATTCTTTCTCCCTGATTTTTCTGGGAGAATGTGATTTTATAGCGTCGGTTTCAGGGTCCGCGGGGCCACTAGGTGGGGACAACCCACTTGGCGCCCCCCTCCGGTGGTTCTCAGCTCCAGAAATTCTCTTTTTTAATAAAAAATCCTCGCAAAGTTCCATGGTAGTTCTGCTGAAAACAACATCAGTCCGGGGTTAGTTTCATTCAAATCATGAAAATTATAGTCCAAAACAAGTGGAAAAGCGTTAAGAAAAGTAGATACGTTCGAGACATATCAACTCCCCCAAGCTTAAACCTTTGCTTGTCCTCAAGCAATTCAGTTGATAAACTGAAAGTGAAAAAGAAAAACTTCTACGAACTCTTTTGCTCTTGTTTGCATAAATAAGCTTAAACAGTACCCAGGTTTTCAGCCAATATTATAACTAACCATGCCGACAATAACTCTTAAATATTATATTAACTCATATCAATGACATAATCAGCTAGCGAGCAATAATAAGATATCTCAAACAACAACACGTTATCAAAACAACCATGATATAATATGACAATAGTGGTATCTCGCTAGCCCTTTCTGAGACAGCAAAACATAAACGCAGAGCACCTCCAAAGTTCAAGCAGCGACTAAACATTGTAATTCATGGTAGAAAAGATCCAGTCAGGATGACCCAACATTAGCTACACACAATGCATCAGCATGACATAAGTTCTCTCAGGTTCTGGCGCTTATTTTAGAGGGTGATGACACAACATAAAAGTAAATAGAAAGTCCCTTTGTAGAGGGAAGCAGTGATTTGCAGCGCTGCCAAAGCTCAAGTTTTCTAAAACAGAGGTAAATGATATTTTGATAAATGCACCCTTCTTGTTTACTTCGCGACCATCAGTTATTAATATCTTCCATGCTAAGCACGCTAGTGGCGGTTCCCAAGCGATAAAACTAAAGGTTTACACCCGCTCCACCAACAATCACACTCCATGGCTTGTTCGAAACAACGGGTGTCGTCCATACCAACAATAGTCCCGGGGAAGTTTTGTTTAATTATTTGCATTTTGAGTTCGGGACTAGGAATCCCTATTACCGCCCTTTTCTCGCGCGATGGTGAGTGAATAAACACTCATCCTGAGAATAACCCTCTTAGCATGGAAGATACCGACTACCTCCTTTCGTTCCATGAACTATCCAGGCACACAAAAAAGGATATTTATTTGAAGTTTTCAGAGATGGCACATGCAAATTTACTTAGGACGGCAGGGTAATACCGCATATAGGTAGGTATGGTGGACTCATCTAGAATAACTTGGGTTCAAGGTTTTTGATGCACAATCAGAATTCCAACTTAGTAAAGGTGAAGGCTAGCAAATAGGTTGAGAAGCAGCCAGCTAGAGAGCAACAACGGTCATGAACATGCATTATCAATAAGTAACACTGGACACTAGCATGAGTAGGATATGAACACCACGAACATAAATATCATAGAGGCTATGTTGGTTTTGATTCACCTACATGCATGAACATGTGCCAAGTCAAGCCACTCGAACATTCAGAGGAGGATACCATATCATCATACTACAACACAATCATTTTAACGCAATGTTGATATCCAAGATAAATCATTATCCGCCCCAAGCTACTTATGCATGGCATGAGAAACTATAATCTCTAATTGTCATTGCAAACATGTTTAATCATAATGGGATGAATCATGGATACTAGGTTAAACATATTTACAAAAACAGAACAAGTTGAGTTCATACCTGTTTCTCTCTGCCATGGCCAGCTCATCAAATATCGTCATTATTGCCTTTCACTTGCACGACCGAACGATGTGAAAATAATAATAGTGCAAGAGTGTCATGGACTAAGCTGGAACCTGCAAGCATTTTATTCAACAGGAGAAGACAAGGTAATATGAGCTCTTTGTTAGATCAACAATAATGCATATGAGAGCCACTCAACATTTTCATAGTGGTCTTCTCCTTGATATGACTCAAATAAAAAGAAAAGAAAATTCAGAGAAACACACTGAAATATTTTTGGAGTTTTGGTTTTCTTGCACAAGCAAATAAAAGGGAAAAGCAAAAATGAGAAAAACTATTTACATGGGAAAGCTCCCAACAAGAAAAACAAGAATAAGGAAATCTTTTTGGGTTTTCTTTTTAGTGCTACAACAATTTAAACTAGGAAGAAAAATAAAAAAGAAGCAGGAAATTTATTTTTGGTTTTTCTCAAGGTTTTTCAAACACACAAGAAGAAAGCGAGAAAACAAATTTAACATGGATGGTATAGTGAAAAAGTGTGGACACCGACAACTGGAATGAAATGTGTGAACATGAACGTAATGTCGGTGAGAGTACGTACTCCCCCAAGCTTAGGCTTTTGGCCTAACTTGGTAATCAGTCAGTAGTTGAAGAAACCATGGGGTCCCATGTCGAACTGCTGAGGAGCGGGAACCCATGGATCCCGCTGCTGAGGCTCCTCCTCTGCTGCAGCCTGGTTGTTCCGATAGGCGATGATATATGCAGGCATAATCATGTATCCACCCCTGGCAATATGATCAAACAAAGTAGATGTAGGCAATGGAATAATATCATGAGTTCTCACATTGAAAACCAGGTTATATGGAATAGGGATGTTAGGGTAATCGGTATCAATAAAGTGGTGGTGGTCCATGGTCGCGCGATCTAGGTAGACCTTAGGCAAAGGATAATCATGCAGGCATATCTCAACATTAAAGCGAGCTGCCAAACGAGTAGAGTAAATACCACCATGTATTTTACCCTTGGATTTATTAATGTGAAGGCGACGTGCCACAATAGCCCCCAAGCTATAAGTGTTGTCGCCCTCAAGTGCACGATGTAAAAAAGCAAGGTCTGGGGCATTGAGTGCACCCACCTTCTCTCTAGAAAGCAAGCATTTTGCAATGAAAAGAATGAAATAATGAACAAAAGGAAAATGCAAGCCAGTGACGGTGATGCTCGACACCCTTCTCTCATCACCCACTGTTAGAGTATGATAGAAACCCTCAAACTCCGTAGGCCTAGGCTCTACCAAACCACCATCAGAAGGAAGCAAGCATATTTAACAGAACTCAGTAAGTGGTATCTGATGGGGTTCAGCGTACAAATTAAACAGCACCTTAGGAGGATTATTCCTAGGAAGGAAAGTAAAACTTTGCACAAAGGAGTTTGTGAGGAGATGATACTTTTCACATTCAGCTGCGATGAAGTCGGTGAGGCCGACATTAGCAGTATATTGTGCAAACTCTTGAAGGATTCCGGCCACTTCCATTAATGGGGTATGCGACCATTCGCACGGCCATACTTCCGCCAATCTCCGGGTATGGAGATCACTGTCAGACGACTCCCCAATAACCCCCTTGGAGTTCTTCAGGGAAGCAAACTTCCTACAGATATTCATCTTTTTCCTATGAAAAAAAATTCTGAAATTTTTAGTCCACAAATTTTTTTAACAGAACTTTACAAAATTAATAGCAACTACTCATAGGGATACATAGAGGCCATAGCAAGCATTCAAACTACTTAGAACTCTAAGAATTCAACATGCAATCTCATCTACGGCAGCACCAAGAGTAGCTAATTATTCAAAATATAAACCACTAAAGCAAAAACTAATTGGACAAACGGAGGAGTCACATACCAAGCAACAATCCCCCAAAACAGTTTCGCAAATGGAGCTTCGAGCAAAGAGATCGAAATCCAAGGGTTTGAGAGCAAGAAAACGAGAGAGAGAGAGAGAGAGAGAGAGAGAGAGAGAGAGAGAGAGAGAGCAATGGTGATTTTTTTCTAGAGGTAGGTGATGAAGTGGTATGAAGAGATAAGTGAGGGGCCCACGTGAGGACCACAACCCACTAGGGCGCGCCTGGGGGTCCTGGCGTGCCCTGGTGGGTTGTGCCCACCTAGTGCACCTTCCTCTGATGTTATTTGCATGAAAAAATCTTAAATATTCAGAAAAATTCATATTAAATTTTCAGAGCATTCTGAGAACTTTTATTTTTGGGTCATTTTTTATTGCATGAAAAATTCAGAATACAGGTAAAACATGGCATTTTATTTTATTTAACTAATAAAATTAGAAAACAAAAGGTAGGGACAGAAGGTAGTGCTTACTAAATTCATCAACTTCATACCTCTAAAAAATGATCCATTAATAAGGTTGATCAAGTCTTATTAACAACCACTTTATTAGCATGAAACCGGAGAACTTTCATAATCACTAAGTTACCTCAATGGGGATATGAATGTCCCCAACAATAAGCATTTCATATTTATTTTTAGAAGTAGGTAGAGGCAGTTAGAAACTTCCAACAGTGATTGTCGGAGATTTTTCAATAACATTAATACCATTCACTTGGAATTGTTTCTTCGGAAAGTGCACCGTATGCTCATTACCATTGATATGGAAAGTGACCTTGCTTTTATTGCAATCAATAACAGCCCCTGTATTATTCAAGAAGGGTCTACCAAGGATAATCGACATGTTGTCGTCCTCGGGCATCTCAAGTATAACAAAGTCAGTCAAAATAGTAACATTAGCAACAATAACGGGTACATCCTCACAAATACCGATAGGTATGGCAGTTGATTTGTCAGTCATTTGCAAAGATATTTTAGTAGGTGTGAGTTTATTCAAATCAAGTCTTTTATATAAAGAGAAAGGCATAACACTAACACCAGCTCCTAAATCACATAAAGCAGTTTTCACATAATTTCTTTTGATGCAGCAAGCTATAGTTGGTATTCCCAGGTCTCCAAGTTTTTTAGGTACTCCATCTTTAAACGTATAATTACCAAGCAGTGGAGATTTTAGCTTCCGGTATTTTTCTCTTATTGGTGATGATGTCTTTCATGTACTTTGCATAAGGAGGCATTTTCAAGATATCAGTCAAGCGAGTACACAAAAAGACTGGCCTCAGCATTTTAGAAAAGCATTCGAATTCTTCATCATCTTTATTTTTAGTTGACTTGCATGGAAAGGGCATAGGTTTTTGAACCCACGGTTCTCTATCTTTACCGTGTTTTCTAGCAATAAAGTCTCTTTTATCATATCGTGTATTCTTAGGCTGTGGGTTATCAAGATCAACTACAGGTTCTATCTCAACATCATTAATTGGTTCTTTATTATTTGTTTAAGTATTTCCAAGAACCTCATCATTATGTTTTTCATTATCAGAAGGTGAGTGTTCATTACCAGACTGAGTTTTAGCATCAGAGATAGAAATTTCATTATCATTATCAGGAGGTTTTTCTACTTCATGTTCACTAGAGGCATGAAAAGTCCTATCATTTTTCTTCTTCTTTTTCTTTTTAGAAGGACTACGTGCATCAGTGTTATCTCTTTGAGATTCTTGTTCAATTCTTTTTGGGTTTCCCTCGGGATAAAGTGGTTCCTGAGTCATTTTACCTCCTCTAGTTACTACTCTAACAGCAAAGTCACTTATGTTATTATTCATTTTATCAAGCAACTCTCTTTGATATTTAGCAACTTGTTCTAACTGAGTTTGAACCATAGAAGCATGCTTCCCCACACCTCTAACATCATTTGAGATTCTAAATAACAAGTCACTCAAGTGAGCAATCATATCAGAATTGTATTTCAAATGTTTCATACATTTGCATTGAAGTGATCTTGTTTTCTAATGTAGTTTTCAAACTCATAAAGGCATTGGCTAGGGTCCATATTGTGAGGATTGTCATTATCATTGAATTTCATTAGAGAATTTACCTCTACCACCTTAGGTGGTGGTGGTGCATCAAGCCCATGTATTTCTTCAATAGGAGGTAAATTTTTGACATCCTCAGCTCTAATACCTTTTCCCTTCATAGATTTCTTTGCCTCTTGCATATCTTCAGGACTGAGATATAATATACCCCTCTTCTTCGGAGTGGGTTTAGGCGGTAGTTCAGCAAGAGTCCAATCATCATAATTTTTCAATGTGTTATTCAATAATTCCTCAGCTTGCCCAATAGTTCATTCCCTGAAAACACAACCAGCACAACTATCTAGGAAATCCCTAGAAGCATCGGTTAGTCCATTATAGAAGATATCAAGTATTTCATTTTTCTTAAGAGGATGACCAGGCAAAGCATTAAGCAATTGGAAAAGCCTCCCCCAAGCTTGTGGGAGACTCTCTTCTTCAATTTGCACAAAGTTAAATATTTCATGTAAGGCAGCTTGTTTCTTATGAGCAGGGAAATATTTTTTAGAGAAGTAATAAATCATATCCTGGGGACTATGCACACAACCAGGAGCAAGAGTATTGTACCAAGCTTTAGCATCACCCTTTAATGAGAACTGTAAGTGCATCTAGTGCCACCCCTAGTTAGTTTTTGAGTATTGACGACAAACTTGGTAAGATGTGCCACAGCAGTTTCAGTTTCATAACCATGGAAAGGATCAAATTCAACCAAAGTAATTAACTCTGGGTCAACAGAGAATTCATAATCCTTATCATCAACAAAGATAGGTGAAGTAGCAAACTTAGGATCATATTTCATTCTAGCATTCATAGATTTTTCTTTATACTTGCATAATAATTTCTCTAGATCATCTCTATCCTTACAAGCAAGAATGTCTCTAGTTGTTTCCTCATTCATAACATAACCTTCCGGTACTTTAGACAATTCATATCTAGGAGGGCTAGTTCTTGGAGGTGTTTCAAGATTTTCAGTGTCAAGCTCATCATCAGTTTCAACAACATCATGTTGTCTTGCTCTAGGAATTTGTTCATCAAGAAAGTCACCTAGTGGCACATCATCATCATCATCAAGCAAGGTACTAGCATCATCATCATAATTATCATCCATAGCAGAAGTAGCATCATCAATAACTTGTGACATATCAGGATTAATAGCATGTGGTGGTGTTACAAGTTTACTTATAACAGAAGGTGAATCTAAAGCAGAGCTAGATGGCAGTTCCTTACCTCCCCTCGTCTTAGAGGGATAAATCTTAGTCTTAGCATCCTTAAGATTCTTCATAGTGATAAATTGATAATAATCCCAAGTGACTCAACAAATATAGCTATGATCCCCAGCAACGGCGCCAGAAAAGGTCTTGATAACCCACAAGTATAGGGGATCGCAACAGTTTTCGAGGGTAGGGTATTCAACCCAAATTTATAGATTTGACACAAGGGGAGCCAAAGGATATTTGAAAGTATTAGCAGTTGAGTTGTCAATTCAGCCACACCTGGAGATTAATTATCTACAGAAAAGTGATCCGTAGCAAAGTAATATGATAGTTTTGATAGCAGTAGCGACAGCAACAGTAACAGTAACAGTGATAGCAGTAGTTTTCTAGCAAGTGCAAAAGTAACGATAATAGTAGTAACTTAGCAAGAACAATATGAGACAAATTCGTAGGCATTGGATCGGTAATTTGTTGGATGATATTCACCATGTGACAGTCATAACCTAGGGTGATACAACACTAGCCCCAGTTCATAAATATAATGTAGGCATGTATTCCGTAAATAATCATACATGCTTATGGAAAGAACTTGCATGACGTCTTTTGTCCTACCCTCCCGTGGCAGCGGGGTCCAATTGGAAACTAAGGGATATTAAGGCCTCCTTTTAATAGAGAACCGAAACAAAGCATTAGCACACAATGAATACATGAACTCCTCAAACTACAGTCATCACCAGGAGTGGTCCTGACTATTGTCACTCCGGGGTTGCCGGATCATAACAGGTAGTAGGTGACTATAACTTGCAAGATCGGATCTAGAACATGGATATAATGGTGGTAACATAAACGGTTCGGATCTGAAATCATGGCACCCGGGCCCAAAGTGGCAAGCATTAAGCATGGCAAACTCATAGCAACATCAGTCTCAGAGCATAGTGGATACTAGGGATCAGGCCATAACAAAACTAACTGGATTACATGATGAATCTCAGCCAACTCCTCACCGACTAGCGAGCCTACGAAGGAATTACTCACTCCCGGTGGGGAGCATCATGGAATTGGCGATGGAGAAGGGTTGGTGATGACGAAGATCAAAGATCCCCCTCTCCGGAGCCCCAAACTGACTCCAGATCTGGCCTCCCGATGAAAAACAGGAGGTGACGGCGGCTCCGTCTCGTGGAACACGATAATTCTTTCTCCCTGATTTTTTCTGGAAAAATGTGATTTTATAGCGTCAGTTTCAGGGTTTGCGGGGCCACCAAGTTGGGACAACCCACCTGGGCGCCCCCCTCTGGTGGTTCTTAGCTCCAGAAATTCTCTTTTATTGTATAAAAAATCCTCGCAAAGTTTCGTTCCATTCCGAGAACTTTTATTTCTGCACAAAAACAACATCATGGTAGTTCTGCTGAAAACAACGTCAGTCTGGGGTTAGTTTCATTCAAATCATGCAAATTAGAGTCCAAAACAAGAGGAAAAGCGTTAGGAAAAGTAGATACGTTGGAGACATATCAACTCCCCCAAGCTTAAACCTTCGCTTGTCCTCAAGCAATTCAGTTGATAAACTGAAAGTGAAAATAAGCATACTCAGACATAGATAATAAGCGTACACATACACAAGCATAGTTCAACCATAAGTACATAGTTCAACCGTCATTAAGCATACTCAAGCATACATAGTTCGACCCCACATCTCATCTCACATGCCGGCATGATCCTGAAGCTTCTCCAGGTACTCGGCGTACGCATCGTGCAGCACCCTGCGAGAATACTTTTGCTTGACGGAGCCAACGGCCCATCCTCTTGCATGCGCCAGAACACTTAGATACACATCATTAAGCTTGTGGTTGCAAAATGGGCATCGATAGCCGCCATTCCAAGTCGTAATACGCCTGTTATGCTTTCCCGCATAAAGCTCCCTCAGGATTTGCCTCTTGTACCTCCTCCGGCCATCTTCATCCTCGCTGTCCACATCGTCAGACATCACCTATACAAATAGTAAAACAAATTTGGCATAAAATCAATGTTTACATGCCGTGAAGTAGGATTAGGAATTTATGGCTATTTATTTATACATATCCAGAGACTATGGTTTGATTTTTAAGCACAGTCATCTATGTACAGACCAATATTGAAGAAAATAATGGCACAAACATATGTAGGTCATTCAAAATCAATTGTCAAGTCCTGGCTAGGATTACTAGCAGAAATCATTTGCACAGATGAAACAACTAATCACTTATCACTTGTATCATTCAAACAATCAATACACTACACGGATCTAACGAAACTTACTCAGATTTCATGGATTGGGAGAACATAACCATAGGATTTCTATTCCAAAAAGGGGGAGGCAGGAGTAACTAGAGAAACCCTAGGATCTATTTAACACATAAATGGGTTAGATGACTAACCAGTTGTCCGTCGTTGTCAGAGTCGTCGCCGGAGTGGTCGTCGGAGTCGTCACCAGGGTCTTCGCCCGAGTTGTCACCAAAGTCGGTGTGGAACTCCGACTCCGGCTGTGGAAGCTCGACGCCGTCGACGACGTCAGGGTGCAGCGATAACTCGCCGCCGGTGATGGCAACCTCTGTCTCCATCTCCACTCCATGCTCCAATGCTTCAGCAGCCCCGGCATCGCCACTCCCTTCGATGGGGCGCTTCGGCGGCGTCCTCATACACTGACGGCTTTGAGGACTGAGAGCGGTGTTGAGAATGCAAGCGGAGAGGGAGGATTGTGTGTGTGTGGCAAGGATGGGGGGCGCTCGCTCGGGTGCACCATTAATATGGAGTAGTGGGAGAGAGGCGGGCGACGGTCAAACCGCTGGCTCGCCTCCCGGTGATCCTGCGCACTCGACTACTGGCATGCCTACCCTCATTTCACACAGCTACTCGCACGCCTCATGATGACACTGTGCAGCGAGCACGCCTCCGTCAATTCAAACACCTGCATGCATGCCTCCCGGTCTGCCTGCGCAGTGGACTGCTTGCATGCGTCCCGCCAACTCACGCCTGCTCTCACGGCACACGGGTCGCGTGGTGGCACGTATATTGTTTTTCTATTTGCGTGATTAATGATGTCGCTTTATTGCTTAACCGAAGCATGGCACATATCCATTGTTGGTCTAACGCTCACGGTTCGAATAAATAATCTGTTTGGGATATTGGTTCCCAATTATTAATAATCTCCTGTTTGTAATTAAATAAAGATTACATCAAAACTGGTCTCAAATTTGACAAAAATAAAGTACAATGCCACTTTGTATTGGTGTCAATATGACAACACGATAAGTTTCATGAACTTCAAATAAGTTTTGGATGTACTAGAATTTAAAAATCAAGATTCTTAATGTTTGAAATTTCTTGCACGGGGAGTAAAACATGCACCCAATGAGACACGTGTATTTTTGCAATCCATTTAGGTGCACTATAACGTGTGCATGTAGCTCAAATTTGATTTTTGCACATTATACCCATAGAAAAACGATCAATTAATGTACTAAAATGTCTGAATGATCTCTGTTTTTTTAATTAAAATGCCCCTCCTTTGGTAACATATGTTCACTGCGGGATAATTTAACATGCATCGTAGTTGTGCGGTGGATTCGCGGTGTGTGGGTGTGTGGGTGTGTGCGTCTGGGGGTGGCGGGTGGCTCGTAGTACACTACGAGTTGTGAGCCACTGTGTGGGTTGGCCGTTTTGTTAGGCAGGTGCCACATCAGAGTCGTGAATTCGTTATTTAAAACATTACACAACCCTTTCATACGTACTTGTTTTGGCCACATGCAGTCGATGGTTGTCCTACACGACACTCGATACTCGCGTGTGACGCTTTCTGTGGGCCCGCGAGGTCGTCTTCCATCACTTTGACGAATAGCCGGCAGTGAGGTTAATTTGACCAGCAAGGTAGAATCTTTTTTGTTTGTGTTATGGTGATATATAGTATACACGCCGAAGAGGTGGGAGGGGACTAGCATATATACTATACGTACGCGTCCGTGAACAAGTACACCTCACTCACTGTCGGGACTTTTCAGTTTTTGAGGCATGTGCCACACCAAAGTTGTGAAATTGGCTATTCAAACATCACACAACACCTCTTTGGCCCACATGCATGCAGGCGATGGTTATCCTAGCTAGGGCACTCACGTGTGACGCTTCCATCCGTGGGCCCACAAGGCCATTGTCGATGCATGCGTACTTTGACCTACATCGGGAGAGTTATTTAATTTCACCATCGAGGAGGATTCTTTTTGGGTTGTATTATGGTAGGAGCATATAGTATGCGTCGAAGAGGGGGAAGGGGACCATCATATGTAGTACGCTTCATGAACCTCGCTCTGTGTGGGGTTTTTACGGTTTTTTAGGCAAGTGGCACAAGAAAGTTGTGCATTTTGGGTATTCAACATATGTTTGGCCCACATGCAAAGTGATGGTGGTTGTCCTCTCGCACCCACTTAAGCGGTTATCAGCGATATCGATGCTTTCCATCTATGGGCCCGCTTGGTCCATCACTACTTTTTGCCTGACAACGAGAGAGGTTAATTTGACTTAGGAGGGGATTATCTTTTCTTGCTTGTAATATGGTATATATATATATAGGTCATGTTCTGGGATGACATGCATATGATACAGTTTGAGCACACAAACATGCATGTGTACGCATGAATCCCTCCCATCGAGTCGAAGTGGCTAGTACAACGACACGTCATGAACCTATCTCGTTCTATGTGGGGACTGTACGATTTTCGGTGCACGCACCACAACAATGTTGTGAAATGGTATTCAAACATGCATGCACGCATCACCTCCATACATATGCATGTAGTGGTTGTCTTTGAATGATACACTCCCTCACGTGGTTTTCGGCGGCAAGCCTATATATTTATAAGCACGCATGGACATCCATGATCACCTTGACCGACAACAAGATTGGCTACCATGGTGGATTCTTCCTTTGGTTGGTGTTATCGTAGTATAGGTCATGGTGAGATTCAGACCTAATTAACTTTGAGCGCATATACTACGCACGCATGCATGCATGAATCCCCGTCGTCGGCTTGAAGTGTGGTGTAACATACATATGCATTGTAAACCTAATAACCCTCACTGTCAGCGTGGGGATTTCTAGTTCGAAATCACGGTGCCACATCAAAGTCATTCCATTTTGTATTTAAAAACACACCTCTCCATGCATATATATGTTTGGGCCACATGCATGCAGTGGTTGTCTTCGGGGACTAGCTACTTGCATGATTATTGGCGAGCTAGCCCATCTCCGGGATCGCATGGACGGCCATCACTTTGACCAACAACAAGAGAGAGGTTGTATGACCAAGGTGGATTATTCTTGGTCCGTTTTACGATCCATCTTGGTGAGATGCCTCTTTGGCCCACCGACTGAAAGTGTGTGTGTGTGGGGGGGGGGGGGGGCGGGGGCGGGGGCTGCTACTTTGCACTTTGCTAGGTGAACCTCGGTGGGAGGGGGCATGCATTCATATCTTAGGATTCCCTTCGTGCCGACACGAGGGGGGCAAGGAATACCGTGCGCTTGGCGAGATAGGTGCCACATCGAAGTTGCATTTGGTATTTGAACATCAAACCACCCTTTTCATACATAAATTTGGTCCACATGCAGGCGTGTTCGTGTTCTGACACAGTTCACGCAAACTAACCGTGTGCCACGCCGGTGCCCCTATCACGCAGACATCCGCACAGTACATTGGGCTCCATGAGGGAACGAGGCTTCCCTCTCAAAAATATCTACCCGCCTGCAGCTTTTTTCTGTTTGATAGCACACAGTTATTGTGTTTCGACCGTGTGTGATGTTTCTTGTTCCCAATCCCGCCTGCATCCCTCGAAAATATTTGCCCGCCTCGAGGGTTTTTCTATTTCAGAATGCACGGTTGTTATCTCTGGACCGTGTGTGATGTTTCTTGTTCCCAATCCCGCCGGAATCCCTCAAAAATATCTGCCCCGCCTCGAAGGATTTTTCTGTTTCATAACACACGGTTGTTATCTCCGGACCATGTGCGATGCATCATCATCAAAATTTTCAATAACCCCGGCATTTCACTCCCGCGGTTGACTCCCGCGTAGTAAAATTTTCAGTACCCGCATCATGTCCTCAAACACACCCCCCGCCCCCGCCCCCTCCACACACACACACACACACACACACAAACACAAACACACCAAAACCTCCTCGGCGCACACACACACACACACCCTCCCTCACTCGAAACCCTAGAAAGGTCCCCGCCGCCGCCGCAAGGCCTCCATTGTCAACATCTGCCGGTTTTCCCGTGCAGCTTACCCACAGATCTCCATACCCAGATTGCCCTGAGTTTCTTAGATGACGCCTGCCAAACGCCCCTTTCCCACAGATCCCCATTCCCATCCCCATCCCAATCCCCCACTCCAGAGCGTCGCAACCTAAGCCCGGCGACGCTTCCCGTGGAGCTCGAGGAGCGACTGGCCCAAAAGAGGTGTATCGCGGTCTCTTTGCCCGAAATCGCCGAGGAAGCCGACGACCATTACTGGCCGTAGGCACTCAAGCAGTAGGCTAGAGTATGTGGGTATATCTCAGATGTCGGCTACAACATCGAGGTCATCAACAGCGACGGCCTGAGGCGGGCTATGTCATAGGTTAAGTGGCCCACCCCCAACCCCTCGGGTTCAACCGCCATCGATCTCATCCATGGCCCCGCCGCTGATCTCCTCTGGCTCGCTGTCAACAATTTTCCATCCGACATCGCCATCGAGCCCCTTTTGTCATTTCTGAAGGACATGTTCTGTGACGTTGGCTTGGGATCCACATCTTCCAAGTCAGACCTCATCGACGGCGACCACGAGGAGGGCACCCTCTCCGGCTCTTCCAAGGGGAAAGAGCTCGTCTGCGACATCAGGGAGGGCACACTACAAACGTGCTCTTCCAAGGGGAAGGAGCCCATCTACGACAACATGGAGCGCATACAGGCTCCGTGCTCTTCCCACGGGAACGAGCCCACCTTTGACAAGAGAGGAAACCCATAATTTGTTTTGCCGTGCCTCTTCACACGGGGAAACCCATTGTCGGTGTATAAAAGTAGGGGCCCTTTTGGTACCCCTCTACTTGTGCACGGGCAGTCAGAGCCGCGCCCGCGGCCACACTAAGTAGGACAGAGGAAGGCACGAGACGGGCAAGGCAACACCAAGACCAGAAACACAAAGAGCAAAAGGGCGAGGTGGACTCCCCCGGCGAGACCCTTGCCGGGGCGGCCTCCGCAGCCCCGGCAGGAGTCTTGCCAGGGCAACTTGCCAAAACACCAGCAGGGCGCGCCACCTTTGAGCCTGAGGGTTCCAACACCGCCAACAACCACATTGGAACCAAGGCTCGCGAGGCACCTCCGTGGTGGCATGCAGATATTTTTCTAGATCATAGACACACAAGATCAGATGAGGGCCAGAAGATGACGACCCTCGGTGAGATCTTGCTGAGGAGGTCCACGAGACCACCGGCAAGATCCTTGCCGGGGACGACCACGACCCCACGGCAAGACCGCTCGCTGGGGCCCAGGCAAGACCCTTGCCGAGGACATCCGCGGGGCCGCAGCTAGGCCCGCGTCCGCCAAGACTCCACCGCCCTTCCCATACAGCTGTTAGCCCAACCAGCTGGGCAGGCACCTCCGTGGCGACATACGGCTTCCAGGCTAACTCCGCGAACACCTACATGGTGGCATGCAAATCTTCGTGAAGACCCTACCACCACGCCATCTCAGCGGCCTGCCAGCCTACGTGGCGCTGCATGCCTCGTTGGCCTTGACGTGTGTCGGAGCAAGACAAAGCGGCGACGAACGGGACGGGCCTCATTGCCATCCCCAATAAAGCAACGGGACACCTGAGAAGCACATTTAATGCGCCTTGTCCCGTAATGACAGGCGATAACACTACAAAAAAATACACTTCCGTGATGATACATGTTTCTCACAGTAGGTCACATTTTCTGTCATGCATGTACATCCATGACAATTTTATGACAGAATCAAGATAGTCATACTCCCTCCTTCCATCTATATATGGCCTAATGCATCTTCGGGGGCTAACTTTGACCAAGTGTTAGAGCAATAATATATGACATGCAAGTTACACAAAGCATATCGTCAAATTCGTACATGAAAGGAGCTTTCAGTGATATAATTTTTTACATTATAAATTTCATGTATTATTAATCTTATCAATAGTCAAAGGCAGTCTTGAAAAATGAATTAGGCCCTCTATAGATGGAAGGAGGGAGTACCTATGTTGTCGTAGAACAGTTCCATGACATTACCAAAATTATCATCACAGAAGTGTCCACTTCCATGACGATAAATCACACGTCACAGAAGTGTTTTCGTCAAGGGTGATCAACACGTGGCATCCACTGTAACGGAACGCGGTTAAGCTATCGGGTCCGGTTTTGGATCTAATAACCCGTTGACAACCCAGACCAATGGGGATTTTCCACGTGTAAAATCATCATTGGCTGGAGGAAACACGTGTCAGCTTCGCGTTGGCACAAGTGTCACTCATACAATGGGAGAGATGCGCCTATGATATGTTGACACGTGGACCGGCCCAAAAGTGGCCCATAAAGTTTAAATGGGTCGGCCCAACTAAAGGCCCACAAGATTTTGCGGACCATAATGGGTCGGCCCAGCTAAAGGCCCATGATATTTTGTGGACCATAATGGATTGGCCCAGCTAAAGGCCCACAAGATTTTGCGCGCCATAATGGGCCGGCCCAGGTAAAGGCCCACAAGATTTTTGCGGGCCATAATGGGCCGGCCCAGGTGAAGGCCCACAAGATTTTTGTGGACCATAATGGGCCGGCCCAGCTAAAGGCCCACGAGATTTCACCGACATTAATGAGCCAGCCCAGTGGTAGGCCCACAAGATTTTGAGGACCCTAGTGGCCCATTAACTTGCTGCCATGTTTTGGGCCAAATGCTAGCCCATATTTTATCCGGTCCATTAATGGCCTGCCACATTCCGGGCCTAATAATGGCCCATATGAGACCCGGCCCGTTAAAAGCCTACCACGTTCTAGGCCAAATTACGGCCTAGATCAGGTCCGGCCCTTTAAGAGGCTTTGGGCTAAATTATGGCCCATATCAGATTCGACATCAAGCTGGATGCTATGCTTTTGGGCCCACTTGCTAAAGGCCCATTTAGTAATTCGGCCTGATATTACTTTCGGCCTGTTAAGGGCCCGTTAACATTTCCGCCCTATATTAATTTCGGCCTGTTAAAAGCCCGTCATATAGTTGGGCCTAACTACGGCCCGGTTTGCATCCGGCATGCTCGCAGCCGATAATCTGATTGGGCCAAACAAGAACCGAGACAATTTTGGCCTGCTAGAAGCCCGTGATTTGATTGGCACAACCATGGGCCAGGGTCCATTAACTCTTTGCCGAGTGAGCTGTTAGACGCGTTTGTGCCCAACCTACTTCTCAGCCTCCTAAAAGCCCATTGAGTTTTCTTGCGAAAGAGGGCCGGCGGTTTACTCAGCCTATTAAAGGCCCGAATCTACTAGTGGGCCAGTTTACATTTACGCCTTTCAACGGACCAAGATGACGGGGACCATGATGCGGATCATACATTGTGATTGCCTGACGGCCCGATTATGTACCGTAATTTTATGGTTTGGCCGGTTTATTGTGAAGACATGATGTATATACAGTAAAATAACTGCATCATCGTGAATAAGAAAAAACATAGACTATCAATAAAGAAATTACGGCATATTACATCCACTGGGCATCAAAGTTCGCCACTATGATAATAAAGCACAAGCAGATAACAGATTACATACACTGGGCATCAAAGATCGCCACCAGTGCAAATAAACACGCCGACAAAATAATATACAAAACCGACAGCACTTCAATAGAGTTCAAGAAAGGTTAATTAGCCTGTTGGGAGTCATAGCAGCAAGCATTGAGCTAGCTGATTAGACTGCACTTGTTTAACACTTATATCCTCCTCACTCTGAAAGATGAACAAGCAGATAGATGACACGTTTTGCACATAGAAGTATCAGTGCTGACAATTCATCACATTTCTTACTGACGAATAAAGTGACACAGTTTAAAATTGCATTAACACAATATGGTATTGTTCAGGTCAAGACATGGTAGGAAATGACACTGTGAAGGAGTTGGCAGCTTCACGACACCACTGGATTACGGATCAAGAACTCATAAGTATCAATGGTTAGTGTCTTGTCAATTTATCCCATTTCAGATTGGCAAATAAAGAGATGGTTTAAATAATAGTAGAATGATATGACATTGTTCATAGTTAAGACATTGCAGAATATGACATTGTGCTGTAGTGGGTAGGTTCACCACACCACTGGATTACGGATCAAGAACAGAAGCATACATGCAGTGCAAAAGAAGATCACTTGCTCTATTTAGTTTAATTTACATGGTATGAAGAAGGAACTTGGTTGTACAACTGAAAATTTAAATTGAGAAGGACAAACTTTTGTTTATGAACTACATAATAAACTTTAAACATGCAATTTGATGCAAACACCAAAAATAAACAGTTGTTGCAGTCATGCCTAACCAAATATACACAACAAAGTTTGAAGGCTTGAGAAGGACAAACTTACGTTATTGGTGAAGACAGGCTCTATAAAGCCCTTGTCCATGCTGATGGGGGGCAATTCAAGAAGTTTACCACATAATGTTCTTCATAAGCATTGCCTTTATTCTACATTTTGTTAAGAGTAAATATAGATGTGATAATATAAGAAAAAATGGAGAATATTTAAGATAAGATGAAGAGTGATGCTACATAACCAAGTAGCTATAAACGTAAGTACAACAATGCAGGCAAAAGGTACAGCCAAGAGCAATGCACAGCTAAACTTCTTTAGTACCATCGGTGTTATCCAACCTTATGGTAAGAGTAAATATAGATCTGATGTGTAGAAAATGGAGGGCAAAGGAAAATAAGCTGTAGAGTAATGGTACATGAACAACTACCTGTCAATATAAGTACACTGATAAAGGACAGCAAGTACTTACAAGAACAATGCAGAGCTAAAAAAATTCATTGGCATTGGATATATTCTACACTAATGTAACCATTTATACAAATCAGATAATTTGGAGCGAACAATTGATAAGCAAGCTATCATGCATACTGCTGTCACATAATGAACCAGGTATGTATGCAAGTACAGTGATACAGGACAATACGTACTAACAAGAGCAAAGCAGCGGGCAACATATTTGCGATATCCTGTCATTCTTTTCAAACCAGAATTCTTCTTCGAGCAGATTTCCTGCAAAAAAGATCTGTAAGGCACATGCGGAAAAGTAGAACTTCACATTGTCATGTGATTTCATAGACAATACCTCATCCTGGGAACGAGTGCATAACAAGGTTTTTCCATTCAATGTCTTCTAAATTTAGCACAGGCGACTTCACCGGAAATTCGTTTATAGACTTGCCATCAAAGTGTGATTTCCTCAGGTAACACCGATACTGCTGCAATGCTTCCTTGAAAAGAACAAGCAAGCTTTGCTCGTCATGACTATCCAGATTGACCCTCGCCCACTTACAACAATGTAATGTAAATCATTGATGTGTTCAATAAGCAGAAAACAGGAAAATAATAACCATGAATAATAGCACTTACACGTAAGTTGGACAGGAAGATGTGAAAATGGTGTTTGTCTTCACTATAATCTTCACATGATGGGAATATATGCACGTAGTCCCTAACAACATTGAAAGCATTGTCTTTTAAACTGGGAATAACTGGAATGGAGTTCCAATCTGCAGGAATTGGCCGTCTCTGTAGTTGGGATAGGTCTTCGGCTGGTGGACTTCTGTACTTTTTCTTTGGAGTGGGATTTTTACGTAGTGCAATTTGCTGCTATGGCAAGCTGAAATCGGTATACCTTTTCTTTGGAGTCTGGGTCCTATGTGGTGGGGCTAGTGGTGTGGCCATGAAGTATGGAGTGCAGGTGTCTTTGGAGTCGGTCCCACGTTTTGTGTCCTTTGGTTGTACAGCCAATATAAGTGGGTGTCTTTGTCTGATTTCTCCGGCACCACCATGTTTTTCAAGGACTTTCTTTGGTGCTCCTTCAAGTTCGGCAATCACCCTCTTCCTTTTTGATGTCTGATGCACAAGAACAGCATTTGAGTGGAAAAACATGGTATGGTGACAGATGGAATATGTATTGATAATGGATGGGCATGGCATCTCGACATATATGATGAGTGTAGGATCTTGAGAAGAGGTGTCTAGAGGGGGGGGGATTAGACACAAAGTACCAAAGTTGAAGTTTTTAACTTCTTTTGGTTTAGATGGAGTTTAGGCACAAGTTTAGCATTCTCAATACAAAACAAGCAAGCATGCAAAAAGTATGTGAGCAGCGGAAAGTAAAGCATGCAACTTGCAAGAAAGTAAAGAGAGGGGTTTGGAGGATTCAAACGCAATTGGAGACATGGATGTTTTTGTCGTGGTTCCGATAGGTGGTGCTATCGTACATCCACGTTGATGGAGACTTCAACCCACGAAGGGTAACGGTTGCGTGAGTCCACGGAGGGCTCCACCCACGAAGGGTCCACGAAGAAGCAACCTTGTCTATCCCACCATGGCCGTCGCCCATGAAGGACTTGCCTCACTAGCGGTAGATCTTCATGAAGTAGGCGATCTCCTTGCCCTTACAAACTCCTTGGTTCAACTCCACAATCTTGTCGGAGGCTCCCAAGTGACACCTAGCCAATCTAGGAGACACCACTCTCCAAGAAGTAACAAATGGTGTGTTGATGATGAACTCCTTGCTCTTGTGCTTCAAATGATAGTCTCCCCAACACTCAACTCTCTCTCATAGGATTTGGATCTGGTGGAAAGAAGATTTGAGTGGAAAGCAACTTGGGGAAGGCTAGAGATCAAGATTCATATGGTAGGAATAGAATATCTTGGCCTCAACACATGAGTAGGTGTTCTCTCTCAGAAATAGGATGGTGGAAGTGTAGGCTTGTTCTGATGGCTCTCTCACGAATGAAGAGGAGGTGGAGGGGTATATATAGCCTCCACACAAAATCTAACCGTTACACACAATTTACCAAACTCGGTGGGACCGAATCAACAAACTCGGTTAGACCGATTTAGTAAACCTAGTGACCATTAGGGTTTTCGGTGGGACTGATATGCAACTCGATAGGACCGATATGGTTAGGGTTAGGGCATAACGTAATCTCGGTGAGACCGATTACACAAACTCGGTGAGACCGATTTTGGTAATTAGCTAACCAGAGAGTTGGTCAGGTAAACTCGGTGGGACCGATTACTCAAACTCGGTGGGACCGATTTTGGTAATAAGTTAACCAGAGAGTTTGCATTGTAATCTCGGTAGTACCAATTACACAAACTCGGTGAGACCGATTTTGGTAATGGACATACGGAGAGATTACAATCCCATCTCGGTGAGACCGAGATCCCTATCGGTGAAACCGATTTGCCTAGGGTTTGTGGCAGTGGCTATGACATCTGAACTCGGTGGCGCCGGATAGAAAGAATCGGTAGGGCCAAGTTTGACTTTAGGTTTAGCTCATATGTGTGGAAGTGGGAAAGTAGTTGAGGGTTTTGGAGCATATCACTAAGCACATGAAGCAAGAGGCTCATTAAGCAACACCTCATCCCTCCTTGATAGTATTGGCTTTTCCTATAGACTCAATGTGATCTTGGATCACTAAAATGTAAAATGAAGAGTCTTGAGCTTGAAGCTTGAGCCAATCCTTTGTCTTTAGCATCTTGAAGGAGTTCCCACATCCTTTAGTCCATGCCACTCCATTGTTGAACTTGTCTGAAACATACTAGATAAAGGTGTTAGTCCAACAAGAGATATGTTGACATTAATTACCAAAACCACCTAGGGAGCACTTGTGCTTTCAATCTCCCCCTTTGGTAATTGATGACAACATACATCAAAGCTTTAGATAAAGATATAAAGAGTAGCAAGTAAAGCTTCGGAAAGACATGTAACAAGCATAGGCTCCCCCTATATGTATGCAATCATGTGAATATGGAATATAGAAACATGTGAGAGCATAACCATGATAGAGTAGGCAATGTGTTACATGTATCTTGGCCATATGCATCAGAGCACATAATATTAAAGAAAGTACCTTCATGCTCATGAGTCCTTGCGAACAGTATGTACATCAGCAAGAATTCCTCATACACATGAGTGTGATGCATATACTTACGTTGTAGTCTTGAGTTGGCTTAGGGTGAAATGAACCTGCACAAACAAGGTTAGATAACACAGGTGCATCTACTAGCCAGAGCAAACAGAAGAAACCACAAGAATACCAAGACTGGGATGACATGTAGAGAGTGAGTACTAAGTACCACAATGGATTAGACATGTTCCCAAGAGTAAAGATATGCAATGAATTTGAATGATTCCTTTCCCTTAGATGTTTTGCTCCCCCTGAATCTAGCATGGGATACTAGGAGAAGATAGGGAACAGAAAATCAGAGCTGAAAGATGTAAATGAACAGAGCTTAATGCAAATAAGCACACATGAACATGTCTTTCCCCCAAAAAGACGTGTGGCATCTCTCCTCTTGAACACCAAGCATCTGGGATCCTTGAGAAATACTTTCTACTTGAGTATTCTCTCCCCCTGGAGATCTCTTTCTCCCCCTTAATAGTCTCTCCTTTTTGGAAATGATAAGCTTTGATGTGATCTCTCTCTCCCCCTTTGACATCAATTTCCAAGAAGGGTCTTCTGGAATTTGTTGTGAATGGGTTTGGTCCTTGAGTCACAACACAAAGCACTGGATAAAATTTGTGATGCTTGTAGAGGACAAGATTCATTGAGTGGAGCTGGATCAGAAGAAACACATAATTAACTGGCAAACTATTTTTCCTGTTGTGAAATCGGTGGCACCGAGTTGTATGCTTCGGTTGTACCGAAAGGTTTCGGTTGGACTGAAAACAACAAATCGGTGAAACCGAGTTCATCTCAGAGAAAGCACTTGTCACCTCAGCTCACTAGATTAGTAAGATCTCACAAAGATTTGCAAGGAATTTACTGAATGATATGCAATGAATTGGATGCAGAAAATGCAGAGCAAACAGAAAGATAAGAAAGAAATCTAGATGAAGTTTTTTTTAAGGGGAAACAAATATGCATGAGACAAATGCAGAAACTCAGAAATGAACACGAGAGAACTTCATCTAGAGATGGTCGGTGACAAAGTCACCTATGTTAGAGTATATTGACTTAGGAGTCAAGTGAGATCACTTGATCATAGGTCATACTCATCGTTTAAGCTCAAAATGAGGTTACCAATTTTTGTTCAAGTATCTTGATGTATTCACATCTTGTCGAGTTGCTTTAGCTCATGACTCGGAGTAAAGCTTCTCTAAGATGGAATAACATACCTTGGTTGGTGGTGTTGACCATGTAGTTGAACTTGTGTGGGTTGCTCAAGGTTGATGTAGCTCATCAAGAGTTGGGAGCACCACTTGGAATTTGAGTCATCTACCTACATGGGTTAGTTCTTGCAAGGAAGAGCACTTGTGTATCCAAAAATGATAATCATGAAGCTCAACAAAGAGTTTGTCAAAGGATATGTTTGAATGATTCCGTGCTTCCTTGTATTCAGCCACCATAGTGTAGAGACTTGGTGATGTAGAGATTGCTCAAGATGTGAGTAGATTACAATCTCATGGAATTTGATTCAACCAAGTACCTACAGGGGTTAGATAACATGCAAGATGCAAATATATCCAAGATATAGTATTTTCATTATAAGAGAGATATCATGGATTAGTCATAAGCTCATGTCTTGCATGTATCCAATGGAGTTTCTACTCCAAGTTTGAAGCATCTATGATGTTCAATTCTCCTCTCAACCTGCAAAACACTTTCTCATCAAGGGGTTTAGTAAATACATCTGCTAATTGCTTTTCGGTGCGAACATGCTTAAGTTTAATGTCACCCTTAGCAACATGATCTCGAATGAAATGATGACAAACTTCTATATGCTTAGTTCGAGAATGTTGTACGGGATTATGACCAATTTTGATAGCACTTTCATTGTCACAAAGCAATGGAACATGTTTCACATATATCCCATAATCTTTAAGAGTTTGGGTCATCCAATCTAATTGAGCACAACATGAACCCGGTGACAATGTACTCCGCTTTGGCTGTAGATAAGGATACCGAGTTTTGTTTCTTGGAGGACCAAGACACAAGAGATCTACCAAGAAATTGACAAGTACCCGAAGTGGACTTTCTATCAACCTTGTCTCCGGCATAGTCCGAGTCGGAATAGCCAACAAGATCAAAAGAGGCCCTCTTAGGATACCAAATGCCAAAATTTGGCGTATGAATTAAGTATCTCACTATCCTTTTCATGGCCTTAAGATGACATTCTTTAGGAGCAGCTTGATATCTTGCACACATGCACACACTTAGCATAATATCGGGACGTGAAGCACATAGGTATAACAATGATCCAATCATGGAGCGATAAACCTTTTGGTCAATCGGTTTACCATCTTTGGTCAAATCAAGATGTCCACTAGTAGGCATGGGTGTAGACATACCTTTGCACTCTTGCATATTGAACTTCTTGAATAAGTCCTTAGTGTACTTCGTTTGAGACACAAAAGTACCTTCCTTAGTTTGCTTGATTTGCAACTCAAGAAAGAATTTGAGTTCACTCATCATTGACATCTCAAACTTCTCCGACATTAGCTTCCCAAACTTTTCACTAAAATGAGGGTTAGTTGATCCAAATATAATATCATCAACATAGATTTGGCACACAAATAGTTCTCCATTAGCACTTTTAGTAAAAAAAGTGAGGAATCAATTTTCCCAATTTCAAAGCCTTTTTCAAGAAGAAATTTGGTCAAGCATTTATACCAAGCTCTAGGAGCTTGTTTAAGACCATAAAGGGCTTTGTGAAGTTTGTAAACATGGTTTGGTTTCTTTGGATTAACAAAGCCGGGAGGTTGTTTAACATAAACTTCCTCCTCTATTTCACCATTTAGAAAAGCACTTTTAATGTCCATTTGGTACAAGGTGATATTATGGTGATTAGCATAGGCAAGTAAGATGCGAATGGACTCAAGTCTAGCAACGGGAGCATAAGTCTCACCATAGTCCATACCTTCGACTTGTGTGTAGCCTTGGGCGATTTAGACGTTCTTTGTTGCGAACTACTTGTCCATCTTCATCTTGCTTGTTGCGAAACACCCATTTGGTATCGATGATGTTGTGGTTGTTGTCGGGCTTCTCAACCAATGTCCAAACTTGGTTTCTCTCAGAGTTGTGTAGCTCCTCATGCATAGCATTTATCCAATCCGGATCTTCCAATGCTTCTTCGACCTTCATAGGTTCAATGCTAGAGGTGAAAGAATAGTTTTCACAAAAGTTAGCTAAATGAGTTTTAGAGCGAGTGATTCTCCCGGTTTGAATATCATTGTAGATTTGCTCGACGGGATGGTCTTTAGCAATTCTTGCTCGAACTCGTGAAAGCTTTTGCTTGGGTCTCGGTTAAACATCTTTTTCATCTTGTTCTTCTTCTTCTTCTTGATCATCTTCATTGTTGGCGTTGTCGTTTTCTTGTCGTCGTGGAGAAGGAGGTTGTTGACGTTCGTGATGTTCTTCCTTGTTTTCTTCATCTTGGTGTGTTCCACTTGTGGATGCTTCCGTATCAATTCTCGGTTCACCTTGTCGTGATGTAGAAGCTTCCACTTGGACAGACGAGGTACTCTCATTCACCTCCGTTGGATGGACCTTGCCAATAGACAAGTCTTGGATTGCTTCCGAAGGGTCGTTGTCTCCTACATCAATTGGCAATTGCTCTACTTGCGAGCCGTTAGATTCATCAAACTTCACATCTACCGTCTCTTCAACCTTTCGGGTGAAATTGTTGTGAACACGGTAAGTGTGAGAGTTTGAGCCATAACCTAGTAGGAAACCTTCATGAGACTTAGGAGCAAATTTTGAACGACGATGCTTATCAAGAATGTAGCACTTTGAGCCGAATACTCGAAAGTATCCAACTTGGGGTTTGTTACCGGTGAGGAGCTCGTATGCCGTTGAGGGAGTCCCGGACTAGGGGGTGTCCGGATAGCCGGACTATCGTCACGGCCGGACTCCAAGACTATGAAGATACAAGATTGAAGACTTCGTCCCGTGTCAGGATGGGACTTTCCTTGGCGTGGAAGGCAAGCTTGGCGATACGGATATGTAGATCTCCTACCATTGTAACCGACTGTGTAAACCTAACCTATCCGGTGTCTATATAAACCGGAGGGTTTTAGTCCGTGGGACGAACAACAATCATACCATAGGCTAGCTTCTAGGGTTTAGCCTCCTTGATCTCGTGGTAGATCTACTCTTGTACTACCCATATCATCAATATTAATCAAGCGTGAGTAGGGTATTACCTCCATCGAGAGGGCCCGAACCTGGGTAAAAACATCGTGTCCCTTATCTCCTGTTACCATCCACCTAGACGCACAGTTCGGGACCCCTACCCGAGATCCGCGGTTTTGACACCGACATTGGTGCTTTCATTGAGAGTTCCTCTGTAGCCGTCACCGATAGGCCCGATGGCTCCTTCGATCATCAACAACGACGCGGTCCAGGGTAAGACTCTTCTCCCGGACAGATCTTCAGATTCGGCGGCTTTGCATCATGCGGGCCAATTCGCTGGCCATCTGGAGCAGATCGAAAGCTACGCCCGCCATCGTGTCAGATTTGGAAGTTTGAACTATACGGCCGATATCCGCGGAGACTTGATCTTCGACGGATTCGAGCCGCAGCCAAGCGCCGCCAGACCGTCTCGATGGGCATGATCTAGCTCTGCGGCGAATAGTGCCTCGAGGCGGCACCGGAATCCACTCCGACCCTTAATCCGGAGCCGGATTCCCCGATCAGGGACGAGTGGTTGGACACCGCCTCGGGGCTACAATCTCTCTGGCGATTAAGCGAACTCCATCCCCGCCCTTTATGGCGAAGACATCGACCTGTGGTGCCGGACTCCTCTCCGGACCAACCTTCCAGCGCCCTTGCCAATCGAATCCGATTGGGCGCCCGTTATGGAGTTCACGGCCGCGGACATCTTTCAGCACTCGCCCTTTGGCGACATCCTGAATTCGCTAAAGTCTCTCTCTTAATCCGGAGAGCCCTGGCCGGACTGCGGACGGGAAGGTTGGGATACGGACGACGAAATTCAACGCCCACCCACCACCCACTTTGTTGCCACTGTCGATGATTTAACCGACATGCTCGACTTCGACTCCGAAGACGTCGACGGTATGGACGACGACGCTGGAGACGACCAAGACCTAGCGCCTACAGGGCACTGGAAGGCCACCTCGTCATATGATATATACATGGTGGACATCCCAAAAGATGAGAACGGCGATGGAACAACGGAGGATGACCCCTCCAAGAAACAGCCGAAGCGCCGACGTCAGCGGCGCCGCTCTAAATCCCGCCACAATAAAAACGGTGATTCCGGCACGGGAGATAATAACACCCGGGACAAAGGTTGAAGAGAACCCCTCCAGCAGGACTCAGCGCGGGAGGAGGGAGAAGCAAGTCCGCACGACAAGGCGGCAGTAAAAAGAGAGGTCGAGGACGATAATTATGCGCCTCCCTCCGAAGACGAGGCAAGCCTCGATGACGACGAATTTGTCGTGCCTGAGGATCCCGCCGAACAGGAGTGTTTCAAACGCAGGCTTATAGCCACGGCAAGCAGCCTCAAGAAAAAGCAGCAACAACTTAGAGCTGACCAGGATCTGCTAGGCGGCGGATGGATCAAGTCCTTGCGGCGAAGAGTATGAACTCGAACGCCCCTCCAAAAGCTACCCCAAACGCAGGCTGTTGCCTCGATCAGAGGAGGAAGCACCCAAGTCACTAGCGCACGACATGGCAGACCGGCCACCCCGTTGCCGCGACAGAGAAGCCTCTCGGCCCTCCGCTCATGCCACACCCCGACGCCGCTCAAAAAGTAGCAAGGCACGGGAAAACGCGCCGGACTTGCGAGATATATTGGAGGATAAGGCAAAACATACAAGATCGATCTACGGATCGCGTGGGCGCCCAACGACGCGGGATGATTACCGTCGCGCTGGATCTGACAAACCCGGCCGGGCCGAACACGATGAGACAAATCTCATATGGGCTACGCCGTGATATAGCCCAATATAGAGGCGCCAAGACACCCACTATGCTTCACGGATGAAGTAATGGATCATCAAATCCCGAGGGCTTCAAACCCGTAAACATCGAATCATACGATGGTACCACAGATCCTCGCGGTGCGGATCGAGGACTATCTCCTCCATATCCACATGGCCCGCGGTGATGATCTACATGCCATCAAATACCTCCCACTCAAGCTTAAAGGACCAGCTCGGCATTGGCTCAACGACTTGCCGCCAGAATCAATTGGTTGTTGGGAGGACCTGGAAGCCGCATTCCTCGATAACTTCCAAGGCACATATGTGCGACCACCAGACGCTGATGACCTTAGCCACATAATCCAGCAGCCAGAAGAATCGGCCAAACAATTCTGGACACGGTTCCTAACAAAGAAAAATCAAATCGTTGATTTGTCCGGGATGCAGAGGCCCTTGCAGCCTTCAAACATAACATCCGGTGACGAGTGGCTTGCCCGGCACCTAGGACAGGAAAAGCCAAAATCCATGGCAGCCCTCACAACACTCATGACCCGCTTTTTGTCCGGAGAGGACAGCTGGCTAGCTCGAAGCAACAACTTGGCCAAACATCCCGATAGTTCGGATACCAAGGACAGCAATGGCGGTCGGCGTCGCAACAAGAACAAGCGCCGCATTAACGGCGATAACATCAAGATACGACCGTCAATGCCGGATTCGTGAGGCTCTAAACCCGGTCAGCGGAAGAAGCCATTCAAAATAAATACCAGGCCCATCCAACTTGGACCGAATACTCGATCACTTGTGCGGATACATGGCACCCCGAAAAACTAGCCAATCACACCAACAGGATTGTTGGGTGTTCAAGCAAGCGAGCAAGTTAAGTGCCGAACTAAAAGACAAGGGGCTGCATAGCGATGACAAGGAAGAGCCCCGGCCGCCGAAAAATAGAGGATAGAAGGGTTTTCCTACACAAGTGCGAACGGTGAACATGATATACGCAACCCACATACCCAAAAGGGAGCGGAAGCGTGCAGTAAGGGACGTATATGCGATGGAGCCATCGCCCAAGTTCAACCCATGGTCTTCCTGCCCGATCACCTTCGATCGAAGGACCACCCCACTAGCATACGTCACGGCGGCTTCGCCGCATTGGTTCTTGACCCAATTATCGACGGATTTCACCTCACCGAGTCCCGATGGACGGCGGTAGCAACTGAACCTGCTTTATCGAGGATACGGCGCGCAAAATGGGCATAGACCCCTCAAGGATTGAACCTACAAAGACGACCTTTAAAAGGCGTCATACCGGTGTAGAGGCGGTTATGCAGGGGTCGATTACACTCGAAGTGGTCTTCGGATCCCGGATAACTTCCGAAGCGAAGAGTTACTCTTCTACATCGTCCCATTCCGCAGCGGCTATCAAGCACCGCTCGGACGGACCGCATTTGCAAAGTTCAATGCGGTGCCGCTTCACGATACCTCAAGCTCAAGGTGCCAGGCCCTCGAGGAGTAATCACGGTCAATGGAAACACCGAACGCTCTCTCCGAACGGAGGAGCACACGGCGGCCCTCGCGGCGGAGGTACAAAGCAGCCTCTCACATCAATTCTCGAGTCCGCCCACTAAGCATCCGGACAACATCCAAGCGGCGCCGGAGTAACCTACAACAAGACCGCCTGGCACGATTCAAGCACGCGTAGTAATCCGGCCCCAACCCCCGCCCTCGCGAAATCGCGAAGCTAGTATTACGCGTACATAATTACGCTCTGGAGATACCATGGGCATATGGGGAGGGGCAAGACCACGGCACGCCAGGAATGTGGCTCGACCGCACCAGGGGCTCCCGATTGTGTCATTCTTTTTCTTTTTTCCTTTTTTCTTCCTTTTTTCTTACTTTCAGGACTCCGTCTTTGAGAAGTCATGTACGGCACTTGAATCGCCGAACTCACGATGCAACAGCAAGGGAAGCGGAAAGCCACGTCGAATGTTCAGGTGGTCTCTATTACGAGCATTATACCTATTTTACATACCATCCCGCAGCTTACCCCTGGAGGGGGACATGTTAGATAGTCCCATCCCTTGCTTATAGCACTATTTGTATCGTTCTGCTTTCATTGCAGTACCTTTTTTGAATAAACAATACATAGCTTTTGCTTATGATTGCACTACTTGCTTTATCTATACATATGTTCATTTCATGACATGTTGCAACCGTACACTTTGGTACGGCCAATACACCAGGGGCTTAAGTATCCCAAAATTATGGTGTGATAAGTCCGAACACTTTCACAAGTGCGGCACCCCGAACTTATAACATTATATGAATCGGCTCGAATCATGTCTTGGGTCAATAGTTGGGTTTGCCCGACTCCGTGTTTTGGTACCTTACGTTCCGTTATATCGGCTAAGGTAGCACTGGAGAACCACTGCGATTGTGCCCCGGTTGAGCTGGGTTGAGCACCTCAGTGGAGAAAGCTAAAACTGACCGTCATGATAGGGCGAGAGCCGGTCGCTGTTCGAGAGGTCTTTTCGGGTCCCTAAAGACTTATGCCGCTTAGAGCGAGGAACCGGAATTGTCCGGCCAAGGCGTGGATAGCGCCCCGAACTCGGTCTTCCGAATACTAGGGGCTTCGCCGAAATTTAAAATTATAGAATTCTATGGCTAAGTGAGAGTGTTCAAGCATTATAAGTCTGGTTGCCTTGTTCGTTGTGTTGAGCGCCTCCCTAGATGGACCCAAGAATGGGAACAAGAGTGCTCAAGTTTATCTGAACACCCTAGCACTTTCGTGGCATGGGGCTGAAGCCAACGACTTGCCATCTCTCAAATTTGATAAACGGCGGAAGGTAATATTTTAAATTAATAAGCGTTGCTTAGCGCATATGAACAAGTTTTCAGCGTGCGGGGATAACAAATCTGAGTTTATTCAAAAATTACATCTCTGGAGCACTCATTCGCTATTCGGCGGGCACCATTCAGGAGGCCCTCATAGTACATTTCGGGCGTGCGATGCTCATGGCCCTTTCGGTGGCCCGTCCGTCAGAAGCCTCTCCGCATCCAGCTTGCCCCAGTGCACTTTAGCACGGGCAAGGGCCCGATGGACACCTTCAACGCAGACGGAGCGCTTGATGACTTCAAGCCGCGGACAGGCATCCACCAGCCGCTGCACCAAGCCGAAGTAGCTCCCGGGCATGGCCTCCAATGGCCATAGCCGCGCTATAAGGCCCTTCATGGCCTGTTCGGCGACCTTATGGAGCTCGACCAGCTGCTTCAGCTGGTCGCTCAGGGGCACAGAATGTTCGGCCTCAAAGATACCGAGACCAGAACACCTTTTCCGTCGAGCTCCCCTCCTTGGCGGCGGTACAATGCGGCAAAGCATCGGACACACTCTGGGCAAATCTGCGAATGCTCTGGAGAGCTTCGAATCCGGGTAAGTAATAGGTAATTCACTTTCACATGCTTGCTTTGCATAAAGAATGCCTTACCCGCCGCTATCTTCTTTAAAGACTCAATTTCTTGGAGGGCTTTTTGGGCCTCGGCCTTAGCAGCTTTGGCACTCTCAAGAGCCGAGGCGAGCTCGGACTCTCGAGTCTTGAGTCACGCTCCAAACTCGTGTTTTTCCACGAGAGCTTGGAGCTCTCGCTCTTGGCCAGCTGCGCCTCCCCTTCTCTCGCTCGGTGCATTCATGAGCAGCTTTGTTTTCGGCCACGGACACCGCTTCCTTTAGGGTCGCCACCTCGTTCGTGGCCCCTGCAGTACTCAAGTTAGTCCTGTTATTTTTTGCAACCGAAACCTTTTCTATAAGGTATTTATTTAATAAAGTATTACTTACCTTCCTTTTCCTCAAGCTGCTTCTTGGCTTGTCCGAGCTCGTTCTCGGACCGCTCGAGGTTCTGCTTCAATGCATTGACCTCCATGATCAAGGCGGCAGGTCGGAACAGAGCCTGCATTCCCATATTGACATACTTATATTAGACTCCTGCGTATATCTTTTTAGATCCTTAGTCCGGCTTTTCTTTCCGAACACCAAACTAAGCATCAGGGGCTACTGTCTATGTGGTAATATTTTTACATATTCTAAACTTACCTCAAAGCCTGTTAGAAGGCTGAGTAGCTTCAGTCGATCCGCTCTTGGCGGACTGAACTGTCCGGATCACCGCACTCATCACAGTGCGGTGCTCCTCCTTGATGGAAGCGCTATTAAGCGCCTCCACTAAGCTATCCGGTGCCTCCGGTTGGACGGAGGACACCGGCGTCTTACCCTTCTTGCAAAGGATCCGCTGGCCGGACTTCGGAACCGCTGATGGTTCCGGCAAGGAGTCCGGACGAGGGTCGGGCTTAGAGCCCCTGGCGGTCTTGCCCCCCACGCGCCTGAAGTCCGGGAGGTTGCCTTGTGGCACCTCCTGCGCCACCTCCTCTTGACCAAGCCCCTCTTGGGGCCCCACCGCAGCGTCGTCCGCAGCATGAGGCGAGGAGGCGGTCGGAAGCGAGGTACTCTCCATTTTCGACGAGCCCAGGGACCCGCTCGATGAATCGGCGAACTCACCCTTGGGCGGGCTGCACGGTTGATTGACATTAGAGAACACTCTGCAATAATAAAAATCCATGGGTATCCGGACACTTACGATCTCGCCAGGGGCTTGGCCCTTGTAGGCCAATCCTCCTCCTCGTCGTCGGCGTTGGTGGAGAAGTCCGGAGGAAGGGTTCTTCCTTCTTGGACCCTCCGGCCTCCCGGTTGGGGCGGCCTTCCTTTCTTCTCCTCCCCGCTGGGAGGAGCTTCTTCTTCTTCCTCCTCGTCTTGGGGAGAAGATTACGCCAGAATCTGACAGACACTGGCGTCGGGAGCTCCTTCGAGTTCCGTGGCCGACTTCTTAGCCTTCTTCTCCGGCACCACATGGGGTGCCGGAGCCAGCAGCCCTTCTAATCCAAGGGCGTCCTCCGGATCTTCCGGCAAAGGAGCCGGACAGTTAATCTGTCCGGACGTCTTCAGCCAGTCCTGTCGAAGATTAGGGAGTTTTAGATCCTGCCTAGAGTCAATCTATGAAAAAAGAGTCCCGTAAAGGGTAAAATAACTTACCTCGCCGGCTTGACCGCGCGAAGCTGTATCCGCGATCTTTGTTAGCGGATCTGGGGCTTCAGCGCCTTTGAACAGCACCTTCCAGGCGTCTTCGTGCGTAGTGTCGAAGAGCGGCTCAAATTGATGCTGTGCGGATCAAACTCCCACAAATTGAAGGCCCGTTGTTGGCGGGGAGGATCCGGCGGATGAGCATCACTGGATTATGTCGACAAGCCTGAGATTCTTGTCCATCAGGTTTCGGACGCATGTTTGGAGTCCGGATAGCTCTTCCGAATTCCCCCACGTCAGGACCGTCTCTTTCCATGACGAGAGCCGTGTGGGGAAGCCAGATCTAAATTCGGGGGCCACCACCCATTCGGGGTCGCGTGGCTCGGTGATGTAGAACCACCCTGATTGCCACCCCTTTATTGTCTCCACGAAGGCACCCTCGAGCCATGGGAGTTTGGCCATCTTGCCAACCATGGCGCATCCGCACTCCGCTTGACGGTCGCCCACTACCTTCAGCCGGACGTTGAAGATCTTCAGCCATAAGCCGAAGTGGGGCTGGATGCAGAGGAAGGCCTCGCACACGACGATAAATGCCGAGATGTTGAGGATGAAATTCGGGGCCAAGTCGTGGAAGTCCAGGCCGTAGTAGAACATGAGCCCCCGGACAAATGGGTGAAGTGGAAAACCTAGTCCGCGGAGGAAGTGGGGGAGAAACACCACCCTCTCATGGGGCCCGGGGGTTGGAATGAGCTGCCCCGCATCGGGCAACCTGTGCACGATGTCGCTGGACAAGTATCCGACCTCTCGCAGTCTTGTGATGTGCCCCTCCGGGACGGAGGAGGCCATCCACCTGCCTCCCGCTCGTGACATGGTTGGAGAAGGTTGAGGTGGGATGTGCGGACTTGGGCGCTAGAGCTCGAAAGTCTTGTGAAATGGATGAGCAAAGGAGGAAGAAGGCGTAGGTGAAAAGGTGGATCCTTATCCCCTTATATGGACGGATGAAGTTGTGTGTCCCCCACCAGCCTGGTAAAACTCGCTTATCTCCCAAGCGGCATAATCAATGGCGCGGATGGGTTACCCACATCCGTATTGATGAGAATCCCGGAATAAGGGGGCACGATCTATGCTTTGATAAGACGTGCCAAGGAAACCGCCTCGCTAAACGCTACCGAGGTGGAACGGTAAAAAGATTCATATGAAGGCTCGGCCGTGGTGTGATGTCACGCCCGCGGAATACGTCAGCAGATCTGTGCAAAAGTTATTCTCTCTACGGTGGTATGTGGAACTTGTTTTGCAGAGCGGACACTGTCCTTGTGTTCAAAACCTTCTATGAAGTATTCGGAGGAGGAACCCGCCTTGCAATGCCGAAGACACTATGCGCGCGGACTCGTCGTCATTGAAGCCTGGTTCAGGGCTACCGAGGAGTCCCGGACTAGGGGGTGTCCGGATAGCCGGACGTCGTCGCGGCGGAGTCCAAGACTATGAAGATACAAGATTGAAGACTTCGTCCCGTGTCCGGATGGGACTTTCCTTGGCGTGGAAGGCAATCTTGGCGATACGGATATGTAGATCTCCTACCATTGTAACCGACTCTGTGTAACCCTAACCTATCCGGTGTATATATAAACCGGAGGGATTTAGTCCGTAGGACGAACACCAATCATACCATAGGCTAGCTTCTAGGGTTTAGCCTCCTTGATCTCGTGGTAGATCTACTCTTGTACTACCCATATCATCAATATTAATCAAGCAGGAGTAGGGTATTACCTCCATCGAGAGGGCCGAACCTGGGTAAAAACATCGTGTCCCTTGTCTCCTGTTACCATCCGCCTAGACGCACAGTTCGGGACCCCCTACCCGAGATCCGCCGGTTTTGACACCGACAGCCGTCTTGCCGAGAAGCTTGTGAAGATACAAGCGATTTGTTGCATGACAAGCTGTCTCAACCGCTTCTGCCCAAAAGTGCTTCGGTGTCTTGTACTCATCAAGCATCGTTCTCGCATTTCGATGAGCGTCCGGTTCTTCCTCTCAACAATTCCATTTTGTTGAGGTGTGTACGTAGCCGAGAACTCGTGTGAAATCCCTTCTTCGTCAAGAAAGGTGTCCACATTTGCGTTCTTGAACTCCGTTCCGTTGTCGCTGCGAACCTTCTTGATCTTCACTTCAAATTGATTTTGGGCCTTCCTAGCGAAGTTTTTGAAGATCTTTTGGACTTGTGATTTATCATCGAGAAAGAACACACATGTAAATCTTGAAAAATCATCAACTATAACTAGACCAAAAGAATTTCCACCGAGGCTTTTGTAGGCGCTGGGACCAAAGAGATCCATATGAAGTAGTTCGAGTGGCCTCCTTGTGGTCATGATATTCTTCACGGGATGCCTTCCTCCAACCTGTTTACCTGCCTGACAAGCACTGCAAAGTCTATCCTTATCAAATATGACATCGTTAACTCCAAGGATATGATTTCCTTTAATAAGCTTGTCAAGGTTTCTCATGCCAACGTGACCTAGTCGTATATGCCATAACCAACCTTTTGAGGATTTAGCAATGAAGCAAGTATTAGGTTGTGCCTTTTTAGAGAAATCAACAATGTAGAGATCACCTCTACGTATACCGGTAAAGACCATTTTATGATTGTCTCAATGAAACACTTGACAATCTACTTCAGTAAATAGGACATTGAAACTGAAATCAGCAAGTCTAGATACTGAAAGTAAGTTGTAGCCAAGAGATTCAACGAGCATGACATTTTGAATGGAGCTATCATGTGAGATGTCCACCTTACCAAGGCCAACCACCTTACCCTTTGAGTTGTCACTGGAAGTGACATACTTTCGAGGACTATCATTTTCAGCAAGCTCACGAAACATGTCTTTATCTCCGGTCATGTGATCGGTATATCCACTGTCAAGAACCCATTCCTTTCCTCCTGACACATATCCCCGAAGATTTGCCATAAGACCAAAATGTCTCATTGCATCATCAAGGTTGAAGTCACTATCATCATCCTCATCATAGTATCCATTTCAACATCGTCATGTGGTGGATCAAGTCCTAGAGAGGGTAATTCGTTAGAGTGAGTTTGACAATGATCTTCCTTATGAATTCTTATAGCTTCAGAAATAATATCGCCAATAATTCCAACATCTCCTTTGGCACGCATAAGGTCGGTAAGTTCAAATAGACGATCACCAAACATAGGGTCACTAGTATTCATCTTACTCAAGGCAATAGACTTATAGAGAATTTCATCTAGATTTTTCAACGAATAATTTGGAAAGCATTCCTCAAGAAATTTCCATATAGTGTAGGCACACTCAAGAGTAGGCAGGATTCTAATTAAGTTTCTAGTCAAGCCTCTAGTTATAAGATTAATAGTTCTAAGATTTCTAGTCATGTCAATAGATTCATCAAGGGTAGGATGCATAGGATCAACATGAGGTGCACAAGGGCTAGCAATGTACTTGTTCAAATGATATTGATTGAAAATTACAAGCATCTCATTTTTCCACTCATGGAAATACTCTCCATCAAGAATAGGCACTCTATGTCTAAGACTCCCCAAAGTAGACTCATCCATCTTCCTCCAATGGTGATTAAACCAAGGCAATGGAGACCAAAGCTCTGATACCACTTGTAGGATCTTGAGAAGAGGTGTCTAGAGGGGGGATTAGACACTAAGTACCAAAGTTGCAGTTTTTAACTTCTTTTGGTTTAGATGGAGTTTAGGCACAAGTTTAGCATTCTCAATACATAACAAGCAAGCATGCAAAAAGTATGTGAGCAGCGGAAAGTAAAGCATGCAACTTGCAAGAAAGTAAAGAGAGGGGTTTGGAGGATTCAAACGCAATTGGAGACATGGATGTTTTTGTCGTGGTTCCGATAGGTGGTGCTATCGTACATCCACGTTGATGGAGACTTCAACCCACGAAGGGTAGCAGTTCTTGCGAGTCCACGGAGGGCTCCACCCACGAAGGGTCCATGAAGAAGCAACCTTGTCTATCCCACCATGGCCGTCGCCCACGAAGGACTTGCCTCACTAGCGGTAGATCTTCACGAAGTAGGAGATCTACTTGCCCTTACAAACTCCTTGGTCCAACTCCACAATCTTGTCGGAGGCTCCCAAGTGACACCTAGCCAATCTAGGAGACACCACTCTCCAAGAAGTAACAAATGGTGTGTTGATGATGAACTCCTTGCTCTTGTGCTTCAAATGATAGTCTCCCCAACACTCAACTCCCTCTCATTGGATTTTGATCTGGTGGAAAGGAGATTTGAGTGGAAAGCAACTTGGGGAAGGCTAGTGTCGGTGTCAAAACTGGCGAATCTCGTGTAGGGGGTCCCGAACTGTGCGTCTAGGCGGATGGTAATAGGAGACAAGGGACATGATGTTTTACCCAGGTTCGGGCCCTCTTGATGGAGGTAAAACCTCACGTCCCCGCTTGATTAATATTGATGATGTGTGTTACAAGAGTGGATCTACCACGAGATCAAAGAGGCTAAACCCTAGAAGCTAGCCTATGGTATCATTGTTGTTCGACCTATGGACTAAAAGCCTCCGGTTTATATAGACACTGGATAGGGTTAGGGTTACACACAGTCGGTTACAATGGTAGGAGATCTACATATCCGTATCGCCAAGCTTGCCTTCCACGCCAAGGAAAGTCCTATCCGGACACGGACGAAGTCTTCAATCTTGTATCTTCATAGTCTTGGAGTCCGCCGTGACGATAGTCCGCTATCCGGACACCCCTAGTCCGGACTCCTCAAGAGCCCTCGAACCAGGCTTCAATGACGACGAAGTCCCGCGCATATTGTCTTCGGCATTGCAAGGTGGGTTCCTCCTCGAATACTTCATAGAAGGTTTTGAACACAAGGATAGTGTCCGCTCGCAAAACAAGTTCCACATAACGCCAGAGAGAACAATTTTTCGCACAGATCTGGTTGACGTATCCCAAGGGCGTGACATCACACCACGGCCAGGCCTTTATATGAATCGTTTTTATTGTTCCACCTCAGCGCGTTTAGCGAGGCGGTTTCCTTGGCACGTCTTATCAAAGCGTAGATCGTGCCCCCCTTATTCCGGGATTCTCATCAATACGGACGTGGGTAACCCAACCGTACCCGTTGGCATGCCTCCTCTATCAAAGGTGAGTCCTAGTCGACCACGGGGTGGGCTCTTGGTATTCAACCTCTTTATAACGAGACCAAGGCCCTCTTCTTTTTACACCCTCTATCGAGTTCGCCTCGGCCGAAGTTCCAACATCCAAAGCTTCAGATTCAGCGCCGGACCTTTGATGATGTCCGGCTCGACCAAAGACGGCCGATGGATGTCTTCCTCCTTCACGTAAGAAGAGGTGCTAAAGCTGCGACGCCGTGTATCTAACCGCAAGATCTCAAGATAGGCTACCTGCCCCAGGGCAGGTCATTCCCACTCCCGAGCCCGGCGAGAACGTGGTATTCGTGTCCCACTTCCTTCAGGGTTTAGGCTTCCCGACGGATCCCTTTGTGCGGGGGCTCATGTTTTATTATGGGCTTGATTTCCATGACTTGATCCGGAGTCCATCCTCCATATCTCGTCATTCATTGTCGTATGTGAGGCCTTCCTCCATATTACCCCCCACTTTGGATTGTGGCTCAAGACCTTCAAGGTGGAGCCAAAGATGATCGAGGGACAACAAGCAGAATGCGGAGGGGCGGTTATAAGCAAATGTGCAGATGCTCCGTGGCCCGAGGGCTCTTTTCAAGAGGAGCTTAGTTTGTGGCGACGGGAGTGGTTTTATATCACCGCTCCCAGGGGCACCAAATGGGCGGCGCTCCCTGCCTTCCGCTCAGGTCCACCACAGCGGCTGGCATCATGGGTCAACAAGGGGCTCGACTGGGGGCCGTCCAAGGACGTTCCTCGCTGCAGGGCCGATTCGAGATCTCCGTGAAAGAGGGATCAATCTGGTTGCAGTGGCGCGAGGTTATGGTGATCCGCGCCTTCAGCCTCAGAACGCCGCCTCCTCCGCCTGTGGGAATTCAATCCGGAGGGACCACGAGCTCTCCAAAATTTCATGGGCACGACGCCCGTGGAGATGTATAAACTGTTCTTCGGATCACAAGAGAAGTGTCCGGACTTGACGGAGGACGCAGGACTAAGCTGCAATCGCCCAGATACTCAAGTAAGTAGTCCGGTAACCGGACAAACTTTTCATTCATTATTTTGTATACATGCCCTTTAAAGGAGCCGTTTTTTTTAACAGGAGTGGATAGCCAAGGCGAAGTTAATAAGGTGTCCGGCTCCCCTCCCTGAGACCACGCCGGATCCCATGCTGACCAAGATGTTAAAGGTCGCGCCTCTTGAAGAAGGCGAAGGGAGGAGCGGGGGAGCAACTGCCTCTGCGAAGGAGGCTATCAAGGAAGGAGGGATTAAGAATCCCACCTTCCAAGGAGAGAAGAGGACCGGTTCAGAAGATCCGGAGGTCAAGGCCTCAAAGAAGGGAATCTTTGGCAGAGAGTCCGGTGCTGGGAAGTAACCCAGCCGCATTATTTCCCCGAGGGGATCAGCCCTCCAGCGAGCCGTAAGTAAAAAAGAAGGGGTCTTGTAAATAAGGAACATCCCTGTATTTATTTATGAAGATAACCGAAATTGTACCTTGTAGTTCGGACCTCAGCCCTTCTCAGTAGAGCTCGTCTTCGGGGGATCTTCTTCCGGAGATGATGGAGAGCGAAACGCCTCCACCTGTCGCACCCTCATGTGAAGCAGACGACCCGGAGGTGTCGTCGCGGAGGGTTCCCCCAAGTCCGGCGCCAAGTGGTGTGCGGTCGGAGGAGCTGAAGGATCTGCTCGGGCGAGCGGCTATCTCAGAAGATCACCGTGCTCTAATGGGTACGGTGATTGAAAGAATTGCATCCGCAGCAGCGGATTACGGGCCGTAAGCTTATCGACGGGGTTTGGGGTACGCAAAAATAATGTACCTTCGACAGTTATGCATATAAATGCGCCATGTATAGATAGTAGCCCCTGAGACTCGGTATGTTGTCAAAATTGACGACGTGACGAGGATCAAATTCTCAGTTTTAACATATCGCCGCTCCTAAACAGGTGGCGGGGCGTCCGGAGGCCAGCCAGACTGCTGAATATGCCGAACTAAAGCGGCAACTTGACGAGGCGGATGCGGACATCGCGCTGGTCAATAAACGGTTTGACGAGTCACAAGGTATGCGACCTCTATGCGGACACCTTGTAAGGGAGCTTGACGCCCATGTCTTACTGTTTGTAGGCTGAATGCAGATGGTGCCGCTGCCGTGGAGGAGCTGGCAGAACTTCGAGCGAAAGAGCAAGCCAGAATTAGTAATGCGGCCTGTAAAAGGCGGTGAAGAGCTAGAAGTTGAACGGGCTGCTCATCGCCAAGCAAAGAGGAGATGGCCGATATGGCCAAAAAGTTAAGGAATACTACCGATCGCTGCGCGGTTCTGGAAAAGGAACTTCAAGCGGAACAAGAGGGCCTAAAGAAGGCCGCCGCCGAATCAAGAATGCCCAATCGGCTTTGAGAGCTGCCCAGGAGGAGCTGAGTCAGGCCGGGGCAATTGTGGCTGGAAAACCGTTTCTGCTGCGGAGGAAATATACAGATCCAAAGTATGCTCAGTTGGATAAATTGTGGAGTTCAGAGGATGCTTATCTGGACTTGGCGGCGAGCGTTGTGGACGCGGTTGAGCACTTCCGGGGCCAGAAGGGGCACAGAACGGAAGAGCTATATTGGTCGCAATTCCATAGTCCGGAGCGTCCTCTGTCGTTGACTGATCGGTTGGCCGAATGGGCCGAGCTGAATCGATTGTCCGGATTTGCCATGAAGCATGTCTTGACTCACTTGTGGCGGACGGACTGACCGAAGAGCTATTTTGGTTTAGTGCAGCAGTTTCTTGGTGCGGTGCCGCGTATCGACGCAATGAAGCGATCGGCATGTATTGAGGGAGCGCGGATGGCTCTTGCCCGTGTCAAGACATACTGGGCAGAGATGAAGGCCACTGACGTTGCATCCCGGGATTCAGACAGAGGCCGAGTACCTGCCGAGCACTACTTTGAAGAAGTCTGCGGGCGCTCGTTTAATAGAGACACAGTGCTTGAAGGATATTATGTTTAAATGACATGTATGATTTGTGAAAACAATGTTTCAGTGTAATATAAGTGCTTTTTATACTTGTGCGTTCAAGTAGTAAACTACTCCTCAGGCGGCCGTTTATGTATATGTGTATATAACCTTTGAAAGATGGCAGTCCTTGGCTTCAGCCCCCACGCACATAGTGCGGGGTGGTCGCAAAACAGCGCTTTTTCACACTTAATCCAACGTCTTGGTCCTGTTAAGGAGGTGATAGCGTAGCAAACCAGGCAACCGGACTATAATGCTTTATCACTTTCACTTAGCCATAGGAGTTCGAGGGTGGGGCTACTATATAGCCCCTCGGGGCACCGCACTCTCCCGAATTCGGGGTGCGTATGTGCCTGACCGAAAACCGGTCCTTCGTTAATGCGGAGGAATCCTAAACATTCATGTGAGTCATCAAGTGGTTGACCAGTCTCTCGCTATATCATGACAGTTAGTTTTCGGCTTTCTCTACTGAGGTGCTCGCCCGGCCGAACCGGGGCACAATCGCAGTAGTTCTCCTGGTGCCGCGTTAGCCGTGAAAACGGAACGTAAGGCAGCAAAACACAGGAGCCGGGCAACCCAAAATTTGACCAAAGACATGATTCGGAGTTGATGCATATAAGGCCTAACTCGAGACGCCAAATACTCCCTAAGGTATTCGGTCTTTTATGAAAATGGGCAAAATAATGCCCTAAGCCCCTTGTGTCCAGGTACGCGCAAAAATTCTGGTGCGGCCAATGCCAAAGCACCAGCCTCCTCCTCGGTTATATTAAGGAACCGGGGGAATGTATATCAACAAGAGACAGTGAAAAAATGTTTACGCAGGCTCTTAATCTGAAAAGAATCCTTGCAACTGGTCCCTGCTGCACGTCTGCGCCTGTGTCTCCGTTGTGCCGTATCCTGGACGGGTGTAGCACGTTGTTCATCTGTAAAAGAGAGGAACTTAGTTTGAAGGAAAAAGGATCGTGTGAAATATGTACTTAATATTAAATGAATAGAGTACGGTTCGAAGAATAAAATTGAGCTCTACTGTCTCTTGTTATACATGCATGTAGCCCCTCGTATGGGGGTATGCCGCTAGTAGGCGCCGGACTCGTCTAGCTGTGTCCGGGGTTTGAATGACCAATTTCAGGTTCTTTGCCTGGTGGAGCCAGATAGCTGTGGAGCTGTCGATGCAGTCTCCCCTTCTTCCGTGCTCGAGTAACACGTAATACTTCCTTTTAACGAGATGATGCCGCGTGGACCGGGCATTTTAAGTGTTAGAGACGCATAATGCGGTATTGCGTTAAAGCGGGCGAAAGCTTCGCGTCCCAATAGTGCTTGATGGCTACTTTTAAGCGGGCGACATGGAAGAGTAACCTTTCGCGACGGAAGTTGTCGGATGAACCAAACACAACTTCTAGCAGTATGGAGCCCGTGCAAAGGCGTATGGGCTGGCGATACTCCTTTAAAGGAGGTGTTGCTACGGCGAATTTTGGTTGGGTTTATCCCCATCCTACGGATTGTGTCCTGATACATCAGGTTTATGTCAGTGCCGCCATCCATGAGGACATGTGTAAATTGGAATCCGTCGATTATAGGATTCAATATCAAGGCAGTCCATCCTGTGTTCCGGATATTATCGGAATAGTCCTGATGGTCGAAGGTGATTGGTTTTGACAACCAGTGTGTGGCGCGCCTTTTAGGGGGCGCCGCTCTGTTTTTCCTTTTGATTACGTGAAGTGAGTTTACTGTTTTGATCTCCTGTGGGAAAGTTTTTTGTTTTCCGAGGCTCTGCTTGTGGTGCTTTTGGGTTTCGTCACTTTCACTGGGTGTGTCGAGCCCCTTGTGTTCGGCGTTAAGTCGGCCGGACTGCCTGAAGACCCAACAATCTCTGTGGGTATGGTTTGCAGGCTTCTCGGAGGTACCATGTATTTGACACGATCTATCCGTAATCTTGTTTAGGTTGGATAGCTCGCCACCGTTATCCTTTAGGGGCAGTGTTTTGTTGTTCGCCAAGAGCTTTGAATCCGGCGTTGACCGCCGTACTATTTGGGCCATTTTCCTTATTCCGCGCTGATCTTTTCTCAAGCGTCGTGATTTCATTTCCATCCCTGATTTCGGATGTACTCGGGTCATTGGTCTTGCATCTAGCCAGCCAATTGTCTTCCCCTAGCAAAAGCGTGTCATGAGGCTTGTTAGTGCGGCCATTGTTCTTGGCTTTTCTTGGCGAGGTGTCTGGCGAGCCATTCGTCTCGGACGTTGTGTTTGAAAGCTGCTAAGGCTTGGCGTCCGGACAATCGACCATTTGGTTCTTTTAGTAAGGAACCTGTTCCGAATTTCCGAGCTGACTCTCCGGGCTGTTGAGTTATGTGACTTAGATCGCTCAGACCCGGAGGGCGGACATAGGTCCCCTGAAAATTTGCCCAAATGCATCCTCGAGCTCTTCCCAGCTTCCAATGGTATTTTCGGGAGGCTCTTAAGCCAATACCGAGCTGGCCCTTTGAGTTTAAGGGTAAGTATTTTATGGCGTGGAGATCATCTCCTCTAGCCATGTGTATGTGGAGGATGTAATCCTCAATCCGCACTCGAGTGGTCTGTTGTTCCGTCGTATGCCTCTATGTTTACGGGTTTGAATCTCACTGAAATTCATGATCCAAAGCACCTCATCGGTGAAACATAGGGGTGTCTGGCGCCCCTATATTTGGGTGTGCCGTGATCTTCGGAATTTTGGCGTATTGCATTGCTTTGACGAGCGTGCTTTCTTGGCCCATAGATGGATCTAACTGGGCCATCCTTTTGATGTGAATCCTTAAGCGGATCGCATATTGGCTTGTGTGCGGCACCATTCGCCGCTCTCTTTTTGCCGTGAGGTCGTCCATCCGACCGGGTGGTCTTCTTGCTTTTTAATTGTGGGGGCTCTAAGGCCTCCTCGTAGAATTCATGCAGTAGCTTTCTTTTCGGGTAGCTCTTTGTTCGGCGTCGCCCGTATTTATCTATGATCTTGAATACTTTGCTCCATCTGATTCTGAGTGCATCTTCCGCTGTTTTGAGCTTCCGCTTTTGCTTTTTCAGGCTACGCGTAGTGGCGACGAGCCTTTTCTGGAGGTCATTTTGCTCCAATGGTTTGTCCGGCGTGAGATCGTCCGGATTGTTGTCTTCGCCGGGGACAAATTGTTTACCCAAGTTGTGTTGTTCGGACGATTGCTCGATGGCTTGTTCGTTGTCCACCGGTTCGCCCTGCTCTATGGCTGGGTCTTTGTTGAGGCGGGACTTTGTTCGGCGTTTACGTTGCCGTTTTGACTGCTTTTCGAGGGATTTATCCTTCATAGCATCCCGTTGTTCCTCGTCTTCATTTCCTTTAGGCGTATCCACCATGTATACATCATGGGATGAGGTTATCCAGCATCCTATAGGTGCTGGTTCATTGTTGTCTCCTACATCGTCGTCCATACCGTCGATGTCTTCGGAGTCGAAATCGAGCATGTCGTGTAAGCTTTCGACAGTGGCTATGAAGTGGGTGGTGGGTGGGCATTGAATTTCTTCGTCGTTCGTATCCCAACCTTCCTGACCGTAGTCCGGCCAGGGCTCCCCGGATAAAGAGAGAGACTTTAGTGAATTCAGGGTGTCGCCAAAGGGCGAGTGCTGAAAGATGTCCGCGGCCGTGAACTCCATAACGGGCGCCCAATCGGATTCGATTGGCAAGGGCGCGGAGGGTTCGGAGTCCGGAGAGGAGTCCGGCTTCTGAGTCAAGGTCTTCGCAGCGACAGGGATGGAGTTCGGCTCGATCGCCGTAGAGATTGTAGCCCCGAGGGGGTGTCCAACCACTCGTCCTCGATCGGGGGATCCGGCTCCGGATTAAGGGTCGGAGCGGATACTGGTGCGGCCTCCAGGGCACTGTTCGGCTGCAGAGCTAGATCATGCCCATCGAGACAGTGCGGCGTGCTTGGCGGCGGCTCGAATCCATCGAAGATCAAGTCTACGCGGATATCGGCCGTATAGTTCAAACTTCCAAATCAGACCTGATGCGGCTGTGGGCGTAGCTTTGCTGCTCCGGATGGCTGCTTAATTGGCCCAAAGGTGCAAAGCCGCCGAACACGAAGATCTGTCCGGGAGAAAAGTCTCACCTGGACCGCGTCATTGTTGATGATTGAAGGAGCCATCGGGCCTATCGGTGACGACACAGAGGAACTCTCAATGAAAGCACCAATGTCGGTGTCAAAACCGGCGGACCTCGGGTAGGGGATCCCGAACTGTGCGTCTAGGCGGATGGTAATAGGAGACAAGGGACACGATGTTTTACCCAGGTTCGGGCCCTCTTGATGGAGGTAAAACCCTACGTCCTGCTTGATTAATATTGATGATGTGTGTTACAAGAGTGGATCTACCACGAGATCAAAGAGGCTAAACCCTAGAAGCTAACCTATGGTATCATTGTTGTTCGTCCTATGGACTAAAACCCTCCGGTTTATATAGACACCGGATAGGGTTAGGGTTACACAGAGTCGGATACAATGGTAGGAGATCTACATATCCGTATCGCCAAGCTTGCCTTCCACGCCAAGGAAAGTCCTATCCGGACACGGGACGAAGTCTTCAATCTTGTATCTTCATAGTCTTGGAGTCCGGCCGATGATGATAGTTCGGCTATCCGGACACCCCCTAGTCCAGAACTCCCTCAGCTAGAAATCAAGATTCATATGGTAGGAATAGAATATCTTGGCCTCAACACATGAGTAGGTAGTTCTCTCTCAGAAATAGGATGCTGGAATTGTAGGCTTGTTCTGATGGCTCTCTCCATGAACGAAGAGGAGGTGGAGGGGTATATATAGCCTCCACACAAAATCTAATCATTACACACAATTTACCAAACTCGGTGGGACCGAATCAAAAAACTCGGTCAGACCGATTTAGTAAACCTAGTGACTGTTAGGGTTTTCGGTGGGACTGATATGCAACTCGGTAGGACCGATATGGTTACGGTTAGGGCATAACGTAATGTCGGTGAGACCGATTACACAAACTCGGTGAGACCAATTTTGGTAATTAGCTAACCAGAGAGTTGGTAAGGTAAACTCGGTGGGACTGATTACTCAAACTCGGTGGGACCGATTTTGGTAATAAGTTAACCAGAGAGTTTGCATTGTAATCTCGGTAGTACCGACATACAAACTTCGGTGAGACCGATTTTGGTAATGGACATACACAGAGATTACAATCCCATCTCGGTGAGACTGAGATCCCTATCGGTGAAACCGATTTGCCTAGGGTTTGTGGCAGTGGCTATGACATCTGAACTCGGTGGCGCTGGATAGAAAGAATTGGTAGGGCCAAGTTTGACTTTGGGTTTAGGTCATATGTGTGTAAGTGGGAAAGTAGTTGAGGGTTTTGGAGCATATCACTAAGCACATGAAGCAAGAGGCTCATTAAGCAACACCTCATCCCTCCTTGATAGTATTGGCTTTTCCTATAGACTCAATGTGATCTTGGATCACTAAAATGTAAAATGAAGAGTCTTGAGCTTGAAGCTTGAGCCAATCCATTGTCTTTAGCATCTTGAAGGAGTTCCCACATCCTTTAGTCCATGCCACTCCATTGTTGAACTTGTCTGAAACATACTAGATAAAGGTGTTAGTCCAACAAGAGATATGTTGACATTAATTACCAAAACCACCTAGGGAGCACTTGTGCTTTCAATGAGTAAACTAAGCAGATGGCGGTGCAACAAAGTAGAAGAAATGCAAGACAACATATCCAAGATACGTGCAATCAATAAAACCTTGCCAAATTAGAACAAGCACCTTGATGGGTGAACAGGACAGGCCATCTGCCTTTGAGTCCTCGAGGTTAGAATAGTCATTAGGATCATATTCTGAACAAGAATCAACAGGTGGGGAGCGTATGAGTTTCATTGCATCCAGAATGGCACTCAATGCCTTGGTGCCAATTTTGTAAGTCATTGCAGTGTTTAGCTTCAAGAGTGGACTGCTACTATTGCGACACAAAGCAGCTACACAGATCATAGTGTAGATATAACAGGAAAACCGTAAGCATCAGAGTAAAATCAGCAAAGTGGAACTTGCTGGAATATATGTGGTAGTATTGCTGGTACGGCTAGAAAGGCTTCGTATACCAGCTCTCTTCATCTGAAGGTGTGGTACTGTTAATATTAGTGTAACTCTCAAAGGCGACACAGCTCCCCGCATTTCCTTGCTATTCTTATAGGATTCAAGTGGGCAGGCCACTACAAATCCAATTCCCATGTTTACATAATCCTACGAATCAAAGAGGCCCGGAGAGTTCAAAGTGTCCATCACAACTGACCGTATAGACCTCTACACTTCAAATGTCCCTACTCATCTTCACTACAAGGAACATACTGTACTACTATCATACTCCCTCCGTTCCAAAATATAAGTCTTGCTAGAGATTTCCACTACATTTTAGAGTGTAGATTCACTCATTTTGCTCCATATGTAGTCCATGGTGGAATCTATACAAAGACTTGTATTTAGGAACGAAGAGAGTACTTATTAAAGAAGAAGGGAAGAGGAACATGCTAAAGAAGGCAAGCAGATTTTGGATAATAAAATGTTAGATTCTTGCGGTGCCCACACATGATGAACCAGAGCGCATTAAGAAAGCAACTCCCTACTGTTTCTCTATATGTGGTGCACGTGCTTTTCGAAAGTAAAGTAGGAACATTAGCTGACCAATTAAATGTTATCTGTTTTAGTAATATCAACATCATAACAGATTCGTACTTGAGCAACAAGTTTGGAATTATGAGTGGCACGTTGTTTAGCTTGATGGATTCAGGAGCAGTGCTAAGCAGGTATGATGATGGTACTAAATATAAAGGCATGTCTGCATGCAATTCGCGTGACTTTTGTCATTTGGGTCAGTCGACCATTTCAGGCGGTTGGATGAAGATCCTACGTCTCCTAACCCTTCTTCTTCCTCATCTCTGATTCTTCCCATACAGAACATCGCATGGGCCGCTGACCGGACCACCGGCCCCACCGCCTGTGTTCCTCCGCCACCCCCACCCCCACCCGCATCAAGTTTTCTTCGTTCGGCGAGGCCCCACCACCGCCCCCCACAACCACCGTCCCCCACCGAGCCTTCGTTTCAAGACCGAACTCCGGCGAGCTCTGAAAAATCGGCTGACCCAATTTTGAAATTTAGTCTACTGTGATTTAACTAGTGTGGAATATAAAAGGGAAAAACTATAAGCATTGGGAGTATAGTGTTGAGCGTGCCATGGCTGATATGAAGGTGCAAACCGGACAAAGGAAACTTTGCAACCAATGTTTGCTTTCAACTAGCAAGTAAGTGATGGTCAAGAAATCAGAGTAAAGCAGTGGCGATCTATTTTCTTGCTGCGATAAATAAGTTGAGCAGATATGAAAGAGTACCACCTCTGGTGCGGCAGCGCGCAGTGGACGAGACGGTCGTAGGAGCGGCGCCGACAAGGTGGACGACGGCGGGGATGAAGCGAGAGGACGTGATGCAAGGATCCCGATCCGAAACCATGGATGAGAGAGGTCGATCTCTTGTAATGCACGGCGGCGTCGGGGTATCAGCTCCGGCATGGTGGAGGAGGATGGCGGTGGATGGGGTGGCGGACGGAGGAGGCTGGGGTGGAGAGGGTGTTTTGGCGCCCACGGAGTACGAATGGGGAAATGGAGGTAGAGAGGAAGCGGGGAACCATGTCTTCAGTGCGCGCTTGTCTCAAATGCGAGGAAATTTACAAACTTAGCCCCCGTTTCAAATTTCCTACATCACAACAATATTAGTCGGTTGGGGATAGGACGGTAATCTCACATACACCAAATATTTGCCGACGAGAGTTTGTTTTTGGCGCCCACCGTGTATGAATCGGGGATGGAGTCGATTTCGGCCGAGGACACACTGTGTTTTGGCACCCACCGTGTATGAATCCGGGTGAGAGTTGGTTATGTCACGTTTGAGTGAAATTACAAACCTACCCCTATCGAAACCTATAGAAATCAAGCAGATAGGCTTTGCATGGCAGGGATAGGCAGTAGTAATTTCCATCTCGCAGATTTTGGTTTCGGGCGGTTACTGCGACTTTCCCCGCTTCGTTCAAATTTTGTAGAGTGCATGTTTACCGTGCCAACTCAATTCGAATCCCGTTTGTATTCTATTTTTTCGGGCGGGATCCATTTTCGATTGGAATAAAATTCTATATACATCATTTTTTATATATACTTTCAAAATCACAAGATATAATTCTGCTCCTTTATATGTATAATATGATTTACAAATACAATGATCTCAAAATCATGAAGTTGAATTCAAAAAAATTAAACCAAATTATGTTCTACTAAAATGTATGGACTAGTAATATCTACATATTAAATAACATAGATGCACGTGAATTCATATGAGTATGCATGTTTGATAGATCAATTTTGGTTCGAGTATGGATTACATGTATCATCATCTCGAATTCAAATATTTGAATCCCTTTTATGTTCACTCATTTCACACACATCTCTCTCGCATGCATGCTCCTTCATGTAGCTATCACTCGCTTTTCTCCAGCTCACCAGCACGCTCACTTCATGTTTCTCCTATCCACGCAAACATGGTCTCTGGACGTCTCCCTTGAGAAGTGCCACACTCTCTGATAGAGGCAAAGGTGTCCCATCTTTCGATGAGATGGTGGCTATCGTTTTGGAGGAAGTCGACTTTGACGATCCGACTACTTAACGCGGCGAGGACGCCGCCTTTAGCAATCGCTAAACCAACTCCGAGAGGTTATTGACCATGCCGGAGCATGATCAACTCCGACCACGAAGGTCTGCTTTCGCAGGCAAACGAAGAACAAGCAAGAAACTAAGATTGCAATCTAGATATTGCAAATATAAGAGGAAAGCTTTATTGATCAAGGTGGGGTTCTGTGACGCCTTTGTCTGGTCGTTGAACGCAAATGAAGTACGCGAAGTTGCAGCTATGACGAACTTTTAATCTAAACAAAACCCAAAGTCTAAACGGTGCCCTAAGGGCTGTATATATGGAGGAAGAGGGGGGGGGGGATTTCGTGGCCCTTGGGGAAGGGGTCCGAAACCAACCCTATCTCTGGTTTCCCCACACATACGGACTCTAAAAACAACCTATACTCATGTATTTCGAAATTACATGGGCCTAGCCCAATAATAAGGTGACGCGGCACCTAGAATAGCCTCTAGACGAAATTTATGAAGTGGCATCTTGTATATTTCGTCCAAAGCTTCATTCACTCCTTATGGTGGCTTCTAAGTCCTGAAATCATCACTTGTAACTCCGTTCTTGTTCCCCTTGCGCATCCCATCAACTCCATGCTTGTTCTTGCTCCAATGTTCATCCTTCTCCAAGCTAGGCCCTTCATTTGTAAGCAAAACAAATGTATCCAATTTAGGTAGCATCATATTCTCATGAACATTAGAATCATTACCAAGAAACAAAAGTACCTAGTAATTTAATTGGCGTGCGCGAGCTCTAGTAATTGGTCCATTATATGTAACAGTAGGGGTTGTGGGTGTAACAATGGTATTGATGTCCTCATCATCCTCCCCTTCTTGAAATGAAGTCGTACTCGGAAGCTCATCTTCCTCACCCAAATAAGGCTTCAAATCTGCAATGTTAAAAGTGGGACTAACCCCAAAATCTGCAGGTAGCTCAAGTTTATATGCATTATCATTTATTTTCTCTAACACCTTAAAAGGACCATCAAGACGTGGCATTAGCTTTGATTTGCAAATTAGGAAATCTATCCTTACGCAAATGTAACCAAACAAGATCTCCAGGTGCAAACACAACATGTTTTCTACACTTATCTCCAGCAAGTTTACATTTAGCATTCATACGCTCAATGTTTTCCTTAGTTAACTCATGCATTTTTAAAATCAATTCAGCACGTTCTTTAGCATCAAAATTAACCTTCTCCAAAGATGGAAGAGGCAACAAATCAATAGGTGCACGAGGTAGGAAACCATACACAATTTCAAAAGGGCACATCTTAGTAGTAGAATGCAATGAACGATTATAAGCAAATTCAATATGAGGCAATCATTCTTCCCACATTTTCTTATTATTCTTCAAAACAGCCCTAAGCATAGTAGACAATGTTCTTTTGACTACCTCAGTTTGTCCATCAGTTTGGGGGTGACAAGTAGTACTAAAAAGCAATTTAGTCCCCAACTTAGCCCATAAACATCTCCAAAAGTGGCTAAGAAATTTAGTATCACGATCTGAAACAATAGTATTTGGCACACCATGCAAGCGAATAATTTCACGAAAGAACAAATCAGCAACATTAACAGAATCATCGCTTTTATGACATGGTATAAAGTGTGACATTTTCGAGAATCCATCCACGACAACAAATATGCTATCCCTCCCCTTCTTTGTTCGAGGTAAACCTAAAACAAAGTCCATAGATATATCCTCCCAAGGAACACTAGGTATAGGCAAAGGTACATATAAACCATGAGGATTGAGTCGTGACTTAGCTTTTTGACATGTAGTGCAGCGAACAACAAAACGCTCAACATCCCGTCTCATGTTTGGCCAAAAGAAATGTGTAGCAAGTATGTCCTCCGTCTTCTTCACGCCAAAGTGTCCCATTAGTTCTCCTGCATGCGCCTCCTGCAATTACAAAAGACAAACAGAGCTATCTGGAATGCATAGCTTGTTAGCACGAAACACAAATCCATTGTTAACGATGAACTTGTTCCATGTTCTACCTTCTTTACAATTCTCCAATACATCTTTAAATTCAGCATCATGCACATATTGATCTTTGATGGTCTCCAAACCAAATATTTTAAAGTCAAGTTGTGGAAGCATAGTATAACGACGAGACAATGCATCAGCAATAACATTTTCTTTACCCTTCTTATGTTTAATGACATAAGGGAAAGTCTCAATGAATTCAACCCATTTAGCATGTCTACGGTTCAGTTTTGCTTGACTTTTAATGTGTTTCAAAGATTCATGATCAGAATGTATAAAAAATTGTTTGGGCCATAAATAATGTTGCCATGTTTCTAAAGTCCGAACAAGAGCATATAATTCTTTATCATAAGTAGAATAGTTCAGACTAGGCCCACTCAATTTTTTAGAAAAGTATGCAACAAGTTTGCCATCTTGTAATAACACACCTCCTAATCCAATTCCACTAGCATCACATTCAAGCTCAAAAGTCTTATTAAGATCAGGAAGTTGGAGTAAAGGAGCATGTGTCAACTTATCTTTCAATATCGTGAAGGCTTCTCCCTGTGCGGTACGCCAAACAAAAGGCACATCCTTCTTTGTAAGCTCGTTGAGAGGTGCGGCAATGGTGCTAAAATCTCTCACAAAACGCCTATAGAAACCAGCTAGTCCAAGAAAACTCCGCACTTGTGTGACCATCTTGGGCTGCGGCCAACTCTCAATAGCTTCAATCTTGGCTTTATCAACTTCAATTCCCTGTGGAGTAACAACATAGCCAAGAAAGATACTCGGTCGGTGCAAAAGGTGCACTTCCCAAGGTTACCAAACAAACGTGCATCACGAGAGCAATAAAAACAGCACGTAAATGTTCCAAATGTTCTTCCAAAGATTTGCTATAAATCAAGATATCATCAAAATAGACTACCACAAATCGTCCAATGAAAGCACGTAAAATTTCGTTCATTAGTCTCATGAAAGTACTATGTGCATTAGTTAACCCAAAAGGCATGACTAACCACTCATATAAACCAAACTTAGTTTTAAATGTTGTTTTCCATTCATCTCCCAATTTCATACGAATTTGATGGTATCCACTACGCAAATCAACTTTGGAGAATATTGTAGAGCCACTCAATTCATCAAGCATATCATCTAGCCTAGGAATAGGATGACGATAACGAATAGTAATATTATTAATGCCTCTACAATCAACACACATACGCGACGTACCATCCTTTTTAGGCACTAGTATAATAGGAACAGCACAAGGACTAAGAGATTCGCATATATAACCTTTGTCGAGCAGCTCATGTACTTGACGCATAATCTCCTTCATCTCCTCTGGATTGGTACGGTATGGTGCATGGTTGGGTAGCGATGCACCGGGAATTAAGTCAATTTGATGCTCAATCCCTCGAATAGGTGGTAATCCCGGTGGCACGTCTTGTTGGAAGACATCAGTGAACTCCTGCAAAATGTTAGTGACAACGGGGGGCAAAGAGGAAGGCACGTCCTTGAATGAAAATAATGCCTCTTTGCACACAAAAGCATAGCAAACAGATTTGCTAAAATCTAGCTCATCAATATCAGATTTGGTGGCAAGTAAACATGCACTTTTCAATTTAATTTCAGAAGCAACACTAGATGGTTTATTATTAGGCTTCATTTGTTGCTCAAATTCTTTTGCCACAATCTGATTTTCACTCTTATTTTTCTCCTGTTTTGCTTTATTAGCTCTATTAATATCATCTTTTAAAATGGAATCAGGAGTCATAGGAAGCAAAGTAATATTTTTATCCTTATGAACAAGAGTATACTGATTGTTTCTACCATGGTGTACAGAATTTTTATCAAATTGCCATGGTCTACCAAGTAATAAGGAACATGCTTGCATAGGTACCACATCATAATCAACATAATCAGCATATGTAGAGATACTAAAATGCACCCGAACAGTACGTGTTACCTTAACCTTGCCGCTGTTGTTGAACCATTGGATGTAGTAAGGATGTGGATGTGGTCTTGTGGTGAGAGATAGCTTCTCCACCATCTCCATGCTAGCCAAGTTGTTGCAGCTCCCTCCATCTATGATGACGCGAATAGAACGTTCCTTCACAACTCCCTTTGTATGGAACAAATTATGCCTCTGATTTTGCTCACTTTGTGTAACCTGCACACTCAAAACACGTTGAGCAACTAAACATTCATACTGTCACAAGATCTTGACAGCCATGTATTGCGTCTCATGATCATAATCATCTCCACCGTGTTCTTCATGTGTAATAAGAGCCAAAGTCTCCTCATCATAGTCACTAGCGGACTCATACCCACCATCCTCAGTAGCAATCATCACACGCTGAGATTTGCATTCTCTCGCAAAATGTCCTCTTCCCTTACAACGACGACAAATAATATCACTTGTGTGCCCTGTTGACGCCATGGAAGAAGAAGAACTCTGTGCAGGCCCGGCAGGTGTGCTCTTGGCAGATAGTGGTGGTTGTGCCTGCTTTCTTGTATCACGGTTGGAGGTGGCACCGAAAGAGGTGATGGTGCGGTGGAAGTAGATGATGCATGTGGTGTCCATGATGAAGGTCGACCTGCAGAAAAAGTTAGTTCGGCCAATGCCTCGCCGATCCTCAAGACTTCACGTTCAGCTTTACAAGCAAGATGGAATAAACGCAGTGATATTATTGTAATCCTTATACTCTAGAATGGTCTGAATCTCTCTATTTAATCCACCCATAAAACGTGCAAGCATAGCTTCATTCTCCTCAACAATACCACATCTAATCAAGCCGGTTTGTAATTCCCGATAATATTCTTCTCTGAATTTTTTCCTTGTCTTAAGCGCTGCAATTTTGAAGTAATTCACGTTGATAATATGGTGGAACCCAACGAGTACGCATAGCAGTTTTCAAAGCAGCCCAAGTAGCTAGAACAGGATATAATCTACAATGTTCAGACCACCAAACACATGCAAAGCTAGTGAAAGCACAAGCAAAGAAGACGAACACGTCTCTCCTCGTGATATTGTAAACATGTAAATCGTTGTTCAGTTTCTAACTCCCAAGTAAGATATATATCGTGAACATATCTACCCTCAAATGGTGGAATATTCTATTTCAGTTTAGGGAGATGGTCATGATCTCGCACTGAGGGGAGCCCTAATATTGCCATTATTTGCATGTGGACGACCTGGTGGTTGTGGTGCTGGTGGTTGCACGTAGTTCTAACTTTGATCAACTTCATCCTCGTAATCTCCCACATAATCATCCTCCTCCGCATCAGCAGCAGGAGACACAGAAGTATCAACATCAGCACCAACAATTTGGCCAAGCGCAAGAGGGACACGGCTCGCTCGGCGGAGGGCTGTTTCGCGACGTGGAGGTAGTCGTTGTTGTTGTTGTTGTTGTAGAGGTGCGTTAGGTGCAGTCGGCGGTGGTGGTGGTGATGGAAGACGCGCGAGCAATTCATTAAACTTGTTATCGAGCTTTGTTTCGAACGTCTTCTCCATGCCATCTATCTTCTCCATGGCCTCTTCAAATCTGTTTAGCACATCTTGCACCTATCCACTCATCATTTGCTAAAATTTATCATTCAACTCCTTATTCGTCATGTTCTCCCAGTCGGTCTAAATGCTTGTGATCTCGGCATGGTTAGCAGCAATAGAAACACACAAGAATATGATCCTGAGACTACTAACAAGAGGTGGTGGTGGGTGTCACAAATCCGTCAAGCAAATCTCAAATTTTTACCAGTTCTTACCCAAAGAAGAAAGCGGTGATCGGCAACCGTTGTAGTCAAAACTCTCAAAAGCTTGGATAGAGCGATTGCCAGGGAGAGTCAAACGCACGACGTAGATGTATGTGGAGCTGGGAAGGCTTATAGTATGGTAGCAAAAAGGGTCAGCAATAATCAATTCAGAGATGCAAAGTTGAATAAACGCTCAACGATGGTATTGTGCTGGTCCTAGGCTAGACCGTGCTAGAGACGCGAGCCTAGAACACTAACAAAATCACGGCGCTACACGCAAAGAAGGGAGGAGCACACTCTGAATTTTTTTCTCTTTTTTCTTTTTTTTTTCACTTTTTTCCTCTTTTTTTTTGCTCCGCAACAAATTTTTTTCGAATAAGTCTACAAATGGTCTAAAAACTGCCTAGCCAGAATTTTCCAGACTTAGTTTTTTTTTAGTTTGGAACTATTTTTCTACTGCGGGTAGCATGGAAGTTGGGGAGTCCTTCTCTGTCACGACTCGGAGTATGGCGTGATCTGGAAATCCAAAACAGAGTAACAAAATACTGGACTCGGAATAGGACTGGTGGCGGAGATGAATCTGGTGGAACTCGGACTGGTGGCGGAGATGAATCTGGTGGAACTCGGACTGGTGGCGGATATATGTTGCAGGTGGACTCGGATTGGCGTGATGGCGGAGGATATGTGGTGGCGTATATGGACTCGGATTGGCGGTGAATACGTGGTGATATATGGCAGTAGCGATGATGATGATGCGGTGGTGATATATGGCAGCAGCGATGATGATGATGTAGTGGTGATATATGGCAGCAGCGATGATGATGATGCGATGGTGATATATGGCAGCAGCGATGATGATGATGCGGTGGTGATATATGGCAGCAACGATGATGACAACCTGTGAACAGAACTCGAAACTCTAAAGGACTAGACGCTAAGACCAGCAACTTGACACGACGATGCAACTGCAAATTCAACAAAGCAAATACAGAAAAGATTATGCAAAGGATCAGATTGGTTCGGATATGATGAACTAACCCTAAATTTTTTTGGCTTTTTCGTGGACTGTAGGTATGAAAAACAGACTCGATCTAAACTATGAAAAACTGTAAAATCTCACCGAGCAACCTGGAAATCTAATACCACTTGATAGAGGCAAAGGTGTCCCGTCTTTTGATGAGATGGTGGCTATCGTTTTGGAGGAAGTCGACTTTGATGATCCGACTACGAACGTGCGAGGACGTCGCGCCTTAGCAATCGCTAAACCAACTCTGAGAGGTTATTGACCACGCCGGAGCACGATCAACCTGACCACGAAGGTCTATTTCCTGCAGGCAAACGAAGAACAAGCAAGAAACTAAGATTGCAATCTGGATATTGCGAATATAAGAGGAAAGCTTTATTGATCAAGGTGGGGTTCTGTGACGCCTTTGTCTGGTCGTTGAACACAAACGAAGTACGCGAAGTTGCAGCTATGGAAAACTTTTAATCTAAACAAAACCCAAAGTCTAAACGGTGCCCTAAGGGCTGTATATATGGAGGAAGAGGGGGGGGGGATTTCGTGGCCCTTGGGGAAGGGGTCCGAAACCAACCTTATCTCTTGTTTCCCCACACATACGGACTCTAAAAATAGCCTATACTTATGTATTTAGAAATTACATGGGACTGGCCCAATAATAAGGTGATGCAGCACCTAGAATATCCTCTAGACGAAATTTATGAAGTGGCATCTTGTATATTTCGTCCAAAGCTTCATTCACTCCTTATGGTGGCTTCAAAGTCCTGAAATCATCACTTGTAACTCCGTTCTTGTTCCCCTTGCATGCCATCAACTCCATGCTTGTTCTTGCTCCAATGTTCATCCTTCTCCAAGCTAGGCCCTTCATTTGTAAGCAAAACAAATGTATCCAATTTAGGCAGCATCATATTCTCATGAACATTAGAATCATTACCAAGAAACGAAAGTACCTGGTAATTTAATTGGCGTGCGCGAGCTCTAGTAATTGGTCCATTATATGTAATAGTAGGGACTGTGGGTGTAACAATGGTATTGATTTCCTCATCACTCTCCCTATCATTATATATTACACGGTTTTCATTATCTCTCACGTCTCTATCGTTCTCTGGTATCACTAGGTAGCTAAGCTTTCTTTTTCACCGCCACACACACAATCTCCACTCGTCTTTCACTTTGTCTTTCTCTCTATGGGATTTTCCTACACACCCTATATGTCTCTAGATATGACTCATACCACTAAAATTACTCTTTCTCTCTCCTGTAGACACAACATTTGTTGCGGTCTCCTTTTTGTCTCCATCCCAGACTGACATTATTCATTTGTTTACCGATCAGACAAACTCCCCCTCTCTCTCTCTCTCTCTCTCACTCTCTCTCTCTCACACACACACAACTCCTGCTTCCACACCCCTTCTTGACTACCGTCTCTCTCTCTCACACACACACACACAAAACTCTCGCTTTCTCACCCCCGACTCGTATTTCTCTCAGAAACATTTATCGACTAGCCTCTAGATAGGTTTATACACCCGCACACTCGTGCTTCCGCTGTCACATACATGTCTCTCTCCCGCTCCTTGTATCTATGTAGATTTTGCTTCCCTTCTTGAGACACGCCCTCTCGATCGTGCACACACACACTATCGCCTCATTTTAAGCTGATACCTCTCGCACAGACACTCTTTGTGTCTTTGTCACACAAGCACTCCGTCCTCCTCCTGTCTCCCTCTCTCTCTCACACATGGGCTTTTTGCAACAACTAGCAAGATGCCCATGCGTTGCACGGAACATCAAGATGCATTTGTATGAGTAGTTTATCTTGTGGGAGAAAAGGATGAACGAGGGAAGGCCTTACTTGCAAGTGTGGAGACGGGTGTGGGTATCTTTTTGGAAAATTGCCATAGTTTCCTTCCTATCCGTCAGATATAGATCAGATGGCCTATATTGCAGGATGGTAGGCACACGATCATCACCGACTATGCTTTTTATAAGAGTAGGGATAAAAAACAGAGTTGGTGATGATGGTGGGCCTGCCATGCTGCAATATAGGCTATCTGATTTATATCTGACGGATAGGAAGGAAACAATGGCAATTTACCAGCACTCCTCTCCACATTTGTAGAGAAGGTCTTCCCTCGTTCATCCTTTTCTCCCACAAGATCTTGATGTTTAGGTACAGCAACGCGAGCATCTTGCTAGTAAGAGTAGAAATTAGACATGTACCACTTCTCGAATCTTGAAACCAACAACACTCCTCCCTTATCTCATCAAAACCGCCAAAGGAATATACTTTGAGTGAAACATAACATATTTTAAGTGATATACGTATTTCAAAACTAGACTTTTTTTTCTATCAAATTGGTGAATATGTATTAATCTACTCTGATCGTGTGGCAACGCATTGGCACATTGCTAGTAGTTATTATAATTTTTTGGACACCAGACAAACAGTGGAGTACATATACGAAGAGAAGAGGCGCACGCACGCAGTCGGTCTCTCGCTGTCTCGCACACATGAGTGTTATGTAAAGGCAACGTTAACAAATAAACCCTAAAACCCTAGGTGCACGATTGCTGCACTCGCGGGTACAGGGTACGTGGTGGTGCGCACCTTTGTAGGAATAGTCAGCTCGCGTGATAATTTGATCCGTAGGAGTTGATGGTCGGGACCACAGGTGAACGACTTGGAGGCGATGAATCGCCAGTTGCCACAGATCGAGTAGCCACATTTAAAATATCATTTTTTAGCGGGGTTAAGAGTTCTGATTTTCAATGGCGCGTTATAAGTACTAAGTAGTTTTTAGAACGATTGGTATGGAGCGAAAAGGGAATTCATAGTACTACGTACCTCCTTGGCATATGGTTGTATGGGTTTATGTTGCGAGATGTTGAACCTGGTAGTTCTAGGGCAAATACTATGGTTTAGATTTAGATGTTGGTTTTCAGTAATGAAAATCGGAAGGGGGAAACCCTTCTTTGATTAAAAAAACTACTACCTACGTTCTGGTTTACTAGTCCCCATCGTATTTTGGGTCAAAGTTTGTCCATGAATTTTACATGTAAAATGTGAATGGAAAATGATATTTTGTTATAACCAAACAAAAAAGGACTGTAGGGAGTGATTGCTCTGACACGGACGCGACCTCTCATAGAGCAGGCATTGAACCGGCGTGCCAGCCAAGAGGGCCCCGCTTTCTGCAGGCCCGGCTGAACACGCCTCCTCGCCGCATGCAACCGGCTTCAGACTGCCCCTCCTGCCTTCATTGAATCCGCACGTGTGCCGGCAACACGTCCTTTCGCGAGCCGAACGACATTTTAGAACACAAAAAATGACCAAAATTTAATTAATTACGCATGGTCTTGACTTGTTGTGCTCGCACTGGTAGCAGGAACTAGAGGTTTTTCTTTATTTATAACTCTCCTCAATTTTTTTTGGCTTTGAAGTGAATCATGGTTGTGGACATTATGTATGAATGTGTAGATATCTGTGAACATGAGTTTGATGTGGAAGTTGAACTTGGAATGTCGGTCTTGCGCGTGAACTATACCATGTCCAATGCTTCGCATTATTGTTTGGAAAGTAATTGTTGTTATTACATGACCCGAAAAAATATTTTTTCCACATCAAGAGATGCACGAACATCACAACAGGCATCTTGTTGGATAAACATTTGAACCTAGCTATTATGAAGGAAATTTTGTATTGACAACAGTTTTAGATAGCAGGAGACTCCTAGCCTGCTCTGCCTCTGCTAGCTTATTTCTGGCTTCTTCCATCTCTTCTTTGGCATGGGTGAAGAGAGCATCTGATTGCTCTTTTCGCTTCTTCAAGAACTCAGCTACATTCTCAAGGGCTGCTGCACGCTTGCTTTCAGCCTTTACTAGAGCCACGAGGACACGAACAGCTGATGACTCCACCTGGCTTGTGTGTAATCTAGCATCATTTGGGAATTTGCACCTTGTATCTAATCTAGCGTCATTAGGGAACTGGCACCTTGTGAGTAATCCAGCCTCATTTTGGAAACATGATCTCGAGGTTGACCATACTTCCCTCCTCGCAGGAACTGCATCCTGACATGAAGTTACTTCTTTTTTATATCAATATTCAGAGCAACCCAGATCCATTTAGTAGAAGCCAGATAAACAGAACTCGGAAAAGTGAATTCAAAAGGAAAAAAATATAAAAACAGACTACAAGGTGAGAACACCCACTTCCTACATCAAGCTAAAAATGAAAGCATTAGGACGATTAAGACTCTTCTTATTACACATCGAAGAACACGAGGCGTAAGAGAAACAGAAACTACGACATATACACATCAAAGAACACGAGGCTAAACGAAAGTAATTTAAAGAGTGTTACTTACCAAAGCTTGTTTTACAGGTTCGGTGCAGCTCCTCTTTAACTTGCCACGCTCCTTCAAGATGTCCCCAATACCCCGTGTTTGGTCTTCATTGCTCCTCTGCATGTTCGCACTCGTGGTTTTAAAATCTCAACATGGCAAGAAAAATATACTACCAGTAATACTCGCGCATCTTGTGGGCAACATTAAAGCAATCGTCTGCCATGTTAGAGCATCTCCAACAGACTCGCAACGCGCGGCACTTTAAAAAAGTGATTACAGTGCTAAGATCGAGAAGTAGAGATAGAGAGTAGAGAATAGAGAGTAGAGGATAGTTCTCAGCATAGATAGATAAAAAAATAGATTATTCAACTACTCCTCGTCGTCCGACTCCTCCTCGGTGATGTCCTCCTCCGACGTCTAACTGTAGGCATGAAGATACCAATCATCATCGGATTCCCAGGGCAGCGCTGCTCCTAGCCTCATGTTGAATTGAGCGTCCGCTTTTCGCCTACGCTTGTCGTCGTGATAGGCGGCTCGCTCCGCCCTCCTCTTATCCCTCCCCGCCCTCCTTTGCGCGTAGAACTCACACTCGTTGATGATGTCCTGCGGGAAGCGTTGGCACCACAGCGCCATGGCTTCCTTGTCCATGTCGGCGATGCCGAGACGATGCTCCCGCCTCCGGTTGTCGCGACGATCCTCGTTGGTAATAAGCCGCATCAGAGGCGCGAGCTCCTGTGCCGGCTCCCGCGTCAGCACGTTGGGGAAGTTCAATGTTCTATGAGGCCACCGGAGGCGCCACGCCGCCACGTCGTACATGCGGGTGGCCTCGTTGGCGGTGTCTAAATTGCCAAGGCCGAGGCGCATCGTGCGGAACCGGATCTCGGCAGAGAAGCCGCCGGAGGGGCGCGCGCGGACGCCGCGTTATCCCCAAGTTTCCCAGCGATGCGGCGGCATGGTGGCGCGGCGGCAGCAAGGTGAGAAAGAGAGGGGAGAGAGCGGTGGCGAGGCACAGAGCGGGGAGAGAGCGGTGGCAAGGTACAAAGCGGTGGGAGGGCGTTGGAATTTATAAAGCGCTCCGGACGCCGCGCGCCAAAACTAGCGCACGCCCGACCGCTTTTTCTCATGCGTGTGCAATCCTTTCCCGATGTCTCTGCTATCTCTACTCTCTTCTCTTCTTTTATATTTATTTTATATTTAATATTTATCTCTACTTCTCTACTCTCTACTTTTTTCTCTACTTTTTTCTTATGAAAAAACAGAGTTGGTGCTGATGGTGTGCCTGCCATCCTGCAATATAGGCCGTCCGATTTATATCTGACAGATAGGAAGGAAACAATTGCAATTTTGCAAAAAGATACCCACACCCCTCTCCAGATTTGCAAATAAGGCCTTCCCTCATTCATCCTTTTCTCCCACAAGATAAACTACTCATACAAATGCATCTTGATGCGTGCAACGCATGGGAATCTTGCTAATTCTAAAAAACGTTACATCATTTGCCACACTACTGGTTGCAGATGAAAAACCTACCCAAGCACAGCGTGATACAGGAGCGACGCACAATTACAAGCTGGTATTCTGTTGGACAATGGAGGCTATAACCAATTACTTTTACGGGAACAATAGCACCCAGGAAATTTGAAGGGTAGGTATAAACAAAATTGGAACTGCACATGTACTGCGAAGTGATTCAATACACACATTACCAATCGAGGAGGAGAACGAGGGTCGCAGCTGCCTCTGTGAGTCATGGTCGGCAACGGGAGTCAGTTCATTGTCCACGACGGTGGTGCTTTTGCGCTTGGCGTCGGCTTCCGGGAAGCAGATCCGAGACCGTGGAAGATGGTGCCGGGGAAGAGGCTCCGTGTACGACGATGATGGTGGACCAGCTCCAGTGCAGCGTACGAGGTCATTGATGAGGCAGATCCGCTGCGGTGGAGGAGTGCGCCGATGTAGAAGGGGAGGAGCACGAAGGCTGCGGTGCCTTGGAGAAGTCTATTTTACGGTGGGGATAGAAAATGGGGAGTATTCAGGTGTACTACTCTGGGTGCCGGGTGGGGTTTGCTGGGTAGGGTGAACCTCAAGTTATGAAAACAGCCCCCTACCAACTGTCATCCGTAGGCCTATTCCGAAGGCTATGATGGTAACTTCCCACTGCTCGAATCGGGGTCGCGGGAGATTTTCCCGCCGTCCTCAAAATTTTGTGACACTGAACTCCCCGTGTGGCGTGTTGGGTGATTCGGCTAAGCAACTAGCGAGTAGTACTAGTAAACTCTGCATATTAGGTTTGACCGAAGTCAAACTTCCTAAAGTTTGACCAAGTTTATAGAAAAATATAAACATTTACCATAACAAATATGCATGATGTGAAAGTACATTCAATAATGAATCTAATGGTATTTATTTGTTATTGTATATGTAAATATATTTTTGTTATAAACTTTCTGAGAGTTTACAAAACTTGACTTTGACCAATGCTAATATGCGGACTTAAATAAAAATGGAGGGAGTACACATTTGTTTTCTTAGTTTGTATTGAATTAATCATTTGTTGAAATTGTGAAATAAATATATTAGGCTACTGACTTCGAATGTAATGGTCTATACAATTCAATAGTTACAATCATTTTCAAATTCCAAGATGTATACGAGGTCTATAGTACTTCACAACATGCTCAAACTCACGTAATCCTAGTCAAATGACAATCAAAATGCATTTCATAGTTATTACTTTGTAGGATGCAACAAAACCAACAATAACTCTACATCATCCATTATAAAAGCAACATTTTGAACATATCCCAATGTGTGAATGAAACATGCAGAGAGAGCTTGCAAAGATGGAGCAGATAGGAGACAAACCAAACATAACAGAGAGAGATAGAGAGAGAAAGAGAGAGGAAGAAGTTAGGTCTGTGAGAAAGATGGAGACATGTAATATACATGAGATGCGTGTGCATACGGATTCTGTACACGCGGAAGGAGAAGAGACAACAGGTTTGATGAGAGAGCTGGAAAAACATAGACGAGAGGGAAAGGATCTCGTGGGTTGACGGATTGATAATTTTGTGCGGGGGAGAGAGGGATTGGTAATTTTGTGCGAGAGAGAGAGAGGGTGGGGGGAGGAGTCAGTAAGCCGTCATCACATCATCCTGCTTCCAAATGGCCCCGCATTCTCTAGCGCAGTGTGGTCGCCGTCTTCGATCTCCTTGATGCCCTCTTTAAAGATTGAGGTGTTGTGCATGATGGGGTGCAGAGAAGCACAAGCGAGAGTGGTCGCCATATAACCTTGGATGGGGATGAATTGTGTGCTCGGGGGAGGGTGTGTGTGTGTGTGCTGTGTGTGTGTGTGTGTCAGATATTGAGAGAAAACAAACCTACGGAGAGAAATGTGTGTGTATGTGACGGAAAGCTACATGCTAAACAGGGTATTCACGAAGAGATTGTGCGTGCGAGATAGAGAGCGATGTGCGGGCCTTGAGGTGGGCAGGGGTCGGGTGAGGGTGCCAATATGTGTGCATTGATGCATGTGTTACATGCGATCGTGCGAGGGATGGACGAATAGAGTGTCGACGTCCTGGGAACGGGGTCCCCAGACTTGCCTGCCTGCGGCCCATGGAGTGACACTGCGAGTGGGCCCATACGGCCCATCTTCACCAACAAGCTTTCAAGACCCTCGCGAGGGGCCAAGCCTCGCGAGGCGGACGACACAAGACCTCCTCGGGGGCGGCCTCACTAGGCTGGCTCGCGAGAGGCGGAGAGATCAAGGCAAGGCAAATCTCACGAGGTTCTCGTGACATGAGCCATGACGATCGAGACCAGGCGGGCACCAGCGCGCACAATGTCCTTGTTTCCTCTTTGGTGCTAAGAGGCAAGCGCAGGCGAGGAGTACCGAGGCATCAAGCAAAGGTTTCCCTATCGGTGCAACGAGACCAAGACCAGCAGGACAACAGGACGGAGGTCACCGTGGAGCCCAAGACGGCGTCACCACCAGAGCCTTTTGCAGGCGAAGACTACTTTAGTCAGGATAAGTTGTACTAGTTGTCCCCTTCCAAATTGGCCATTGTGGGATCCCTTCCCGCTCAATATTTGGGAAGAGGACCAGGGTCTCTATAAATAGGACTAGCCACCATAGTAGGAGGAGATATCATCTTGATCGGATCCTCATCTACACAAGTTCACCAAGCACAAGAACACCTCTCCTCAGGAGGTTGTTCTTCCCCTTGTACTGTTCATCCTCAGCCCGAGAGGCAATCCACCACCACCACACTGGAGTAGGGTATTACACCACAACGGTGGCCCGAACCAGTATAAATATTGTGTCACTTGTGTTGCGAGTTCGTCGAGCTAGCTTAGAGATCGCGAAGCGTGTGAGGGCGTGATTTGTAAGGGAGAGATCTTCGCGCGCACCCCAGAGTTCGAACCTTAAGGGTTTTGTCAGAACTCGAGATCTGACATTTGGCGCGCCACGTAGGGGTGCGCCTGAGTTTTCCTTCCGTTGATCTGCTCCATGCTGCCATCGCGCTCCGCCCCCATGGCGAGTGCGGCGCTTCCTGCTCCGGCGACCGATGCTGGTGACGGGGCTAGGGGGCTCCGAGCCCTTGCTCCCGCCCTACAGCGGGTGCAATGGCCATCCAAGTTCAAGGAGGAGATGCCGCCACACTACGACGGCACAGCAGATCCGGTGGCCTTCCTACTAGCGTACGAGGAAGCCGTCCTCAAGGCCGGAGGTGACGACAAGGTCATGGCCAATTGGCTCCCCATGGCCCTGACCGGTGTGCCGCGCGCCTGGCTTCTCAACCTCCCCGGATCCAAAGTGGCATCTTGGGAGGAGCTGCGCGATCTCTTCATCGCGCGCTTCGCGGAGCCGGCACCCCATGCGGTCGCGGCCCTCCTCGGCAGCTCGCAAGCACCGCCCTCAGACCGCCACATCAAGTCGTTCCTCCACCAGATCGGCGCCGCTTCCAAGCGCCCGAAGGCTCCGCCGGGCTGGGCCGCACCCGAGGCCGACCTCACCTTCGACTCAGGGGATCATCCCGTCTCCACCGCCAGCTTGGGTATGCTCCCAATGCTTTGCACTCCCACCATCTGCAACGTGGCCGTCACCAAGACCCTCATCGACGGTTGCGCCGGCCACAACGTGCTCTCCGTGGAAGCCTTCGGCCTCCTTCACGTACCACACGAGCGGCTCCGCCTCAGCAAGCCCTTCTCAGGAGTTGGCGGAGACACCGCCCACTCCCTGGGGTAGATCTGCCTTCCTGTCACCTTCTGTACACGCGGCAATTACCGCACCGATCTGGTCGACTTCGACATCGCCCGCATAGGCCTCCCGTACAACGCCATCCTCCGGTACCCAGCTCTGGCCCAGTTTATGGCAGCAACTCATCCAGCTAACAACCTCATGAATATGCCTGGGAGCAAGGGCATCCTCACCGTCGAGGGGGACACCAAGGAGGCTCTGCTGGCACTCAAGCTTGCTTTCAAGACCGCCGCGACGGCGCAGCCCGCCGGCGTAGGCGCCTCCGAGGCCAAGGGAGCCGAACCAACCAAGAAGAAGCAGCTGTTCACCCAAGACAAGGCGGAAACCAAGCAGGTGCCCGTCGATGAGGACTGGTCCTCAGGAGCCACCTTTACCATAGGTGCCGACCTCGACCCTGACCAAGAGGAAGCGTTGGTGAAGTTCTTGCGCGCAAACAAGGAGATATTCGCATGGGAACCCAAGCAGCTGGTGGGGGTCCCGAGAGAGGTGATTCAGCATCACTTAAGGGTGTGCCCCAACATACTGCTACCTCTTGAGCACTGTGTTGGATTTCCCCGAAGAGGAGAGGATGATGCAGCAAAGTAGCGTAAGTATTTCCCTCAGTTTTTGAGAACCAAGGTATCAATCCAGTAGGAGGCTACGCGCAAATCCCTCGTACCTGCACAAAACGATAGCTACTCGCAACCAATGCGATTAGGGGTTGTCAATCCCTTCACGGTCACTTACGAGAGTGAGATCTGATAGAGATAATATTTTTGGTATTTTTGGTATAAAGATGCAAAGTGAAAAGTAAAAGCAAAGCAAGTAAATAAAGTGATGGAGATTGATATGATGAGAATAGACCTGGGGGCCATAGGTTTCACTAGTGGCTTCTCTCAAGAGCATAGATATTCTACGGTGGGTGAACAAATTACTGTTGAGCAATTGATGAATTGAGCATAGTTATGAGGTTATCCATGCAGTGATCATGTATATAGGCATCACGTCCGAGACAAGTAGACCGAAACGATTCTGCATCTACTACTATTACTCCACTCATCGACCGCTATCCAGCATGCATCTAGAGTATTAAGTTAAAAACAGAGTAACGTCTTAAGCAAGATGACATGATGTAGAGGAATAAATTCATGCAATATGATAAATACCCCATCTTGTTATCCTCGATGGCAACAATACAATACGTGTCTTGCAACCCCTTCTGTCACTAGGTAAGGACACATAAGATTGAACCCAAAGCTAAGCACTTCTCCCATTGCAAGAACTACCAATCTAGTTGGCCAAACCAAACGAATAATTCGAAGAGACTTGCAAAGGTAACTTAATCATACATAAAAGAATTCAGAGAAGAATCAAATATTTTCCATAAATAAGCTAGATCATAAACCCACAATTCATCGGTCTCAACAAACACACTGCGAAAAGAAGATTACATCGAATAGATCTCCACGAGAGAGGGGGAGAACATTGTATTGAGATCCAAAAAGAGAGAAGAAGCCATCTAGCTACTAGCTATGGACCGAAGGTCTGAAGTAAACTACTCACACTTCATCGGAGGGGCTATGGTGTTGATGTAGAAGCCCTCCGTGGTGGATGCCCCCTCCGGTGGAGCTCCGGAACAGGCCCCAAGATGGGATCTCATGGATACGGGAAGGTATGGCGGTGGAATTAGGTTTTTGGCTCCGTCCCTAATCTGTTGGGGCTACGTAGGTATATATAGGAGGAAGGAGTACGTCGGTGGAGCGTCAGGGGGCCCACGAGGCAGGGGGCGCGCCCAGGGGGGAGGGCGCGCCCCCCACCCTCGTGACCGCCTCTGGCACTCCTTGGAGTAAGGTCCAAGTCTCCTGGATCAAGTTCGTGAGAAGATCACGTTCGAAGGTTTCATTCCGTTTGGACTCCGTTTGATATTCCGTTTCTTGAAACCTTTGAAATAGGCAAAAACAACAATGCAGGCTGGGCCTCCGGTTAATAGGTTAGTCCCAAAAGTAATATAAAAGTGGAAAATAAAGCCCATTATAGTCCAAAACAATAGATAAAGTAGCCTGGAGCAATCAAAAATTATAGATACGTTGGAGACGTATCAAGCATCCCCAAGCTTAATTCCTGCTCGTCCTCGAGTAGGTAAATGATAAAAAGAGAATTTTTGATGCGGAGTGATACTTTGGCATAATTTCAATGTAAATCTTCTTAATTGTGATATGAATATTCAGATCCGAAAGATTCAAGAAAAAAGTTCATAATGACATAAAAATAATAATACTTCAAGCATACTAATCAAAATAATTAAGTCATCTCAAAATAACATGGCCAAATAAAGTCCATACCTACAAAATCATATAGTTAGGCTATGCTTCATTTTCGTCACACAAAGATGTTCCCAGCTTCTATACCCCCGATGACAAGCCAAGCAATTGTTTCATACTTAAATAATCTCAAACTTTTTCAACCTTCAGCAATACATGAGCGTGAGCCATGGATATAGCACTATGGGTGGAATAGAATATGATGATGGGGATTGTGTGGAGAAGACAAAAAGGGATAAAGTCTCACATTGACGAGGCTAATCAACGGGCTATGGAGATGCCAATCAATTGATGTCAACATGAGGAGTAGGGATTGCCATGCAACGGATGCACTAGAGCTATGAATGCTCAACAAAAGAAAACTAGTGGGTGTGCATCCAACTTGCTTGCTCATGAAGACCTAGGGCATTTGAGGAAGCCCATCGAGGAATATACAAGCCAAGTTCTATAATGAAAAATTCCCACTAGTATAAAAAGGACAACTTATGAGACTCACTATATGAAAAACATGGTGCTACTTTGAAGCACAATATATGAGACTCACTACATGAAGAACGAGGTGCTACTTTGAAGCACAAAATATGAGACTCATTACATGAAGAACATGGTGCTACTTTGAAGCACAAGTGTGGAAAGAGATAGTAGCATTGCCCTTTTCTTTTCTTTTGTTTTTTGGGCCTTTATTTTTTTTATTTTGGCCTTTCTCTTTTTTTGGGCAATGCTCTAATAATGATGATCATCACACTTCTATTGATTACAACATAAGGATTACAACTCGAAACTAGAACAAGGTATGACTCTATATGAATGCCTCCGTGAAGTACCGGGATGGTGCAATGAATCAAGAGTGACATGTATGAAAATAATGCATGGTGGCTTTGCCACAAATACGATGTCAACTACATGATCATGCAATGGCAATATGACAAAAGTAATGTATGTCATGATAATGATGAGCAGTACGGTGGAAAGTTGCATGGCAATATATCTCGGAATGGCTATGGAAATGCCATAATAGGTAGGTATGGTGGCTGTTTTGAGGAAGATATAAGGAGGTTTATGTGTGATAGAGCGTATCATATCACGGGGTTTGGATGCACCGGCGAAGTTTGCACCAACTCTCAATGTGAGAAAGGGCAATGCACGGTACCGAAGAGGCTAGCAATGGAGGAAAGGTAAGAGTGCGTATAATCCATGGACCTAACATTAGTCAAAAGAACTCATATACTTATTGCAAAAAATTAGAAGTCATCAAAAATCAAGTACTATGCGCATGCTCCTAGGGGGATAGATTGGTAGGAAAAGACCATCGCTCGTCCCCGACCGCCACTCATAAGGATGCACAAGCCAGGTACACTTCATGTTTCAAATTTGTTACACAACTTTAACCATACATGCATGCTACAGGATTTACTAACTTCAACACAAGCATTTATCAAATTCACAACTACTCAACTAGCATGGCTTTGATATTATCACCTCCATATCTCAAAATAATTATCAAGCATCAAACTTATCTTAGTATTCAACGCACTCAAAAGAAAGTTTCACATATCTTGAACACCAAGTATATTAACATTAAGCAAATTACCATGCTATTGATGACTCTCAAAATAATCTAAGTGAAGCATGAGAGATCAAGTTTCTTTAAAACAAATCCACCGCGTGCTCTAAAAAGATCTAAGTGAAGCACTAGAGCAAAAATTATCACGCTCAAAAAGATATAAGTGAAGCACATAGAGTATTCTATCAAATTTAAATTCATATATGGCTCTCTCAAAAGGTGTGTACAGCAAGGATGATTGTGGTAACTAACAAGCAAAGACTCAAATAATACAAGACGCTCCAAGCAAAACACATATCATGTTGGTGAATAAAAATATAGCTCCAAGTAAATTACCGATGGAAGTGGACTAAAGAGGGGATGCCTTACGGGGCATCCCCAAGCTTTGACTTTTTGGTGTCCTTGGATTATCTTGGGGGTGCCATGGGCATCCCCAAGCTTAGGCTCTTGCCACTCCTTGTTCCATAATCCATCAAAAGAATTCACCCAAAACTTGAAAACTTCACAACACAAAACTCAATAGAAATCTCGTGAGCTCCGTTAGAGAAAGAAAACAAAAGACTACTTTAAGGTACTGTAATGAACTCATTCTTTATTTATACTAGTGGACCCGTTGCGCCAAATGGCGCAGAGGCACGCTAAAGCCATGTTCGCGATGAAAACAAATTTCATGGTTTAATCCTCTCTAATAGGAAACATGGTGGAATGTTGTGTATAATGATATGAATATACATGGGTTAACTTAATAGTATAGAGTCTAAGTAAAAATGCATTGGTATGAAAAAAAATAATTGTCCTTTAAAATCTATACAATGAGTGTTTTCTAAAGGTCTGTCTTTTTCGTTAAAAATAGATTTTAGCAACCACTTAGGCGTAGAGTCCTATTTTAAACTATGATCGGTTTGAAAATTGTTGTGTACAATGATATGTATACATATACACATTCTTATTTGGTGGTATAATAGATCCTTATGTATGAAAAGAAACACATATTTCTGGCGTGTGTTAAAAAAAGGTAAAAGAAAGCACATGCCATGTTGCTTAAAAACATATCTTTCCTTTGCTCATTTCTTAATTAGCTAAAAAAATATGTGCATGTCTAATAGCATGTAGAAAGTATTTAAGGTTTCCTGGACTGGCCCACTCGGTGTTCGGTCCATGAAGAGTTTCCCTGGGTTGGCCCGCTCTATGTAGAATATGAAGCGGCAGGGTATCGATCAATGTATTTATCCCCTCTTCTTCCTCGGCAGCTCCGTTCGCTCAAAGATGAACCCCTAGCGTTCATTTGGCTCTAAAGTTGGTGAGATTTTTGCCCCTTTTTTATTGCCTTGTACCGCTCTGATGCACGGATCTAGCCCGCATCCGTCTGGATTTGTACTCCTTTGCTATTGATTGGTCTGCGCAGATTGAAAATCTTTGTTGGAGTCATCTTCATAAGCATGAAACCGTATACAGATTTGAGTGAAAAATCATGCAAGGAGAATAATTAGATGTCAAATTTGTGCATAACTAAGCATGCAATTATAAGTGGTTTGTAGGTAAGGCTCGGACTTAGACAAAATCACCTGCCTGGCAGCTTATCCAAGGCAAACTCTTGATCAAGAGTAGAGGAACCGGACGTTTAAGCATTATTACACACATATATGAAACATAGCATCGATGTATGATATTTATACTGGAAGTGTGCATCAGCCATAGCAGACAAACAGATGTAGTAATTGACGATCTTACAGATCATTGGAATCTTTGCTTCAGCGTCCATCATTGTTGAAGATCATATCATCTATCTGGCTCCTCATGGCAGCTTCTATTCAGTCCTATAAAAAATACAAAAACATAAGAACAATGAGCTGAAGACATGGGCTAGTTTTAGTTTTCCAAAATCACATTTAGAGTTAATGGTAATCTTTGGAATCATGCCTCTTAGTTTCTTACCTAGACCGGTCATCATCCGTGTATTACATATAAGTATCATACTTGATTGCATGTCTTTTTTAGTTTGGGCAGATTTGATGACATGCATGGGTGGACATCATAAGCCTAAAACCAATGGCATTAGCACGATTATAACACGCGGTGGTTCTCTCAACCGTGAACAACCAGCTGCTTGGATCATAACTATATTTTTTCTATTCAGGCAATTGTTAAGGTCTCATTTCTATTCAGTTTAGCTCATATGACCTCATATTCACTAATTCCATTATTCCAAAAAGTTTCTGAGCCCCTTGTCAAATTTTTAAAGGATATATGCAGAAAAAATACAGCAAAGGGAAGAACCAATGGCAGCTAAATTGAATACACGAGAAATCGAGAAACTATGCTTGTCTATGTTTTTTGGATCCAGCTATACAGGATTAAAATCATCATATATTCCAATCGACCAAGCTTCTAAATCATTATATATACTACCAAGATATTAGCGTTTCTTGTACAAAATCGCATACATACATTTCTATTGACATGTCATTCAACAAGAAATAGTATTCTCACATAAGAACTGGCATAAACTTCTAAATTCAGCATGACAATAGTATTTACCAATCAAAACACCTACCCACAATACACTTCTTCCACATTCAGCTAAAAGCTTAGCTGAACAAAATGGAGAACTGGTCTGAAAGTGAATGTCAGCATGTCGGTTCTGACTTTTTAGACTAATCTGAAGTGCACGTCCTCCACAACCTCCTCTGTCCTGCAAATTACACACACACACAAAAACAAAGCAAGAAGGCCTATGAAGCAGCACACTGAAAGGCACCAAGCCTAATGTAACGCCCCGAGACCGACGCTCCAGAAGACTTCCAGCTATTCCGGGTTTCGCCGTGTGTTTCATTTGTGCCTGCCCTTTTTATTTTTGCATTGCATCATGTCATCATGCCATCATCTCATAAATCTTTTGCAACTCAACTAAATAAATGGCATGGATCTTTGATCCATTTAAATCGAGGAATTCACATGGTGATTTCTCTTTATAACATATCCTCCTAATATTAGGGAGCTATTATAAAATATTCCATTGATGTGGAATTACCTTTGACACACTTGCAAAATAATTCCGCATGCCTTTGTTATCTCACTTCTTGACCTCAAACTTTGTCCAATAAATTATTTTGTCATTTTCCGGAGCTCCACCAAAAATCCAAACATTTTTGGACCTTCCTTTTTTCAAGTCCTAGTTCAAACCCATTTGAATTAAATTCAAATGAGTTTGAATTTAAATCTTTCAATCATGGCCCCTCTATTTTTCTTGGTTCCAACTCAATTTTGCGAGTCCGGGAAAATTATCCCCATGCGCAAATCTTTCCCTAACCCTCTCTTTCTTTTCCTCTCTCTATTTATTTTCTGCTAGAAAATTAGAGGGGGAGAGAAGAGAGAGACAGCCCAGCCGCCACTTGTATCTATCTAGGCCAGCCGCAGCCCACTACCTAAGCCGGCCCAAGGCCCAGCCGCGCCCCCTCTAACCCTAGCGCAGGGGAGAGCCTCCTGCTCGATCCCCATCTCCCTCTAGCGCCGCATGCATCGAGTTCCCCTTGTCTCGATCCCCTCTGCCGCCATGAAACAGGAGGTCCTCGTGCCTCCGCCTCCGCCCAAGGCCTCGCCCTTCCTTCTGCCCCGCGTCCCCATTGCCACCTTGCCGTGGCGGCTCAGGAGGGCCACCCCTGCGTGGCCCCATCCTCTCCGGCCATGAGTCCTTCCCTCGTCAGCCTCCTCTGCGCCCGTTGACAGCGCCGTCCGCCTCGGAGCCGGCCTCCACCGCCTCCTCGCCAAAGACTCGGCCTCCTCCCGAGCTCATGCTCCCTTCGTCCATGGTGCCAGCCAGCCTCATGAGGCCCGCCACGCCTCCTCCGTGATCGAGCTGTGGAGTGGTGCTCCCTGCGCCCGGTCCCTCGCCTTGCCGCCTCCTCCGTTGGTGGCGACCACCAGAGCCCAGAGTCCCGCCACAAGCTCCATGCCGCACCTGCATCCTGCGACCGCATCAGCCATACCGCCTCCATTTTTTGTTCCTTGCGCCAAGAAGACCCATGCCCTTCAACCGCAGCATGCTTCGTTGGGTTGTCTCCGCAAGGCTCCGTTTCGAATCACTACCAAGGCCAAGACCATCCCCGGGCAGGACCTCGTGTACGACTACACCCGGTGATGCGGCAAGTCCCACGACATTGACGACCCTTCAAGTTCGACTACCATTGCCATGTACCACTACCGTCGCAAGAACCGAGACCGGCAAGTCCGAAGACCCCAAGTACCACGACTGCCCTCGAGGACGTTGGCTCCATCAAGTTCGACTACAACGTGTGTACAACTACCGTCGCCGTGAACCAGTACTTCCACTACCGTCGCCGTGAACGACTACTTCCACGGCGTCCGTGAACCACTACTTCCCCTACGACCCGTGAACGAATACTTCCCTCGACGATTTTGAACCGCCCCGAAATGCACGCTTCGAAGGTATAACACCGAGAGGACGCCCGTGAACGAATGCATGTTGTCTGAGATGAAACGTATGTTTGCTTTGTGCCCGTTTGCTCCATGCACGTTCCTCCTCGTTGGCCACCGCCACGTGGGAACCCGGTAACCGGGATCACCCCACCATCTCTTGCATGTTCTACACATCCGCACACTTCTCGTTTGCATCGTATCTCAATCAAGTTATCGAGATTGATATGTTGTCGTGGCATCATTTTCGGATTCGTCGCCGTGACACCCTTTCTTTCTGCCACGGTGACAAATGCCTCGTATCTTGCTCATGTCAACATTTTCATAAAAGTTGCATATAACTTGTATATGTCATCCGCATCATGATAACAACATTTAAATGTTTAAAATTGTCGTTGCATTAATTTTCTAAATGCATATGGGGATTTACCGGATTTGTTGTTTGTTATATCCGGCCCCATTTAAATTGTTTAGATGGTATAGTTTTGTTATGCTTCACCACTTGCCATGTTAACCAATATTTAACATTGTTGGGTACATAACCGAGAGAGAACTAAATAATTGATGTGGTGTTTTGTCAATATGCAACTCGTTGCATATTGAGCTCCACTTAACTTGTAGTGTTGTTTGTGCATATTGCCATGCCATGCCTCATTAAACCGGACATGCATCATACTTGTTTGCGCATCATGCCATGTTTATGTGATGGTTGTTTACTATATTGTTTGTTTCTTTCCGGGTTGCTTCTCTCGTTAGCTTCGGTTTCATTCTGGAGTTGTGAGGATTCGTTCGACTACGTCCGTTTGTCTTCTTCATGGACCCGTTCTTCTTCCTTGCGGAATTTCAGGCAAGATGACCATACCCTCGAAATCACTTCTATCTTTGCTTGCTAGATGCTCGCTCTTTTGCTATGCCTATGCTACGATGCCTATCACTTGCTTATCATGCCTCCCATATTGCCATGTCAAGCCTCTAACCATCCTTTCCTAGCAAACCGTTGTTTGGCTATGTTACCGCTTGGCTCAGCCCCTCTTATAGCGTTGTTAGTTGCAGGTGAAGATGAAGTTTGTTCCTTGTTGGAACATGGAGATGTTGTTCCTTGTTGGAACATGTTTACTTGTTGGGATATCACAATATATCTTGTTTAATTAATGCATCTATATACTTGGTAAAGGGTGGAAGGCTCGGCCTTATGCCTGGTATTTTGTTCCACTCTTGCCGCCCTATTTTCCGTCATATCGGTATTATGTTCCCGGATTTTGCGTCCCTAACGCGGTTGGGTGATTTATGGGACCCCTTGACGATTCGCTTTGAATAAGACTCCTCCGGCAAGGCCCAACCTTGGTTTTACCATTTGCCACCTAAGCCTTTTTTCCCTTTGGTTCAGTAGACTCAAGGGTCATCTTTATTTTAAACCCCGCCGCTTCTCCTTCGATTGCTTGGTCCAAACCGAAGCGATGTCCGTCGCCCACTGGGCAATCAGGGTATATGCCAACCCGACGTCTTTCTAATACGTTGTGCACTGAGAACGAGATATGTGCAGCTCCTATCGTGATTTGTCGGCACATCCGTGCTGCTTTGCTGGCCTTGTTTTATTACTGCCGAAATGTCTTGTAGCCGGGATTCTGAGACTGATCGGGTCTTCCTGGGGAGAAGGAATATCCTTCGTTGATCGTGAGAGCTTATCATGGGCTAAGTTGGGACACCCCTGCAGGGTATTATCTTTCGAAAGCCGTGCCCGCGGTTATAAGGAAGATGGGAATTTGTTAATGCCCGGTTGTAGAAAACCTGAAGTTGACCTTAATTAAAATACATCAATCAAGGTGTAACCGTGATGGTCTCTTCTCGGCGGAGTCCGGGAAGTGAACACGGTGTTGGAGTTATGTTTGACGTAAGTAGTTTCAGGATCACTTCTTGATCGCTACTAGCTTCACGACCGTGCCTTGCTTCTTTTCTCGCTCTCTTTTGCGAATGTAGCCACCATATATGCTAGTTGCTTGCTGCAGCTCCACCTCACCACTCTGTCCTACCTATAAGCTTAAATAGTCTTGATCTCACGGGTGTGAGATTGCTGAGTCCCCCTGACTCACGGATACTTCCAAAACCAGTTTGCAGGTGCCGATGAAACCGTGCAGGTGACGCATCCGAGCTCAAGGAGGAGCTCGATGAAGATCCTGTTCATTGTGTTGTTTCGTTTCAGTTGATCAGTAGTGGAGCCCAGTTGGGACGATCGGGAATCTGTGTAGCATTTGGGGTAGTCTTCTTTTATTTTGGTTCCGTAGTCGGACGTTGATTGTATCTGTATGATGTAATGCTTTACTCATGTATTGTGTGAAGTGGCGATTGTAAGCCAACTATGTATCTCTTTCCCTTATGTATTACATGGGTTGTGTGAAGATTACCTCACTTGCGACATTGCTTTCAATGCGGTTATGCCTCTAAATCGTGCTTCGACACGTGGGAGATATAGCCGCATCGAGGCGTTATAAGTTGGTAATCAGAGCCATCCTCGACTTAGGAGCCTCGCTTGATTGTTTGTTTGGCGTTGTTGAGTCTAGAACAAAATGTTTTGAGTCTTAGGATTATATATCCGAGAGTAGGATTCTTTTTACTCCTCGGTCCCTTCGTCGCTTCTGGTGAGGTCTCCGACGTAGATGTTTTGACTTTCCTCTCCTCAAATTTCACTAAAAATTTTTTTAGGATCACGCGGGTATCTTGGAATCGTTCTGATGATTTTGTGATGAGAACATTGTTCTTGGTGCCTCCTGACATTTAGGGGTTGTGGCAGTGTCCCGGGGAGTTGAGCTCTGAGGTGTTGTCGTCACAATTTTATCGTTGCAATTCTGGAATACCTAGTTTTGCCGACATCGAAAATCTCTTTTATGCAGTTGTTGGTGAGATAACCTCGATAACCCAGTACTGGGGCGAGTTCGGGAGTATTGCCATAACTCGTATAACGGATGCTTTTCGAAGGTTGAGGTAAACGATTTCCGAAGGTTTCTTGGTTATGTGTTGAAGGATGGATACAATTTGGATCTAGGTATTGTTAGTTTGGGTGATATATTTTGTGTCCCCTCAGATCCCCAACACCCGATTGCATAACCGTAAAGTTTCGGAGTTTATAGGTGGGAATTCAAGTAGCTCCTAGAATATCTTTCCGACAGATGCATGATATGGGATTGGGTAAATCTGTATCATATGTATTTGTTCCGGCTTATTCTGCAAGCCAAATCCTTAGTTTTGTTTTATTTGTGGTATTTGAGTTGCTTCGATGTCAAGTGTTGATTCCATACCTTATTCTAAATGGTGTTCTCATATTTCTATGTGAGTACTAATCCTTCTTGATCATCGAGTTTGTCATCTCAATTTCTTCTCACCGGTGCGCTTCTCTTCAAGATGATCCCATCATTCTCCCCATTTGCGAGATCAATTTTAAGCTTTCTCAACGGTGTCTCTGCTTTCATTCCATCCCCAAGTTGCCTTTGTTTTTCCCACCTCCCACCCTTTTCGTCAAGGACTCAGATTTCTTAACCAAGTATCCATTTTATTCATGTGAAGTCCCTTCATTCTTTTCAATCAATGTTCTTACCCGGTGGTTCTCATGAAGATGTTCTTCAAGTTTATTATTCTTCGTTCTCTTTTCTTCTCCGGTGGATTCAATTCAAGCTTTGTCGATCATATCCTTTTCCCTGCTTTCAAATGTTTTCCAATACCGTGCACCTCATAATCTTTCAATTCTTGTTATTCAATTGTTCCGAGTGTCAAGATATCTCAGAAGATTCGCATTTCCATTCCCAATCCGTTCAAGCTATCTGGAGATAATTATCTCGTTCAAGCCATTTAATTCAACCGACGCAGTCTCTCTTTAAATCGTTCAACGATGTTTCTTTTGAGTGGGCCCTAACCCATAGGTCTTTTCCCAGGATCTTACCTGACTCTTCTAATTTTCCCGGAGCTTCTAAAATTCTTTTCAAAGTGTGACGTAAGAATGAATTTTCATCAGTCACATGCCTTCTCCAAGGTCGCTTTCAATTTTTTTTTCTCATATTTTGCTCAACCTTTCCTCTTTTAATCCTTCCGGAGTTTCTCAACAATTCGTGGTGATGTTTCTCATCGTCATTCTCAACATGTGAAGACCTAAGAAGAGTTCCTCCTAATCCTTAACCGTTCTTCCAAAGATGCGTAGTTCAAGTTTGATACCATCCTCTCATAATTGTTTTGATTGTGAGAATTCTTTTCACCCACCCGAAGCATTTCATGAGTTCTTTCCATTTTATTCCTACGAAGGCCATCATTTCGGCTTTATTCGTTCTCAGCTTTCAGCTCTCGTTCTCCAAATCTTACCGTGCATCATTCAAATATCCTCTACTCAGTTCATGATCTCTTCATTCTCTTGTATCTAAATTCCCTCAAGTATCTTCATTCGTTTTGCAATTCTTCACGGTGGATTGTGCCTTTGCTACTTTCATTTTCAATTCTTATGGTGGTTCGTTCAAGAGTTCTCTTCCTTCGTTATTATATAGATTCATTCGTTCTTCCAAAATCCTACCGGCGGATCGTTGAAGACCTTCCCAAGTTGAGCAATATCTCTCTTCAATCCTTTTTCAACGAGAATAAGTAGTATGCCTAATCCGTTGCTTGTCATCAATCTAAATTGGTGAAGGATACGCATAACATAATTCTTGTTCTTGTTTCATCCAAGTGATTGATTCATTCTTCCGGAGTTCGTAGTGGTATCAATTTCTCAGTTCTAAGTTGTTCATCTCTTCTTTCCGGAGTTTGTTCATCATATCACATTCTCGGTCCGAGATGCTTCATCTTTTCTTTCCGGAGTTCCAAGTTTTCTCGGTTATATCATTTCAAAGCTTCATCTTATCACTACAAGGCTTCACCTTGTGTTTTCAACTTCTCTTTCTTTCTATCACCCTTTTGTTTACCGGAGTTCTTCATGGAGGCTCTACATGATGGTTCGTCAAGGATTCTGTTCATTCTTCAATTGTTCTTCAAGATTTTTCTCTCGGAGTTAAGATCCGTCAAGCCATACTTCAAAATAAACATGGTGCTCAACACATGTTTTGTTTTGAGGAGTTCAAGCATTCTTCATCTTGCATTCCGAGGTGCAATTCTTTCTATCTTATCTTTTGAGGTGGTGTTATGTCATTCTTGACAATTCCCTTCATGCTTCATTATTCACATGTTGTCAAGAATGAGGTATTTTAAATCCATCAATCTCTTCATTGGAGTTATCTTGGGCTATATTTCACCTAAAGCTTTCCGAAGGAATGTTGCCAATTGTGGTGCTTATCAATGATCCAAGTTTTCTCCTATTCTCTCGGCGAATCAAGTTTTCATCTCCGTGTTGCTCTCAAGCAATCAATTGTTTTTCGAGTGGCATGTATTCACCTCTAAGTTTTGAGTTGTTTCCATAAGCCCACTACACGTTTATTCTTTTCATTGTTGATTTTTCAACAACTCCGTTCTAGCCTTCCTCGTAAGGATGTTTCTTTCAAATTCTTTTGTGGCAGAAGTTGACATTTTTCTTCTCCATTCCCCTATTTCAATTATCTATCTTCTATTCTTTTGTTCCGGAGGCATTGTCATGTTGCGCTTTTCAACCCATCATCTCGTTTTTGTCAAAGACCATGTTCTTTTCGTGCTTATCCATTTAACCGGAGTGTTGTGCCCTTTTGCTCAAGTTTTTTTTCCGCCTTTATCAAGCCTTGCATCTCTTTTCAACCGGAGTCTTGTTCGAGATCTTTCTTACCCTTGTGCCATTTTTCAATAGCTTCGAGGCAGTGTGTTGTTTATTTCATCAAGTATCATCCCATCTTCTCAAGTTCATGATTCTAATTCCTTCCATTTTCAAATGGAGTGCTGCCAAAATTATATCAATCTTATTCCTTCTCTATCTAGTTTTAACCGGAGTGGTTTCAATATCTATGTTATCACTAAACCTCTTGGTTCTCGTCGTATCCCATGTTCCTCTTTTCTAACAAAGTGTTTTCAACCTTGCTCATCTTCGTTGTTTTCTTTCTTTCATTTTGTTCAACCTCTCAAGGTTCTTTGGTTTCACTCGTTTATCAAAGAAGCAACTTTGTTTTACCTCTTTCTCTTCCGCTTTTCTCCGGTGCCATCCTAGATCTCGGGACGAGATCCTCTCGTAATGGTGGAGTGTTGTAACACCCCGAGACCGACGCTCCAGAAGACTTCCAGCTATTCCGGGTTTCGCCGTGTGTTTCATTTGTGCATGCCCTTTTTATTTTTGCATTGCATCATGTCATCATGCCATCATCTCATAAATCTTTTGCAACTCAACTAAATAAATGGCATGGATCTTTGATCCATTTAAATCGAGGGAATTCACATGGTGATTTCTCTTTATAACATATCCTCCTAATATTAGGGAGCTATTATAAAATATTCCATTGATGTGGAATTACCTTTGACACACTTGCAAAATAATTCCCCATGCCTTTGTTATCTCACTTCTTGACCTCAAACTTTGTCCAATAAATTATTTCGTCATTTTCCGGAGCTCCACCAAAAATCCGAACATTTTTGGACCTTCCTTTTATCAAGTCCTAGTTCAAACCAATTTGAATTAAATTCAAATGAGTTTGAATTTAAATCTTTCAATCATGGCCCTTCTATTTTTCTTGGTTCCAACTCAATTTTGCGAGTCCAGGAAAATTATCCCCATGCGCAAATCTTTCCCTAACCCTCTCTTTCTTTTTCTCTCTCTATTTATTTTCTGCTAGAAAATTAGAGGGAGAGAGAAGAGAGAGACAGCCCAGCCGCCACTAGTAACCAACAAGGCCAGCCGCAGCCACTACCTAAGCCGCCCAAGGCCCAACCGCGCCTCTAACTCCTAACGCAGGGAGAGCCTCTGCCGATCCCCATCTCCCTCCAGCCAAGACGATCGAGTTCCCCTCGTCTCGATCCCCTCTGCCGCCATGAAACAGAAGTCCTCGCGCCTCCGCCTCCGCCCAAGGCCTCGCCCTTCCTTCTCCCAGCGTCCCCATCGCCACCCCATTGCCGTCGGCGACTCAGTGAGGGCCACCCGTAGCGTGGCCCCATCCTCTCCGCCATGAGTCCTTCCCTCGTCGCCTCCTCTGCGCCCGTTGACCGCGCCCGTCCACCTCAGAGCCGGCCTCCACCGCCTCCTCGCCCGGCCACGGCCTCCTCCCGAGCTCATGCTCCTTCGTCCATGGTGCCAGCCAGCCTGCAGGCTGCCACGCCTCCCTCCAGATCGAGCTGTGGAGTGGTGCTCCCTGCGCCCGTCCCCTCGTCCCTTGCCGCCTCCTCCGTTGGTGGCGACCACCAGAGCCCGGAGTCCCCGCCACAAGCTCCATGCCGCACCGTGCATCCTGCAACCGCATCAGCCGCAGCCGCCTCCATTTTTTGTTCCTTGCGCCAAGAAGACCCATGCCCTTCAACCGCAGCATGCTTCGTTGGGTTGTCTCCGCAAGGCTCCGCTTTCAATCACTACCAAGGCCAAGACCATCCTCGGCAGGACCTCGTGGTACGACTACACCCGTGATGCGCCAAGTCCCACGACGTTGACGACCCTTCAAGTTCGACTACCGTTGCCATGTACCACTACCGTCGCAAGAACCGAGACCGGCAAGTCCGAAGACCCCAAGTACCACGACTGCCCTCGAGGATGTTGGCTCCGTCAAGTTCGACTACAACATGTGTACAACTACCGTCACCGTGAACCACTACTTCCACTACCGTCGCCGTGAACGACTACTTCCACGATGTCCGTGAACCACTACTTCCCCTACGACCCGTGAACGACTACTTCCCTCGACGATTTCGAACCGCCCCGAAATGCACGCTTCGAAGGTATAACACCGAGACGACGCCCGTGAACGAATGCATGTTGTCTGAGATGAAACGTATGTTTGCTTCGCCTGCTTGCTCCATGCACGTTCCTCCTCGTTGGCCACCGCCACGTGGGAACCCGTAACCGGGATCACCCCACCATCTCTTGCGTGTTCTACACATCCGCACACTTCGCTTGCATCGGTATCTCAATCAAGTTATCGAGATCGATATGTTGCCGTGGCATCATTTTCGGATTCGCCGCCGTGACACCCTTTCTTTCTGCCACGGTGACAAATGCCTCGTATCTTGCTCATGTCAACATTTTCATAAAAGTTGCATATAACTTGTATATGTCATCCGCATCATGATAACAACATTTAAATGTTTAAAATTGTTGTTGCATTAATTTGCTAAATGCATATGGGGATTTACCGGATTTGTTGTTTGTTATATCCGGCCCCATTTAAATTGTTTAGATGGTATAGTTTTGTTATGCTTCACCACTTGCCATGTTAACCAATATTTAACATTGTTGGGTACATAACCGAGAGAGAACTAAATAATTGATGTGGTGTTTTGTCAATATGCAACTCGTTGCATATTGAGCTCCACTTAACTTGTAGTGTTGTTTGTGCATATTGCCATGCCATGCCTCATTAAACCGGACATGCATCATACTTGTTTGCGCATCATGCCATGTTTATGTGATGGTTGTTTACTATGTTGTTTGTTTCTTTACGGGTTGCTTCTCTCGTTAGCTTCGGTTTCGTTCCGGAGTTGTGAGGATTCGCTCGACCACGCCCATTTGTCTTCTTCATGGACTCGTTCTTCTTCCTTGCGGGATTTCAGGCAAGATGACTATACCCTCGAAATCACTTCTATCTTTGCTTGCTAGATGCTCGCTCTTTTGCTATGCCTATGCTACGATGCCTATCACTTGCTTATCATGCCTCCCATATTGCCATGTCAAGCCTCTAACCATCCTTTCCTAGCAAACCGTTGTTTGGCTATGTTACTGCTTGGCTCAACCCCTCTTATAGCGTTGTTAGTTGCAGGTGAAGATGAAGTTTGTTCCTTGTTGGAACATGGAGATGTTGTTCCTTGTTGGAACATGTTTACTTGTTGGGATATCACAATAATTCTTGTTTAATTAATGCATCTATATACTTGGTAAAGGGTGGAAGGCTCGGCCTTATGCCTGGTGTTTTGTTCCACTCTTGCCGCCCTAGTTTCCGTCATATCGGTATTAAGTTCCCGGATTTTGCGTCCCTAACGCGGTTGGGTGATTTATGGGACCCCCTTGACAGTTCGCTTTGAATAAGACTCCTCCAACAAGGCCCAACCTTGGTTTTACCATTTGCCACCTAAGCCTTTTTCCCTTGGGTTCTGCAGACTCAAGGGTCATCTTTATTTTAAACCCCGCCGCTTCTCCTTCGATTGCTGGTCCAAACCGAAGCGATATCCGGCGCCTCGGGCAATCGTGGTCTATGCCAACCCGACATCTTGCTCATCCGTGTGCCCCGAGAACGAGATATGTGCAGCTCCTATCGGGATTTGTCGGCACATCCGGCGGCTTTGCTGGTCTTGTTTTATTATCGCCGAAATGTCTTGTAGCCGGATTCCGAGACTGATCGGGTCTTCCCGGGAGAAGGAATATCCTTCGTTGATCGCGAGAGCTTATCATGGGCTAAGTTGGGACACCCCGCAGGTATTATCTTTCAAAGCCGTGCCCGCGGTTATGAGGCAGATGGGAATTTGTTAATGTCCGGTTGTAGAAAACCTGAAGTTGACCTTAATTAAAATACATCAATCAAGTGTGTAACCGTGATGGTCTCTTCTCGGCGGAGTCCGGGAAGTGAACACGGTGTTGGAGTTATGTTTGACGTAAGTAGTTTCAGGATCACTTCTTGATCGCTACTAGCTTCATGACCGTGCCTTGCTTCTCTTCTCGCTCTCTTTTGCGAATGTAGCCACCATATATGCTAGTTGCTTGCTGCAGCTCCACCTCACCACTCTGTCCTACCTATAAGCTTAAATAGTCTTGATCTCGCGGGTGTGAGATTGCTGAGTCCCCGTGACTCACCGATACTTCCAAAACCAGTTTGCAGGTGCCGATGAAACCGTGCAGGTGACGCATCCGAGCTCAAGGAGGAGCTCGATGAAGATCTTGTTCATTGTGTTGTTTCGCTTCAGTTGATCAAGAGTGGAGCCCAGTTGGGACGATCGAGGATCTTTGTAGCATTTGGGGTAGTCTTCTTTTATTTTGGTTCCGTAGTCGGACCTTGATTGTATCTGTATGATGTAATGCTTTACTCATGTATTGTGTGAAGTGGAGATTGTAAGCCAACTATGTATCTCTTTCCCTTATGTATTACATGGGTTGTGTGAAGATTACCTCACTTGCGACATTGCTTTCAATGCGGTTATGCCTCTAAATCGTGCTTCGACACGTGGGAGATATAGCCGCATCGAGGGCGTTACACCTAAGACCAGGAACAAATAACCGCAAATTTAGAAGGCACACTCACGGTTTTTATGTGAGGAAGCACAAGAGTAACCTAAAACCATTTTTCACAACAAATGCACAGAGCAGAACCACAGAAGAAAAGACAACAGCTCACAACTTCTATGCCAATTTTTGCTTCATTTAACATGCGGACGCCGTCCGTTTTCATGAATACACAGTCGGTACCATGGGTTATCAACCTCTCGAGCCTGTTCTGCTGCCAGATACCAACAAGATCAATTTAGTGTCAGATCAGTTTTCGTATATATCTTTTAAGTGTTCCAGAATAGTCATTTCAATTCAACCAGTTTTACAGTTGAATATGTTCCTCTGTGGAGACGTATGAAGGTTTGAGAAGAAGTCCATTGCAACCTGATGCACAGCCATATAACCATGGTTCTTGGAATCAGCTTGAATGTAGCAGTTTCGATACATGTGCATATATCTATATATTTCTCGGTTTTTACTTGCGAAGGAGTTAGCCATCTTATTTATTTCAGATCTCATGTTTATCTTTAACAACTTGCTTTTATGGAATTTCTGTTTTGTTGTAACCAATTTTACCCTTACCTTGGCAAGGTGGTGTTTTGTGTGAATACGCATATGATGTTCTTGAATAGGTTAAACCAGTCACGTAAGCTCACCTTACGTGATGAATAGCATCCACCGTGTAGCTTTATCAAGGGTACTATTCGACGCCGCATCGTAAAGCATAAACACATGTTACTACATTTAAATCTATGTCGTTGAATAATAAGCAAGAGGTAAAAATTATGGAAATATATAACACCCTCTGCCAAGGATTCCAAAAACTAAAAGAAAAGAATGCCCAATATGGCTCTTCTCTATGCATATCTTATATTTCCTATATGAAACCACTATCGAAATTATGACATGTCCCATTCTTTTAATGTAGGGTAAGTGCACTGCTTGTCTCCTTCTTTACAAAAGTTAAACTGATAATATTATCCTTCCTAAGTGAACTCCATGAATCATATAAGCCTTGCTAAGTAACATCTTAGAAGCAAACATGAGGAAAATTCTTGGTAACAGGAAAAAAAATACCTTCAGCAAAAATCAATGTTTCAGTATCCGTGTTGATTCTTGTACACCGAGATCCACAAATTCTGGGACATTCTGTGAATAAATCATCCATACCTAGGATATATCAAATACTTCCACATGAAAATGAAGGAGAAAAACATGCAATCAATCATTCATTCATAGAGCTTAAAATATGATAGATGGTGATGGATGTCACCGATTGGCAAATAATAATAGATAATTCCATCGACACCCACTGTTGTCGGGACAATCAAATTAAAATTGCATATCTATCAGAAAGCTAACAAAGCTTGAGGGCCTCTTAAATACGAAGAAAGGAAATATGCAGAGAGGACATATATACTGATAAAGAAAACTATTATTTTTAACAACCAGACTCCATTCAACGACGAAGAGGTGTGGGCATCATCATGTGATTTGGGCTCAGGAGTAGTAGGGCTGCAGGGGCTCATGTAGGATCAAAAGTTCAAAACAAACAAAAGACTTTCTTGCATGTTTTACTGTTTGATTATTCGGTAACTATGAATTAACTCAAAATCTAAAAGCAAGCTGATGTATATGGTTGCTATAGTATGTATTGGCATGCTCCATTTGCTCGCTGCAAATCCAAACTTGGCATTCACATAAATTTTCTTTCTTTCTTCCCTCTGATTCTTCTACCAACAAAAGAACTTAGGCATAGAAATAACCGTCTTATTTAGTAGAGAGGCCATTCACCTAAGCTTCAAATGTAAGACCGACGACAAAAAAAGGCAGCAAATATATTCCTTAAATTCAGAGGTGATAAAAAAAGAACACTCATTCAGTTACCATTTCTAACCTTTACACTTTCACTCCTCTTCCACGAAAAGGAGGCTAACTGAATAATATCTGTACTCACTGTGATAAGAATGATATTAGTTAAACACAAAGTAATGTGAGGTTACTGGATTAGTTGAAGGAACACTTTAAACAGCAAAAAGAACAAAGAGACCAATCACCATTACCTCTGTTGTCACACAAAATTTCCGACAGATAAGCATCTAAGCATATTGAGAAATGAACTCGATGAATTCATCAGAAAATGCAAATACAAATTATTAATAGTGCCATAAATATATAATTAGTGCAAATTCAGGAGTGATTTTACTTTTTTTTACCAAACTATTATGTGAGAAGGTGAATGATATCATGCATAAAAAACAACAATCAATGTAAGAAAGCAAACCGATGTGCAAGGGCGCACAAACTCTTAATCATGATTGTACTTGTAGGATGAATCTGCCTTCATAAGTCAAACAAAATCAGAGTTAGGAGGAAGCAATAGGAAAAGAGAGAGGACACCTAATTGGCTACTAAGGCCATGCCATGCCGCGCCTCCCCACGGTTGACCTTCCTGCTGAGACATACTCCTTTTCAATGTTGAAATAACCAAGTATATCATCATTTATGGTCCATATACCCCTGAAAAACACAATGAATCAGTTAATGGCATGCACATATTTCAAAAAAAAAACTGCAAGCATATTTTTACTAATAATACACACACCAACACCAAAATCAGAGGAAAAAGAATTAAGAATATGGCAAGAGAACTTAGCACCTGATAAATTTGATAGGCCAATATATGACCACAGGGACTCAAATTACATAGATGAACTACAACATTCAGAAAATAACACATGAATATTCAAACCTTAGTCCTATTCAAGCCATCTTCATTGAACTGAGAACCAGTAATATGATCCATCAAAACCAAGTGCTTTAACATCGACAATCTCCTGCATCAATAAATGGAATTGAATCAGCAATGTGTAGTGCTTAAAAGCATAATCAAAAGATGTCCACATAGCAGGACAACAATTTCACCATTTTCCAATGATTTCTAGATTTACCAGTTGATAGCCAGATCACCAGAATAGATCGTAGCCTGGATTACACGCCTATGCATTATACCACACCTCCAGCATCAGATCTGATCCCTACAACGTGAAACCCCAAGCGTGTGAGCAGATCAGGCCAAGAGAAAAAAGGGAACATTCACCTAAACAGAAGGGCGTCGGGAGATAGGACGAAGACTGAGGGGCGGACATCCCTGCAGCACCACCATTGGCCATGGCGGCTTCCCTCGCCACCTCAAGGAAAGAGAGATGGAGCAGGCCGGGCTGCTCCTTCCCTTGTCTCCGCCTCCCCATCTTCCCCGCAGACCCCGCTGCTTCTTGTCCCCATCGACGCCCTCTCTTTGGCTGTGTAGGCGGAGGAAAGAGGAGGAGGAGCAAGGACGCGGGCGAGGGAGGCGGACCTCCTTCATCTTCCCGTAGCTGCACAACCGGAGCTGCTCTTCTCCGGCATGGATCCGCCGCCTGCGCCTATGGTGGTGGAGGGAGGGGTAGCAGACATCGGCGAGGCTCCTATGGAGGAGGCCATGGCATGACGAGCGACGGAGCAAGGAGGGCTGTGGCCTGTGGGGATCAATCGGAAAGGGGCTAGGGTTGTGTGGCGACCGTGTGGAGTGGGAGTGTGGGACGACCGGATGAGAGAATGGGATTGGGTGCGGAGTGCGCGCGTGGATTGGGCAAAAGCCTCTTGCACGTGAGAATGACCAACCCAGCCAATAAACGCACAGCATGAGCCCACCCGTCATTGGGCGGACAAAACGACTGCAAGGTGAAAAGAGTTTGACCGCGAGGTGAAGATCCGACGGTCCAGACGCGCCAGATGGCTGATTCAACGGTCAGAAATGGACCAAATTGGGGGAGCTTCATGGAGCCAAGTTGGCTAGCAACCTTATAGGTTAGAATTGGTGTTAAACCTACTGTATTCCAACTTCTCTATGGATCATAAACTATTTTACTAACCATAGATTCATCAAAATAAGCAAACAACACACGCAAAACAGAATCTGTCAAAAACAGAACAGTCTGTAGTAATCTGTAACTAACGCAAACTTCTGGAACCCAAAAACTTCTACCAAAATTAGACGACCTGGACAATTTTTTTATTGATCATCAGAAATTGGAATCAGTATTTTATCACGTTCTGGTGATTTTTAACAATTCGGGCACTGAGCACAAAGATTCTGGAAATTACAGCAAGATCAAATAACTATCATCCAAGAAAATCCAATAGGTTCAAATTGGCACAAACACTAATTAAAAGATAAAACCACATCAAAACAGAGGCTAGATGGATTATTTATTCCTAAACAGAAGCAAAAACAAAAACTAAAAAATAAAATTGGGTTGCCTCCCAACAAGCGCTATCGTTTAACGCCCCTAGCTAGGCATTGAGATTTCAATGATGCTCACATGAAAGACAAGAATTGAAGTGCAAATAGAGCATCATATAGCATGTGACAAACACATCTAAGTCTAACATACTTCCTATGCATAGGCATATTATAGACAAAAAAATTTGCAAGGCAAGCAAAAACTAGCATATACAAGGAAGAAGAAGGTGACGATAGCAATCTCAACCTAAGGAGAGGTAATTTAGTAACATGAAAATTTCTATGATCGTATTTTCCTCTCTCATAATAATTACATGTAGGATCATAAGAAATTTCAACAATATAGCTATCACATAACATATTCTCAACACGATCCACATGCATGCGAAGTTGACACTCTTCCAAAATAGTGGGATTATCATTAACTAAAGTCACGATTTCTCCAAGCCCACTTTTATCAAAAATTTCATAAGATTGAATATTCTCCAAATATGTGGGATCTAAAGTTGACACTCTTCCAAACCCACTTTCAATATTATTGCAAACACTATTATCAATCTCATATTCATCACGGGCTTAAATAAATTTTCAAGATCAAAAGAAGAATCACCCCAATCATGATCATTGCAACAAGTAATAGACATAGCAAATCTAGCATCCCCAAGCTTAGGGTTCTGCATATTATTAGCATGATTGACATCAAGAGAATTTATAGTAAAATCATTGCAATCATGCTTTTCATCGAAGGAACTACCATGTATGGGTGCAATAGCAACGATCTCATGTTTAACATAAGGCACTATAGCAAATTCATCTTCATAAATATTGGCATCATGGCCACAAGAATAGCAAGCATCATGTTCATCAAGGGATATTTCAATCAAATCATCGGAATCATCATTATCTATAGATTCATGCATATCATTATTTTCTTCCAAAGCAACGGTCATTCTCTCAATAAATTCTTTGACATAGACATTATGAGCATAGTTTTCATAGCAATATTTAAGTATGTCAAAATTTTCAGATTCGTAGAGAGTAATATCATACTTTTCAATCAATGAAGAAACTTCATAAGCACCCTTAAAAGCAATAAATTCTTCAATTTGTTCAATATCATAGTAACTATAAACACCCTTTGCATAAGAAGATTAGGTTTCATTTTCATTAAACTCACATAGGTAAGGAAGGTGTTTTTTAGGGTTCTTAGAGCAACAAGTAAAATCATAAATTTCACAAAGATTCCAAGCATAACACATAAATCTTTTTATTTCACTCCATAAGAGTCTCCCTTTTTCAGACAAACGGTGACGCACATAATGAGCATGCTCATCTAAAGATTTCCCATCAACTAGGCTAGTTGGTGTTTCAGCACGAGCGCATAAGGATCGAAGATGATCCAAATAGAACACTTTAAGTGGATCCATATCAATAGATTTTTAGCAAGCAAAGATGCAAGCAAATAGAAGGCACATGGAAACACAAACAAAAATACATACGGGAAGAAGGCGAAGAAAGGGCGAATAAAACGGCAAGGGTGAAGTGGGGGAGAGGAAAACGAGAGGCAAATGGCAAATAATGTAATGCGAGAGATAGGGATTGTGATGGGTACTTGGTATGTTGACTTTTGCGTAAGCCTCCCCAAAGAACGGCGCCAGAAATTCTTCTTGCTACCTCTTGAGCACTGCGTTGGATTTCCCGAAGAGGAGAGGATGATGCAGCAAAGTAGCGTAAGTATTTCCCTCGCTTTTGAGAACCAAGGTATCAATCCAAAGAGGAGGCTACACGCAAGTCCCTCAGACTGCACAAAACGATAGCTACTCGCAACCAACGCAATTAGGGGTTGTTAATCCCTTCACGGTCACTTACTTAGAGTGAGATCTGATAGAGATAATATTTTTGGTATAAAGATGCAAAGTGAAAAGTAAAAGCAAAGCAAGTAAATAAAGTGATGGAGATTGATATGATGAGAATAGACCCGGGGGCCATAGGTTTCACTAGTGGCTTCTCTCAAGAGCATATATATTCTACGGTGGGTGAACAAATTACTGTTGAGCAATTGACAAAATTCAGCATAGTTATGAGGTTATCCAGGCAATGATCATGTATATAGGCATCATGTCCGAGACAAGTAGACCGAAACGATTCTGCATCTACTACTATTACTCCACTCATCGACCGCTATCCAGCATGCATCTAGAGTATTAAGTTAAAAACAGAGTAACGCCTTAAGCAAGATGACATGACGTAGAGGAATAAATTCAAGCAATATGATAAATACCCCATCTTGTTATCCTCGATGGCAACAATACAATACGTGCCTTGCAACCCCTTCTGTCACTAGGTAAGGACACCGCAAGATTGAACCCAAAGCTAAGCACTTCTCCCATTGCAAGAACTACCAATCTAGTTGGCCAAACCAAATGGATAATTCGAAGAGACTTGCAAAGATAACTTAATCATACATAAAAGAATTCAGAGAAGAATCAAATATTTTCCATAGATAAGCTGGATCATAAACCCACAATTCATCTCAACAAACACACCGCAAAAAGAAGATTACATTGAATAGATCTCCACGAGAGAGGGGGAGAACATTGTATTGAGATCCAAAAAGAGAGAAGAAGCCATCTAGCTACTAGCTATGGACCCGAAGGTCTGAAGTAAACTACTCACACTTCATCGGAGGGGCTATGGTGTTGATGTAGAAGCCCTCCATGGTGGATGCCTCCGCGGAGCTCCTAACAGGCCCCAAGATGGGATCTCGTGGATACAGGAAGGTACGGCGGTGGAATTAGGTTTTTGGCTCCGTCCCTGATCTGTTGGTGGTACGTAGGTATATATAGGAGGAAGGAGTACATCGGTGGAGCGCCAGGGGGCCCACGAGGCAGGAGGGCGCGCCTGTGGGAGGGCGCGCCTCACCCTCGTGACCGCCTGCACTCCTTGGAGTAGGGTCCAAGTCTCCTGGATCATGTTCAAGGAGAAGATCACGCCTCAAGGTTTCATTCCGCTTGTACTCTGCTTGATATTCAGTTTCTTGAAACACCGAAATAGGCAAAAAACAACAATTCTGGGCTGGGCCTCCGGTTAATAGGTTAGTCCCAAAAGTAATAAAAAAGTGGAAAATAAAGCCCATTATAGTCCAAAACAATAGATAAAGTAGCATGGAGGAATCAAAAATTATAGATACGTTTGAGACGTATCACGTACGCCCTGCGAAGCAGCGGGCAAGACGAAAGTCCATGGAGAAGTAGGCATTCATCGTCCAAGAAACCCGCAAGTTGGAGGCAGCGGGTGCCATTCGCGAAGTTTGGTACCCCGAGTGGCTGGCAAACCCCATTGTGGTGCCGAAGAAAGGCGGGAAGGAGCGCATGTGTGTCGACTTCACCAACCTCAACAAAGCCTGCCCCCAAGATCCGTTCCTGCTGCCACGCATCGGCCAGATCGTCGACTCCACCGCAGCGTGCGATTTGCTGTGCTTCCTAGATGCGTTCTCGGGCTACCACCAGATCAAGATGGCAGTAGAATATGTGGAGAAGACCGCCTTCCTGGCCCCGTGTGGGGTGTACTGCTATACTTGCATGCCTTTCGGACTGTGCAACGCGGGCGCGACCTTTCAGCGGCTGATGCACATCGCCTTGGGGCGGCAGCTCGGGAGAAACACGGAGGCCTACATCGATGAAATCATGGTGAAGTCACGGGAGGCGAGAACTTTGATCCAAGATCTAGAGGAGACTTTCACAAGCCTACGCCAGGTGAACTTATGGCTCAACCCGGAAAAATGCATGTTCGGTGTCCCTTCAGGCAAGGTGCTGGGTTTCCTCGTATCCCACAGAGGGATCGAGGCGAACCCAGAGAAGGTCAAGGCAATCGAAGACATGAACCCGCCGCAGACCCTCAAGGAGATGCATAAGCTTATCGGTCGCAGGACTGTTGGGCCGCTTATCTCCAACCGGGAGAGCGAGCCCTACCGCTCTTCAAGCCGATGAAGAAAAAGGGCCCATTCGAGTGGACTCGAAGCCGACTGCCGCTTTCAAGACCTCAAGAGATACCTGCCAGCCCGCCAGTGATGGTGGCGCCTCGACCCCTCGAGCCCTTGGTGCTCTACCTGTCTGCCACACCCCACTCCGCCAGCACAGCGCTGGTGGCCCTCAGAGGAGAGCGCCATATCAAGGGCCCACTGGGGGGAGCCTCCAGGCCGGACGAAGCGGCACGACACCAAGGCATGGCACTGGCAGCAGCTGGTTCAATGGACCACCAAGCCTCAAGCCAACGCCTCGCAGAGACACCTCAGCCTCCTAAGTCAAGACTTCGCCGCCTCTCCCGCCTCGCCGAGCACTGGTATACTTCACAAGACAAGGTGTTGCAGGATGCGAGGACACGGTACCATGCCTCAAAAGATCTCGCCAAGGCCTCTGGTGGCCTCAAGAAGCTGCGCCACTACTTCCAGGGTCACCCCATCAAGGTCGTCTCAGCTTACCCACTAGAAAGAGTGCTCAGGAGCCCCAATGCTGCCGGGCGAGTCGCTGAATGGAACATCGAGCTACAAGCGTTTGACTTGGAGTTCAGCACAACCACGCTCATCAAGGGGGCCGCACTCGTAGACTTTGTGGTTGAATGGACCGACGCCCCAGAACTCGAAGCAGGTGAGGACCAATCCCTATCTCCAGGAAGCGAAGCGCCGGACGGCTGGGTCATGTACTTCGACGGTGCATTCTCACGCCAGGGCGCGGGGGCTGGAGCGGTGCTCATCTCGCCCACCCAGGACAAGCTCTACTATGCTGTGCAGCTCTGCTTCCAGCAGGGCGAGAAGGTCTCCAACAACATAGCAAAGTATGAAGGCCTCATAGCTGGCCTCAGGGCTGCGGTGGCCCTGGGGGTGAGGCGTCTCACCATCAAGGGCGACTCGCAGCTCCTCGTCAACTTCTCCAACAAGGTTTATGAGCCAAAGGACGAGCACATGGAGGCATACCTCGCGCGCAAGATGGAGAAGTAGTTCTCGGGTCTGGAGTTACATCATGTGTCCCGTGGCACCAACAAGGAAGCTGACGACATTGCTAGAAGAGCATCCAAGAGGCTACCCCAAGAGCTTGGCGTCTTTGAGGAGCGGCTCTTCAAGCCATCACTAACGCCACCGCTCTCGAGAACAGCGCTGCCTCACGAGGAGCTCCCTCAACCACCTGCCTCAGGAGCCCCGGCCTACGGCCCGACCTCGGGAGCGCGCTTGGCGCCGAACCTCGTGGAGGATGCTTGGATCAAGGAATTCAAGGAATACCTAATGCAAGGAACGCTGCCGGAAGAGGAGGAAGACATGGAGCGTGTGGCCCGACAAGCCACAACATATTGCATCCGGGACAGTGAGTTATACAGGAAGCGGCCAAATGACGTTTCCTTACGTTGCATCTCCAGGGAGCAACGAAGAGAGTTGTTGGCCGACATACACGGCGGGCACTGCGGGTACCACTCATCGTCGCGAACCCTCATCAGCAAGGCATTCCGCAGCGGATTCTACTAGCCTACGACACTCAACGACGCGACTGAGCTGGTGAAGTCCTGCGAGGCCTGCCAGTTCCACGCCAAGCAGATTCATCACCCGGCTCAGGGCCTCCAGACCATCCTACCCACATGGTCGTTCGCGGTCTGGGGGCTGGATATCCTGGGCCCGTTCCCTCGAGCGCCCGGGGGCTACCGCTACCTCTACATCGCCATCGACAAGTTCACCAAGTGGGCGGAGGTGGAAGCCGTCCGCACCATCCCAGCCGGCTATGCGGTCAAGTTCATCAAGGGTCTCGTGAGCCGTTTTGTGGTCCCCAACCGCATCATCACCGACAATGGCTCGCAGTTCACCAGTAATCTCTTCAAAACATATTGTGCTAACCTTGGAATGCAGATCTGCTACGCTCCGGTGGCGCACCCCCGGAGCAATGGACAGGCCGAACGCGCCAACGCAGAGGTCCTGAGGGGCCTCAAGACCAAGACCTTCAAGAAGAAGCTCGAGGCTTGCGGCAGGGGCTAGTATGACGAGCTCCAGTCCGTGTTGTGGTCCATCCGCACCACCGCCACCAAGCCAACGGGCGAGACCCCGTTCTTCCTCGTCTATGGGGCAGAAGCGGTCCTTCCTCACGAGGTCAAGCATCACTCCGCACGGGTCCTGGCGTTTGATGAAACGCAGCAGGATGCCACGCGGGGGGTGGACCTCGTGCTGGGGGAGGAACGCCGCCGCGAAGCTGCACTACGGGCGGCAAGGTATCAGCAGGCGCTGCGGCGGTACCACTGCCGCAACATCCGCCCCAGGACGCTCGAGGTGGGTGACCTCGTCCTGAGGCGGGTCCTCTCCAGGGAAGGGCTACATCAGCTCTCACCCATGTGGGAGGGCCCGTTCAAGGGATATTAGTTTCTTTTTTTTGTTCTTCACTGATATCTTATACTCCCTCTGTCCCAAAATTCTTGTCTTAGATTAGTGTAGATAAGGATGTATCTAATACCAACACGTGACTTGATACATCCGTATTTAGACAAATCTAAGACAAGAATTTTGGGACGAAGGGAGTATTTCATTGGATTTAACATGACATAGTACTAATTTATTTTTAAATTTGTTTTAGTATGGCTACTAATTTTTGGATTAAGAATATTTTGTTCCCCAGCAAAAATTTGCGAATTTTCAAAAGTTCGCACATATTTAGTTAATTTTTTAACCCTGGTACTGACCAAAAAATGGGCAGCAACTCTAAAAATGGAAAACGGGCTACAATAAATTCCATTTGAATTAGAAAATGAGTAAAAATTATAAAAATAAAAGCAAATGGGCTGTACACGCCACCGATTTCGAGGCTGACTTGTTTACGCAAGGCTTTGTCAGTCAACACACGATTCTAGTAAGAAAGGATCGTTGGATGTCCATCCAACAGCCGACGTGCTTCTTCAATCTCTGATCTTCCCGCTCCGGCCGCTTAAACTAGCGCCATGGACTGCTCGCCTCTCCTCCTCTTGTGGCCTGCTGTGATGCCGGGCAGGCTTCCCGCCCACCCTACTCCCTCCTGGCCTCGGCCGCACGCAATCAACTGCCTCCTTATTACGTGGAAAAAATGATTCCTCCCACTGACATCTGGGGCGCACCGGTTGGGAGGCTGACCTATGGGCCTACTAAGTTGACGCGTACGCAGGGCTTGTCAACTTAGTCAACAAAGGATTCTAGCTGCAGTAACCGTTGGATTTGAATCGAACGGTCCTGCTGCTTCTTCAATCGCTGCTCTTCTTGCACCAGCTACCCAAACAAGCGCCGGCGAGACCGCCTGCTCCTGCCTCCAGTGGCCGGTTGTGCTGTCGTTGAGGCCTCACCGCCTCCTACTACTCCCACCGCTAGCCAGGCCCTGCGGCGACGGGAACCTCACACCGCAGCCGAACCAGTGAACCCTCGTACTCCCCTCCGCGTGGGAATCCACTGACGTGTCTTCCCCAGCTCCGCGTCGTCCCCTTCCTAGGCCCCGCCGTTGTCCACCACCTTGGATGCGCTCGGCGCGGAGCGGTCAACGTGGTCAACGAATGACACCATCGGAAGTAGACTGTGCGTGGAGAGGCTGACAGCTGGGTCCACGGCCGCATGCATGGAAATGCCTCCTTATTATGCGCAAAATAATGATTCCTCAACTTGACAGCTGGGACCCACCGGAAGGGCTTCTGTATTTCATGAAAAAAATGTTCCCACCACTGACAGGTCAGACCCACCAGCTATATCTTCGCACGCAAGGAAGTGCCTCCTTATTACGCACAAAAAAATGAATACCCCCTGCTAGCTGGGACCCACAATAGTGGGAGGCTGACTTGTGGGCCAACTAAGTTGACGGGGACGGAGGGCTTTGTCAACTTAGTCAATATGAACGATTCTAGCTCCAAAGGACTGCATAATGTCCATCCAACGGCCGTAGTGCTTCTTCAACCTCTGGTCTTCTTGCTCCAGCCGCCCAAACCAGCGCCGGTCGTGCGTCGTGCTCCTGCCTCCCGTGGCCGACTGCGATGCCGCGGAGGCCTCACCGCCCCTACTACTCCCACCGCTGGCCAGGCCATCCCTCTACTAACCCACACCCCCTATTATTCTGCGGCGACGGTAGCCTCACACCGCAGCCGAACCAGTGAACCCTCGTACTCCTCTCTGTGTGGGCATCCACTGCCGCGTCTTCCCCGGCTCGGCGTCGTCCCCTTCCTAGGCCTCGCCGTCATCCACCGCCTTGGTGCTCTCGGTGCGGTGTGGTCAATGTGGTCAACGACCGACTTCCATCGGAAGAGTACTATACGTGGATAGGCTGACAGCTGGGTCCACAGCAGCCGCAAGGAAGTGCCTCCTTATTACGCGCAAAATAATTATTCATGCACATCAAAGCGGGGACCCACCGGACGGGCCACCGTATTTCCCGAAAAAAGTTTTCCCCCTGACTGCTGGTACCCACTGTCGGTGTCAAAACTGGAGGATCTCGGGTAGGGGTCCCGAACTGTGCGTCTAAGGCGGATGGTAACAGGAGGCGGGGGACACAATGTTTACCCAGGTTCGGGCCCTCTCGATGGAGGTAATACCCTACTTCCTGCTTGATTGATCTTGATGATATGAGTATTACAAGAGTTGATCTACGAGGAGATCGTAGAGGCTAAACCCCAGAAGCTAGCCTATGGTATGATTGTTGTTGGTCCTACGTACTAAACCCTCCGGTTTATATAGACACCGGATGGGGGCTAGGGTTACACAGAGTCGGTTACAAGGGAGGAGATCTCCATACCCGTATTGCCAAGCTTGCCTTCCACACCAAGGAGAGTCCCATCCGGACACCGGTCGAAGTCTTGAGTCTTGTATCTTCATAGTCCAACAGTCCGGCAGAAGTATATAGTCCGGCTGTCCGAGGACCCCCTAATCCAGGACTCCCTCTGTAGCCCCTGAACCAGGCTTCAATGACGATGAGTCCGGCGCGCAGATTGTCTTCAACATTGCAAGGCGGGTTCCTCCTCCGAATACTCCATAGATGATTTTGAACACAAGGATAGTGTCCGGCTCTTCAAAACAAATTCCACATACCACCGTACAGAGAATAATATTTCCACAAATCCAATCTGCCGACCGCTTTTCATAATGTGACGTATTGCCGTGGTCTGGTCATGACGAACCTTTTTCCGAGCCTGTCACTGCACGTGTTGCGAGGTGGTTTTTATTGGCACGTCCTGTCGAAGCAGAGATCGTGTCCCTTTTTTCACGGGATTCTCATCAATACGGGTATAGGTAACCCAATCGTGCCCGTTGGTATGACTCCTCGATTTAGGCAAGTCCCAAACGGCCACGCGGAGGACGCTTGATATTCATCCCCTTTATAAAGAGGCCTAGGCCTGTCTCCTTCCTCTCGCGCTCAATCGAATCCTCCCCCCACCTCGAGTTCCAACACCCAAGGCTCAGGCTAGGCGCTTCGGACCTACAATCATGTCCGGATCCAACCTTGAAGGTCGGGGGGTGGCCTCCTCTGTCACAGAGGAGGACATCAAGAAGCTAAGAAAGGCTAGGTATTTGACTGGCGAAATCTCGCACATGCTGCCTGCTCGAGGGCAGGTCATTCCCACTCCCGAACCTGGTGATAGTGTCGTATTCATCTCCCACTTCCTCTGAGGGGTAGGTTTCAGTCTAGATCCCTTTGTCAGAGGGCTCATGTTCTACTACGGGCTCGATTTCCATTATCTGGCTCCGGATTCCATCCTTCACATTTCGTCGTTCATCGTCGTGTGTGAAGCCTTCCTCCGCATTACCCCACACTTCGGCCTATGGCTCAAGACCTTTAATGTGAAGCCGAAGATGGTTGAGGGGCGACATGCAGAGTGTGGAGGTGCCGTAATAAGCAAAGGCGCCGATGTTCCATGGTCAAAGTTTTCCTTCCCGGAGGTGTCCAGTTTATGGCGACGGGAGTGGTTTTATATCACAGCTCCCCGGGGTACCAAGTGGGTAGCCGCCCCTGCCTTCCGCTCGGGCCCCCCGCCACAACTGGTGTCATGGGTCAACAAGGGGCCGGACTGGGGGCCAGTAAATGATGTGCCAACATTGCAGAGTCGCATCCGAGATCTCTACGAGGGAGATGTCAGCCTTGTTAAGGTAATGCAAGTTATGCTAGTTCGTCAAGCCCTGCCTTGCCAACGTCGACCTCTCCGTATGTGGGAGTTCAACCTGGAAGGACTGTGAACTATTCAGCACTTCTTCGGTGTGACGCTCGAAGAGATGTACAGATCGTTCTTCGGATCACAAATAGAGTGTCCGGACACCTCCGAGGATGCAGGTCTGAACTGCAATCGTCCAGACACTCAAGTAAGTAATCCGTGGCCGAACACGTTGTCTTTTAATTTATCACAACATCATTCTGAAAAGTCGCCTTTTGACCAGAACGGATAAAAAAGGCGAAGATGATCAGGTGTCCAACCCCCCCTTCCCGAGGGCTCACCGGATCCTGTACTAGCCAGGATGCTTGAGCTTGCGCCTTGTCAAGCGCCATCAGGGGAAGGTAAAGGGAGGAACAAAGAGGCCGAGAGCGAGCCTCACTTACTATTCATCCAAACCGGGGGAATCAGTGCCTCCTCGAAGGAGGATAACCGGGGGGAAGAATCTAAAATTCCCTCGCCCCAGGGAAGGAAGAGGACCACCTCTGAAGACTTGGAAGTAATGGTCTCCAAGCGATGGAAGAACCTTTGCTCTGGAGGGTCCTACCCCTGAGGGCATCCACCAAGACAAGACTGCAAGGGGACCAGCCCTCTACCAAGCTGTAAGTAAACAAAAGTACTTTATAGTAAATATATCCTGCCTCATTTCTGAGAACGATAACCGAAGCGTACATCTTGTAGTTCGGATCGTAGCCCTTCTCGACAGAGTTCGTCTTCGGGGGATCTTCTTTTGGAAATGATGGAGAGAGAAACACCTCCCCGTGCCTCCCTGCCTCATGAAGCAGGCAACCCTGAGGTGTCGTCACAGAGGATTTCTCCTGATCCGCCAAGGCCAGGGGGTAACACTTCGGCCCCCCGAAGTCCGGAGTATTCGGCTCCTAAGGAGAGCCACAGAAAGAGTCCGGAACCATCCGCCAGCGATCGTGACGACCGATGAATCTTCTGGAGCAAGCGGTTGTCTCGGAAACGCATCGTGCTCTAATGGGCATGGTGGTTGAGAGGATTTCATCCGCCGAAAGCGGGTTGCGTGAAGCTTTTATGAGTCTGCTGAAAGGCTTTGAGGTACGTGCAATAGTGTATGTTTTTTACGGTACCGCACACGTTAGGTGTGCCCTATGCAGATAGTAGCCCCTGAGACTCTGGTTGTTGTCGAGAACGGCGGCAAACAGAGGATCATAGTCCTAGGTAATAATCAGGCCGCCTTCATGTGCAGGTGGCTGGAGGTCCGGTGGCTAGCTGTGATCGGGTGAGTTTGCCGAGCTGAAGCGGCAACTTGATGCGGCAGATGCCGACATCGTGCTTGTAAACAAGCGGCTTGACGAGGCACAGGGTATGCATTTTCCCCGGTGATCAACACATATTAAGAGGAGCATGATGCTAGTATATTTAATATGTTTTGACTGCAGATGGGGCTGCCTCCATGGAGACCCTTTGGGCGGAGCTTGCCCGAGCCAAGGAACAAGCTAGGAAGAGTGATGCGGCTGCTCTAAAGGCGGTCGAAGAGCTGAGAGCCGAACAGGCTGCGCATTGCCAAAGCAAGGATAAAATAGCCAAGATGGTTTTTGAGTTGAAGGATGCCGCTGACCGTTACGAGCTTCTTGAAAAGGAAAATCGAACGAAGATGACGGACCTGGAGAAGGCCATGGTAGCGGCCAAGGACGCCCGCTCTAAAATCAGAGCGGCGAAGGAGGAGCTGCGTCAAGTCGGGGATATCGCGGCTGGGAAGCCCTTTTTGTTGCGGACGAAGTTCGAAGATCCTAAGTATGCCCCTCTTGATCAACTATGGAGTTCTGCAGACGCATACATGGATTTGGCAACAAGTGCAGCTGATGCGGCCGAGTTTTTCGAAGATTAAAAAGATCATGAAGTGGAAAAGTTGTTCTGGTTACAGTTCAATGTTCCAGTGCGCCCGCCGCATTGAATGGGCGAATGGCCGAGTGGGCCGAGCTCCATAGGTTGTCCGGGCTTGCCATGAGGTCTGTTCTGGATCATCTGTGGCCGGAAGGGCCAAGGCCGAATAGTTATTTTAGTTTAGTATAATAGTTCCTTCGTGTTGTGCCGCGCATCGACGCTATGAAGAGGTCGGCGTGCATAGAGGGTGCGCGGATGGCTCTTGCCCGTGTCAATACATACTGGACAGAGATGGAGGCCACTGCTATTGCAACCCAGAGTTCGGCCGTGGGCCGAGTATCGGCCGAGCACTACTTTGAAGAAGTCCTTGAAGGCGCTCGTTTAATAGAGGCTCAGTGCTCGAAAAATATTATGTTCTAGTGACATGTATTCCAATTGTAAGAACAATGTTTATTACATTATAAAGGATGTGTTTATACTTTTGCCTGAAAGTGTTATGATGCCTCCTGTGCGGCCGTTTATGTATATATGTATATAACCTGAAAGTTTGCAGTGGTCGGCTTCAGCCCCCACGCATATAATGCGGGGGTGTTCGCAAAAAACGCGTATTCACGCTTGATCCAACGTCTTGGTCCATTAAGGAGGTGATAGCGCAACGAATGAGGCAATCGGACTATATTGCTTTAACACTTTCACTTAGCCATAGGAGTTTGATGGTGGGACTACTATATAGCCCCTGGTACCTCCGCGCTCGTCCGAATACGGGGCGCGTACATACATGACCGGGAAACGGACCTTCGTTAATGCGGAGGAATCCCAAAGATTCCGCTAAGTCATCGAGTGGTTGACCAGTCTCGCGCTTTATCATGACAGTCAGTTTTCGGCTTTCTCTACTGAGGTGCTCATCCGGATGAACCAGGGCACAATCGCAGTAGTTCTCCCGGTGCCACCTTAGCCGATAGAGCGGAACGTAAGGTAGCAAAACACGAGAGCCGGGCAAACCCAACATTTGACCAAATACATGATTCAGAGCTGATGCATATAAGGCCAAACTCGCGACGCCAAACACTCCCTAAGGTATTCGGTCTTTATAACATATGTCGGGCTGAGCAATGCCCTTGATAATGAACCCCGAGCGCCAGTGTACGCAGTAATGTTCTGACGTGGCGAAATGCCACTAACGTCAGCATCCTTCTCAGTTATACTTAGTATCCGGAGGATGTGAACAACAAGAGACAGTAAAAAAGGTTTACACAGGGTTTTAATCTAAGAAGAAACCTTTGGGCGGGTCCTCGCACGCGTCTGCGCTACCGTGTCTCCGCAGCCGTATCCTGGAAGGGTGTAGCACGATTGTCATCTGTAAAAGAGAAGAACTTAGGTGAAAGTTGTTGTGCGAAAAATTGGTTATTCTCAATAAACCATTAAAATTCAAGGTAAGTAAAGTTGAGCCGAACTAGTCCTTTTTACACGCGGGAAGCCCCTGGTACCGCCTATGGGAGTATAATCAGCAAACCGATCTCAGGTATATCTAGGCTGTTACAGCTAGTGATGCGCCGGACTCGTCTAGCCGTGTCCGCGGTCTTGACGACCGATCATTTATTCTGGTTGGGGAGGCCGTCTAGTGTTCGGCTGTTAAAGCCGCCGCACGTTCTTCCGCGCGTAAGGAACGCTCAATATTTCCACTAACTGTGATGGTGCCATGTGGACCGGGCATCTTAAGCTTAAGAGAAACGTAAAGCGGTACTGCATTAAAACGAGCGAAAGCTGTTCTTCCGAGTAGCGCTTGATAGCCGCTTCAGAATGGAGCGACGTCGAAGGTTAACTTTTCACTTCGGAAGCTGTCGGGTGAACCGAATACAACCTCTAGTACTAGAGAGCCCATACAGCGGGCCTCTGGGCCTGGTATTACCCCCTTAAAGGTAGTAGTACTTTGGCAGATTCTTGTCGGGTCTATCCCCATTTCATGGACTGTGTCCTGATAAATCAGATTCAGGCTACTGCTGCCGTCCATGAGGTCTTGGGTGAGATGGTATCCGTCGATAATTGGGTCTAGCACCAAGGCAACCAATCCTCCATGTCGGATACTTGTCAGGTGATCCCTGCGATCAAGGGTGATTGGGCGGGCCGACCAAGGGTTGAACTTGGGGGTGACGGGCTCTACGGCGCATGTGTCTTGGAGTGCATGTTTGCCCTTTCTTTCTGTTACATGAATCATGTTCACTATTTTGACCTTTGGTGGGAATTTTTCTATCCTCCAGTGCTTTGCTGACGAGGCTCATCCTCGTCTTCACTTGGTGTCTCCCTCCCCTTGTGTTCGGTGTTTAGCTTGCCGGCCTGCTTGAAGACCCAGCATTCTCTGTGGGTGTGATTTGCAGGTTTGTCGGAGGTGCCGTGAATCTGACATAATTTGTCTAGAATCTTGTTGAGGCTGCATGGTCCATCTCTGTTGCCTTTGAAAGGCTTCTTCCGCTGACCTGGTAGAGAGCCCCTGAATCCGGTGTTTACCGCCGTGTTGGCTGGGCTGTCTTTGTTATTTTGACGCTAGCTTTTATTGCGTCGTGGTTTTCCACTACCTTCCCTGACTTCAGATGTGCCTGGGTCGCTGGTGCCACTACGAGCTAGCCAGCTATCTTCGCACACGCAAAAGCGGGTCATGATGCTTGTTAAGGCTGCCATTGTCCTTGGTTTTTCTTGACCGAGGTGTCTGGCAAGCCATTCGTAGCGAATGCTGTGTTTGAAAGCTGCTAAGGCTTCGGCGTCTGGGCAGTCGACAATTTGATTCTTCTTAGTGAGAAATCTGTTCCAAAGCTTTCGGGCTGACTCTCCGGGCTGTTGAATTATGTGACTTAAATCGTCTGCTTCCGGAGGTCGGACATAAGTCCCTTGAAAATTGGCCCTAAAAGCATCCTCAAGCTCCTCCCAACTTCCTATTGAATTTTTAGGGAGGCTCTTCGGCCAGTGCCGAGCTGGTCCTTTCAGCTTGAGGGGCTGGTATTTAATGGCGTGGAGATCGTCTCCTCGAGCCATATGGATATGGAGGATGAAGTCCTCAATCCAGACCCCAGGGTCTGTCGTTCCGTCGTATGCCTATATGTTCACGGGCTTGAATCCCTATGGAAATTCATGATCCAGTACCTCATCGGTGAAGCATAGGGGGTGTGCGGCACCCCTGTATTTGGATGCAGCGTGGCGTTCGGACGGTTGTAGTATTAGGTTTTGATTTTGTGTCGGAGCGTGCTTCCTAGATCCATAGATGGACCAGGTCATACTGGATTTTTGGCGCAAGTCCTCACGTAAATCGTGTGTCGACTTATGTGTGGCCCCGTTAGCCGCCCTATCGCGGCCACGAGGTGGTCGATCCGGCTGATCGGTCGTTTTATTCTTCGGCTGTATAGGCTCTACGGCCTCATCATCGAACTCAGGCAACAACTTGCGCTTTGGATAGCTCTTTGTATGCCAGCTACCACCATACTTTTCTTCAGTGTCGAGCACTTTGTTCCATCTACCATTGAGTGTATTCTGCGCAGCCTTAAGCCTTTGCTTCTGCTTCTTCAGACTCCTCGCAGTGGCAATAAGCCTTCCGCAGAGGTTCTCTTGTTCCAAGTGCCTTTCCGGGATGATGTGTGCATCTTCGTCCGGACTTTTTCCTCTCCGGAGGGAGGTTGATGAGCTTTATCCTCGGCGTCGCCGTGTTCAGACAGCAGATCCGTACTATGTTTGCCATTTGCTGGTTCATCATGCTCTTCCGCTGGGTCAGTGTGGTCGTCGTTTCCTCTGGAGTCGACTGGGGTGTTATTTTCTCTTGTGATGTTATCGCTGTTTTTGACGAGGCGGGATTTGGAGCGGCGCCTACACCGACGCTTTCGAGGGAGCTATCCTTCGCTGCATCCTTCCGTTCCTCATCATTGTTTTCTTTGGGTGTATCCACCATGTATATGTCATGTGATGAAGTGGCTGTCCAGCGCCCTGTGGGCGATGGTTCCTGTTCCTCTCCTGCATCGTCGTCCATGTTGTCGATGTCTTCGGAGTCGGAATCGAGCATGTCGGTTAAATCATCGACAGTGGCTACTAAGTGGGTGGTGGGTGGGGAGGGAATTTCTTCGTCGTACGCATCCCATTCTAGCCGGACATAGTTCGGGCAAGAGTCTCCTGACAGGGAGAGAGACCTTAATGAATTTAACACATCGCCAAAAGGCGAGTGCTGAAAGATATCCGCGGAGGTAAACTCCATGATCGGCACCCAATCAGATTCGATGGGCACGGACACAAGCGGCTCGGAGTCCGTGGCCGGGGACGAATCCAACGATTCGGCAACACGGGTCTCGTAGGAGGTGAAGTCAGTATTCGGCGCTATCGCCACTGAGTGTGCAGCCTCCGTGGCGGGGTCCATCCACCTATCCACAGATGACGCAATTTGTTCCGGATTGAGGGCCGGAGTAGTTGCAGGTGTGATCTCCCGAACATAGTCCGACAGTAGAGCTAAATCATGCTCGTCGTGATTGTGCAGCGCACCTGACATGGGCTCGAATCCGTCGAAGATCAAGTCGCTGCGGATGTCGGCAGTATAGTTCAAGTTTCCAAACCTGACCTGATGGCCAGGGGCGTAGCTTTTGATCTGGTCCAGATGGCCAAGCGAGTTAGCCCGCAGTACGAAGCCGCCGAATACAAAGATCTGTCCGGGGAGGAAAACTCACCCTGGGTCGCATCGTTGCCGATGATTGAAGGAGCCATCAAGCCTTACGGTGATGGTGCAGTGAACTCTCAATGAAAGCACCAATGTCGGTGTCAAAACCGGCGGATCTCGGGTAGGGGGTCCCGAACTGTGCGTCTAAGGCGGATGGTAATAGGAGGCTGGGGACTAAATGTTTACCCAGGTTCGGGCCCTCTCGATGGAGGTAATACCCTACTTCCTGCTTGATTGATCTTGATGATATGAGTATTACAAGAGTTGATCTACCAGGAGATCATAGAGGCTACACCCTAGAAGCTAGCCTATGGTATGATTGTTGTTGGTCCTACGGACTAACCCTCCGGTTTATATAGACACCGGAGGGGGGCTAGGGTTACACAGAGTCGGTTACAAGGGAGGAGATCACGCTATCCGTATTGCCAAGCTTGCCTTCCACGCAAAGGAGAGTCCCATCCGGACACGGGTCGAAGTCTTGAGTCTTGTATCTTCATAGTCCAATAGTCCGGTAGAAGTATATAGTCCGGCTGTCCGAGGACCCCCTAATCAGGACTATCTCACCCACCAGCTACATCTTCGCACGCAAGGAAGTGCGTCCGAAAAAAAACGATTCGCCCCCCTGACTGTTGGGACCCACCGGCTATATCTTCGCACGCAAGGAAGTGCATGATAGTCGGGACCCACCTGGTCGAAGCATACATAGCGTTGTCATTCTGGTCGCGAAGGTGTACGTACATACTGGTCGATGTAGAGCGAGCACGTGTGGTAGTAGAGGCGCGCATGTAGCATGTTCACGTACGTATAACGGCCAGTGTGCAAGAAAGAAAATACGGCCACGTACGTACACACGGGCGGGGTCTCGAACGCCTACTCGCGCATACGTACGGCCAGGGCCCATGTACATGGTTGGGTCGAAAAGGAGAAACAGCATCGCCGTCGTGTTCATGGGGAGCCAACCGGCTGGGTCAAAACGGAATGCGTCGTCGTGTTCATCGGGAGGGCTTGGACAGAACAGCCGATGGAAACGAGGCCTGGCGTACCGCAGAACGGAGGAAACGGCCTTGTGTTCGACCGACCATGTTCGAAACAGGGTCCTGTTGATTGGGAGGGGTGTGGCGTACCGTAAAACGGAGGAAACGGACTTGTGTTGGAGCGCTACGGTCGAAACAGGGTCCTGTTGATTGAGAGGGGTGTGGCGTACTGCAAAACGGAGGAAACGGACTTGTGTTGGAGCGCTACGGTCGAAACGGGGGTCCTGTTCATCGGGAGGGGTGTGGCGTACCGCAAAACGGGACTCCACGGGATACTGTTCATCTCCACCGTCGACCCCGTCCAGCCTCCACGGGCTACTGTTCATCCACTGTCGACCTCCTCCAGCCTCCGCCGCGCGCTACTCCACCGGCTACTGTTCAACCAGCCCTCTCCATAGGCTCCTGTTCAACCAACCCTCCACGGGCTACTGTACATCCAGCCCTCCACCATCTACTGTTCAACAGCCCTCCACGGGGTCGTCCTGTTCATCCAGCCCTCCATGGGGTCCTATTCATCCAGCCCCAACCGGCTTGATCGGTCGGGGTCCTGTTCATCCAGAGGCAACACCACGGGGTCCTGTTCATCCACCCCCACCGGGAACTGTTCATCCAAACCCCCCCAGCAACGCTCACTATTCATCCAGAGGCAGCATCGATCGGCTTCAGTTAGCAGCAAGAGCGGGCGAATCGCCGATCGGGTTCGATTAACGACCATCGATCGGTCGCCGGGTTCGAGAACGCGTAGCCTGCGGTGCAATCGCCGTGTTCGATGGCGTTAACGCCTCGCTCGGGTTCAGTTAGAGCCCAACGCCTTGCACCCACGCGCGTGCGTGTATGAGAGAAACGCGCAAACCTCCGTGCATCGCTTGGCCCCGACCACCCACCGTAACCGGGAACACCCCGATATTTTCCTTGCCCTCGCTTCTACCACGGTTTTTTCCGTCATGGACGGCCCAAAGAATGTCATGCAGCCGCGTCTCCGGCCTGCCCAGGACGAAAAGCCCATTTTCTGTCATGATTTTTTGTCATAGAAGTAGGAGCCCACCACATCTATGATGATACCGGGTTTTGTCACAATCATCGTCATAGAAGTGTCATAAGTATGACAGAAAAAAATTCGTTCGGCCCAAAATGTCACGGATGTGTCTTTTTTTTGTAGTGTAAGCGTGTACACTGTACACCTTTCCACCTCCTGTGTGCCACTGTGGCGATCCCTTTTGTCTATAAAAGGAGGCCCGAGGCATTCAGGAGAGGGATTTGGATCTTTTGGACGACGCACGCACCGTAGCTAATTCGAGAGCTCAAGAACATTCAAATATACACCAAAGCAGGACTAGGGTTTTACGCATCCTCGCGGCCCGAACCTGGGTAAACGATCTTTGTGCTGGCTCCTAGACCTGCTCTTTGCACAACCCCGCGCCCGCCAACCGTAGAAGGGATCCCAGTGATCCCATAGGTGTCGTTTCCACCGACATCTTTGGCGCGCCAGGTAGGGGGCGCAGTGGTGTAAATCTGGTCTAGCAGTTAGTTTAATAGTTCTTCATCTCCATAGCTCCAAGGAAGAAGACGGCCAAGAAAGGGACGTCATCGGCGGATATATTGAGCGCTCATGCGGTGGCAGAAAAGCTAAGCCACGCGAAATCTTGGTTATTTTCACTTATATAAGGCTTTCCTCCCCTAGAGATCTCATTCTTTGCACGGGAAACCTGCACGCGATGGGACCCTTCCGCTATTGGCAACGCCTTTGTTTCTGTCTCGATCCCGCTCGACAGTTCATGCGGCCGCGCTGGTGGCGGCAAGGTGGCTGATGTCCACTACACAACCTTCTTCTTGTGGACGTTGTTGGGCCTCCAAGTGCAGAGGTTTGTAGGACAGTAGCAAATTTCCCTCAAGTGGATGACCTAAGGTTTATCAATCCATGGGAGGTGTAGGATGACGATGGTCTCTCTCAAACAACCCTGCAACCAAATAACAAAGAGTCTCTTGTGTCCCCAACACACCCAATACATTGGTAAATTGTATAGGTGCACTAGTTCGGCGAAGAGATGGTGATACAAGTGCAATATGGATGGTAGATATAGGTTTTTGTAATCTGAAAATATAAAAGAAGCAAGGTAACTAATGATAAAAGTGAGCGTAAATGGTATTGCAATGCTAGGAAACAAGGCCTAGGGTTCATACTTTCACTAGTGCAAGTTCTCTCAACAATAATAACATAATTGGATCATATAACTATCCCTCAACATGCAACAGAGAGTCACTCCAAAGTCACTAATAGCGGAGAACAAACGAAGAGATTATGGTAGGGTACGAAACCACCTCAAAGTTATTCTTTCTGATCGATCTATTCAAGAGTCCATAGTAAAATAACAAGAAGCTATTCTTTCCGTTCGATCTATCATAGAGTTCGTACTAGAATAACACCTTAAGACACAAATCAACCAAAACCTTAATGTCACCTAGAAACTCCAATGTCACCTCAAGTATCCGTGGGTATGATTATACGATATGCATCACACAATCTCAGATTCATCTATTCAAACCAACACAAAGTACTTCAAAGAGTGCCCCAAAGTTTCTACCGGAGAGTCAAGACGAAAACGTGTGCCAACCCCTGTGCATAAGTTCACAAGCGGAACCCGCAAGTTGATCACCAAAACATATATCAAGTGGATCACGTGAATATCCCAATGTCACCACAGATAAGCACATGCAAGACATACATAAAGTGTTCTCAAATCCTTAAAGACTCAATCCGATAAGATAACTTCAAAGGGAAAACTCAATCCATTACAAGAGAGCAGAGGGGGAGAAACATCATAAGATCCAACTACAATAGCAAAGCTCGCGATACATCAAGATCGTACCACCTCAAGAACACGAGAGAGAGAGATCAAACACATAGCTACTGGTACATACCCTCAGCCTCGAGGGTGAACTACTCCCTCCTCGTCATGGAGAGCGCCGGGATGATGAAGATGGCCACCGGTGAGGGATCCCCCCTCCGACAGGGTGCCGGAACAGGGTCCCGATTGGTTTTTGGTGGCTACAGAGGCTTGCGGCGGCGGAACTCCCGATCTATTCTGTTCCCTGATGTTTTTAGGGTATATGGATATATATAGGCGAAAGAAGTCGGTCAGGGGAGCCACGAGGGTGGGAGCACGCCCAGGGGGGTAGGGCGCGCCTCCCTGCCTCGTGGCTTCCTCGAAGCTTCCTTGACGTCTACTCCAAGTCTCCTGGATTGCTTCCGTTCCAAAAATAACTCTCCCGAAGGTTTCATTCCGTTTGGACTCCGTTTGCTTTTCTTCGAACCACTGGAATAGGCAAGAAAACATCAATTTGGGCTGGGCCTCCGGTTAATAGGTTAGTCCCAAAAGTAATATAAAATTGCATAATAAAGCCCATAAACATCCAAAACAGATAATATAATAGCATGAATACTTCATAAATTATAGATACGTTGGAGACGTATCAGTGGCCTACCCGTTGCCGGCAGCGCTCTTGTCCTGCTTCGAGTCCGCTCGGCAGTTCAAGTGACCGCGCTGGCAGAGGCAAGGTGGCTTTCCCGGCAGCAAGCGCCCTTCCGGCAGGGTGCTAAGGATCCGTCCTCAAAGCACCACGGCATGGGTTTATGCGCCGGCAGCCTTATCTCGACAAGCGTAGGGTACGAACATACAAAGGATGATCTAATGGGAAGATAGCATGCATGATATTAAAATGTTGCAGAGTTATATTACATCAATTGTTGCTGCGGTTCTAACTAAAGATAAAAATTGTCATGGTCATGAACCCGCAGCGGCGATAAGAAACGGGGTGCCTAATCCCGGCGCTGGCCCTCCACCCTCCGAACTCCATCGACGCGGCTGATGATGGGCTCAATACGCTCCTCGAAAGGCCGCGAGGTCCGTGATCCTCCGCAAGCTCTCCAAAGACGGGCGTCGAATTCGAGGTTGGGGTTCCAGTACGCCACCTTGATGAGGACCTTGGTCATGACACCCCAGCAGAGCCTCCGGGCCTCATTGGCCAGAAAGGCCACCCGGTTGGAGCGGAGCTGCTCCAGGGCTCCAATGACCCCCTCGAAAAACAGGGCCAGGTTGCAGTTGGGACTCAAGTTCGGCTCCGGGGCGTACCTCACAATCGACATCCCCATGGTAGCCAGCTGCGTGGTGGTCCTGTCGGCGACGGCGGTGAGGCGGCTGAGCCAGAGGTTCTCTCCCTTCACATAATCCTTGTGGTTGGCGGCGTCTTTCTTCCGCAGCTGCTTCTCGCCCTCCAAGGCTTTGGTCAGGGTCTCCTCCCAGGTCTTGACCTCCAAAAGCATCCCCAAAAGACCCTCCAGCTTCAGCTTCAGGTCTTTGATGGAGTCGTTGGCCTTGGAGAGATGCTCAGCCTTGCCGAGGACTGTGGCCTGCGCCTCAACCAAAGCACCGTTGTGTGTGTCCTTCTCCTTGGTCAACCTCAGGACCTGGTCCTTCAGCCCATCCCGCTCCACCTCCAGCTCCTTCACCTTGCCGGCCTGGACCTGGGCCTGAGCATTGAGTGCCTCCTCGTGCCTCTGCTCCAGCTCCTGGGTCCGCTGCACGACAGGCTTCTCCACCTCCTCATACTTGCCGCGGAGCGTTGCGGCGAGCTTCTCCTCACGAGAGGCAAGGTCCTCCTCCTGGGAGTTTAGCTCGGCCTGGTGCTGGTGCCGAGCGGCCACGTCCTTGGCGGCCTGCTCCCTCGCCAGCTCCTGGGCCTTCTTGATGTCGGCCTGCTTCATGACAAGCTCCAACTTGCGCTCGGTGAGGGAGTCCTGGATTAGGGGGTGTCCGGATGGCCGGACTATAACCTTTGGTCGGACTCCTGGACTATGAAGATACAAGATTGAAGACTTTTTCCCGTGTCCGGATGGAACTTTCCTTGGCGTGGAAGGCAAGTTTGGCGATACGGATATGTAGATCTCCTCCCATTGTAACCGACTCTGTGTAACCCTAGCCCTCTCCGGTGTCTATATAAATCGGAGGGTTTTAGTCCGTAGGGATCTAACAACAATCATACCATTGGCTAGCTTCTAGGGTTTAGCCTCTCGATCTCGTGGTAGATCTACTCTTGTACTACCCATATCATCAATATTAATCAAGCGGGAGTAGGGTTTTACCTCCATCGAGAGGGCCCGAACCTGGGTAAAAACATCGTGTCCCTTGTCTCCTGTTATCATCCGCCTAGACGCATAGCCGGGGACCCCTACCCGAGATCCGCCAGTTTTGACACCGACATTGGTGCTTTCATTGAGAGTTCCTCTATGTCGTCATCTTTAGGCCCGATGGCTCCTCCGATCATCAACAACGATGCGGTCCAGGGTGAGACTTTTCTCCCCGGACAGATCTTCTTATTCGGCGGCTTTGCACTGCGGGCCAATTCGCTTGGCCATCTGGAGCAGATCGAAAGCTACACCTCTGGCCATCAGGTCCGATTTGGAAGTTTAAACTACATGGCTGACGTCCTCGGAGACTTGATCTTCGACGGGTTCGAGCCACAACCGAAGGCCACAGACCTTGTCCACGACGGGCAAGATCTAGCTCTGCGCCAACAAGTGCCTCGAGGTCAAGCACCCGTGTCCGCTCCGACCCCTAGCTCGGAGCCGACTGCGCCAATCGAGGACGGGTGGCTGGACACCGCCTTGGGGTGTCACACCCTGATTTTCATGCCACTACACTTAAGCTAACAATCATGATAAAATGTGGTTTGACAAAAACTTTTGAGTGATTTTGGTCTTTGCTTGATTTGATTTTTGTCTACTGTTTGCAAGTGCTCTAAAAATCAAATAAGTCCTCCAACTCTTATACTCCTTCTCCTTGATCCAAAAACCTTGCCCAATTATCATGCCATGTGTATAGGACATAAAAGTAATTTCTTACAAAAATAATTTGGCCAAATAGTATTTTCAAAAATTAGTTTTCCAAAAACCCCTGAATTGAGATTTGCACTGCAAGTACTTAATTAAGGGCAGTAAAAATCTTTCCAAAAATATATTTGACTCCTATTAGATATAGGATACCCATAAACCATAAAAAGATAATTTTAAAAGTTACTTTCCTATTTTATTTGCAAGCTTTTTCTTTAGGCCAGAAATGGTCTTTAATAGGTTTCAATTATTTTAAAGCTTTAAAAATATTTGGGAAAAATTAGGGAGACTCAATGGACATATAGTTTCCATATATAAGAGTTTCAACACATGGTCATGTTCAAAATATTGGTCAAACTCCTCAAAAACCCTTTTTGGATATTTCAAGCTTTTGAAATATTTACAAAGGAAATATTCTTCAGAAATTCCAAGAAAATTCTAGCATGTCACATATGACATGTTTGATGATCTTGACAAGTATCATGTCATGGTGAATAGTATAACCCCATGAAATCCCCTCAAAACCAATTCTTTCCATTTTGATGTTTGAGGAACTTTACATTGCCAAACATGTCCAAATGCTCTCAAATCTTGTGTACATACTAAAATGGTCTAATCATTCATCTAGACCAAATGGCACAAGTTGGAGAAAATTTTATATTGTCCAAAGTGCCCCAAAACCCTTCCTGTCCAGAACCAAATTTGAACAACTCTACATTGCCAAGTGTGTCCTTTTGATCTAAATTTTTGTGGACATGTTAAAATCCCCAAATTAAGACACTACACCAAGTGGTGCATCAAGGAGAATGGTTTTGCATGACTAGATCTTGGAAAACCCATTTCTGTTGATTTCTAGGGTTTACAAAAGTTGCACTGTCAACTTTGCCCAAATGAGCTTAAATTTGGTAGAACACACTATTTCTAAGTGCCATTCCATCCTGTTAATTCTCATGGCAATTGGAATTAATTTTCTTGCCCAAACCAACAACAAACACCTTCTGCCATTTTTCCAAAATCATCATTTTGACCTCTTCCACTAATCTCCATGAGCCCAAGTTTTTACCACACTGAACCTGATCACCAGAAACCTCCAGTAGCTCCCCCGCTTCCAAAGCTCCATGATTGGGTAAAACCCCATTTTTCCCCTCTGGACAGCCACTGTTCACCTCTCTCTCCACCTCCCCTCTCATCTAGTGGCTCTCTAGGGCATCCAATGCCACTCCTACATTGTTTACTCTCCCCCAAAACCCCCAGACACTATAAGACATGCCCATGGCACTATTAAAATGCCATGGCATGCCATGGCCTTCGAGCGCTTATAGTGCACCAGGCACCAGAGCCGCCCTCGCCCGATGCTCCCGGCCGACCTTGGGCACCGGAACGTGTCCCCGAGGCCGCCTCGGCGTGCGTGACACGCTTCTGGTCGGCCCCCTCCTCCTTCTCTCTCCTTTGAGCCCGTCGTCGCGTGCCCGAGCACCGCCCGACTCGGCCACTCCCTGGCCACGTGGCTGGCCCGCCTCTGGCATCGCCCCGCTCCCCCTCTAACCTCCCTCGCTCCTAGACGGACTCCACGAGCGCCACTGACCCATCCAGGAACCCTCCCTCGACCGCCACCGCGATTTCCGCGGGCACCCGTGAGCTTGGCTCACGGTGCACCATGGCCTAGCCTTATAGGGCCTCCCCTGGTCTCTCCCTCATCTCCATTCACTCTCTCCCCCTCCCCTAGTCCTTCTGGATCAGCACTCTCTCTCTCCCGCGTCCCCTATCCTCCTCCACAGCCAAAGAATCGCCGCCGGCCGCTGCCAAGATTCATGACATCCCGAGCTCCTCCGCGGGCGCGAAGCACATGGACGGGATCGGCAAGGCTGGCCGAGTCCTCCGGCAGGCCGGGCACCATCGCAGGTGGCCGGAGCCACCGGAACGGGCGCCGGCAAGCGCTCGGCCCCGCCTCCTCTGCCTCCTCTATCGCGGGCGGGAGGAGGGAGACGATCATGCGGGTGGATCCCACAGGTTAGTGACCCCGCCAGCGGGCCCCGCCCCGTTTAAGTGGAGACGGTCTCCGCCAACTGTCGCCTTCGCTGAGGAAAGACGTATTCCCGCGAATACGCCTCCTGCGTCGACAGCCTGCGCGCGACCGTGCAGTTGGGCCGGCCCGCTGCTTATCTCTCGCCTTGCATGCATGATAAGGGTAAAGCCCCCTTTTTCCTTTTTCTTTTTTTCAGCAAGATTCAAACTTTTTCCAGAGACCTCACTTCAAGTCCAAATCTGATGGTTCAAATTTTCCGTAACTCCATAAATCATGATCTATTTAATGAGGCATAGTGAACATTTTTATAGTGCTTGGTTTTCACTAGGTACATTAAATAGGTCATTTATCCACATAAGTCCACTTTAAAAATCCATATTATATTCATTTCAACTCCAAATCCAGTGAAACCAATTTCTACATGTTTCTAAAATCATGCCTGAATTAATGGGTACTTTTACTCATTTCTATAAAATGGCATTCTGTGGACAACTTGTGGATCCATCAAATCCATTGATTCCATCATACTGAAATGTTCAGAAATATCCGCTGATCCAATTCCAATAATACCACTTTGGTAATTTTTCATATGACCAAAGGCATCCTAGAAAAGTCCAACTTGCAATTTTAGAGCACTTTTATTTTTGCCTTGTTGTGTTGCTTATTGTGATTGTTTTCGACGTTAGTTGACAAAGTAGACGAAATACTTGGAGAAGGACCCGAAGACTTGAAGACTCTGATGAACCAGGCAAGCAGCCCTTTGACCATGTCTATGAAACCCTTTTTATGCATGTCATATAGCACCATATTGTTGTTGCAACGGAATCATGATGAGGTGGTAACCACTTCGATGGCTTGCCACCGTACTTCCTCGTTGATACTTGCATTGTGCATGACCCTACCTTCTTATGAGGGTTATGCCGGTGGGAGTAGATAGGATGCTAAAGCAGATGCTACGCAAAAAGGGACGGGTATATGCATGGTGAAGGAGTCAAAGCATTTTCAAAAAGACTTTTTGAAAACACCGCCGGGTGCCACTTATGCCCGAGGGAGATGTTGAGATGGGTAACCACTTGATGACGAGGTGGTGTACCGAGGCAAGTGCATGTTGTTTTCGAAAACGGATTAGATTTAAGATTTGTCGACTGTCCCAACCTTACATGCGCAACCACTCTACCCTTATATGGGAAAGGGCATTATTGATTACCTAGACCGATACTAGCTTGGAGCCCGCATTACTAGTAACAGGGGAGAGTTGGTGCTCTCTCTCGGGACAGGGTCGTGCCAGGTAGGGCGGCCATGACTGTCTTTACAGGGCACCGGATACACCGTTGTGTCCCCTCTCGGATGTTACGATCTCGAGTGAGTCTCATATGATGTACATCGTGAGGATACGGAACAACGAGTGGACTCCTTGTTAGTGTCGTCTAGGGAAAGGTAGTGATCGGGTGCTTACCCCGGTACTTGAGGTATCGCTGGTCGTGGATGACACGGAAGTTCCCCGGATCTTGTGGGTAAAGTGTGCAACCTCTGCAGAGTGTAAAACTATTCGAATAGCCGTGTCCACGGTCAAGGACACTTGGGCGGTGCTGCTTAAACTACGTCCAGGGTTTTACAACCGTGTGTGTGAGTTGATAAAACTACTTGGGCCAAGTCAAAGGACTTGACATGATTGAGTTGGGTTGGTGCCCTCTCTATGTATGTTGATATCTCAGAACCTGTCCTCATGGTTACTTGAATCCTCCCGATGCATGTCTTACAAATTGTTGAACATGTCATTGCACTCAAAACTAGCTTTCTCGCAAAAATTTACCTATATCATGCATTCTTGTATCTTGAACCAAATCATGGGTTGCTTTAGTACATTCAAAGTACTCATTGGCTTGCCAACTGGTTATTTTATTGGCTGCATGAAAGAACAGGATATAATGAAGAGTACCTTGGTGACGAACATGCGAGCTAGGACGCTTCCCAGTCAGAATGCCTGTAGGGTTAAGGCTAATGGCATGGGTCCAAGTTGTTATTGAATATTTCCGCTGCGATGATATACTCAAGACTTGACCATAATGGTCCTACTCGTAAAACGGTATGTATGGATGTAAGACTCTTGTTATTCAGCTTCGTGTGTTCAAGTGAGCATTGATCTCCGGGATCACCGTACACGCAGCATTCGATGATCACGACTTATGAGTCGGGTCCCCACGTAACTGGTATCGAGCCATCCCGACCGTAGGGAGCCTTAGTTACAATGGTCGTTAGTTAGGGTAAAACTATTTCCAAAACTACTACTAGTTTTCAAAACTATCTATACTTCTCTTCCCCTTCTGAGTTTTTCGAAAACTAAGATATACTTTCCTCTTCCCCTTCAAAATTTAATGGTCTCTAGCATCCTTATGCCCACGACCACGGATTCCTTGTAATCCTCGTGGATAATCTAGAAGGAAGACACCTTGCCAAACACTCACCCACCTCTTCCGAACCCAAGATTGGCGACACCACAACAAGACAATGCCAATGTAAGACACACCTTTGAAGAATGAGGACATGAAGACCGAGAGGATGGTGACACCTTTGAATTTGCCCCAGGATGATGCAACCTTGTCCTATGACAAACAGGGTGTAAGATATGCAACACCATGATAGACATCGCTAATAGAGCAATCATGTCCTTACCGTTGTTGTATCGGCAACCACCGATGGATGAGAACCTCGCCATTTGGCCCGCCTCACTATTGTGAGCAGGAAAACGGTTCTCTTCATACCCCGCTCTTGGTGTCGATGTTGTCATCAACGTAACCGACATGTTGGACCTCTACTATGCCTTGTGAATGTCCTTGCATAAAGGATTACAAACCTTGTACCATCGATGCCTTATAAAGCAAAAGCGATCATCATGATTAAGAAGACAAGAGAAGACCAAGTCAAAGATAGCCACGAGGAGCCACCATCACCCCATCACCTCATCAGGCGAGAAGTTGTCAAAGATTCTGCAGGCTCAACCTAGATCATTTCATCAAACAAGAGATGCAGCAACACCTGAGCAAAACTCAGAAGACTGCATGAGGCACAAGGCACAACTACTGAGTCCGAGAACCCCTAGGGTAGGATGAGTCGTGTACCCCCTATGCGCAGTCGAGTCCGTATGATGGTTCGAATGGAACCATGATTGTGTGTTTCTTGTTTTTATTTGTTTGTGTTTTGATATAGGACGCACTTTTGCCCTGGGCGACAAGTATGCGACTATATCACCTTCCTCACCTTGTTTATTTTGTTTGGCCCTCTTTGCACCTGTTTGTTTGCACTAGCACTATAGAACCCCCTTTAAGCATTCCCCTCCTCTATGCTACTTTTCCCTCTCATCTCTCTCTCTCCTCAACTGAAGACCGGAAGACAAGCTACACCAAGGATTCTACTTCGACAACCAACTAGCATCAAGAACCTTTCTACAGACCTCCTCGACCAAGTAAAACCTCAGAGAGTTATGTTTAACCCCCCTGAGACTAGAAACCCATTCCTAGACCCTTCGAGAATTCACGAGATACCCTGTGTCGAGTCCTTAACCATGTGCTTAACCCACAGAATTGCAAGAGAACCAGTTAAGCCTCCGTGAACCTTGCTTATCACTGGGTTCATTATGGAACTAGTGGACATAGTGAATGAGCCCATTATCATCCTAAGATAGCACCAAAACTGACGATGCCATAGGAAAGACCAATTTGAGGATGCAGGAATAGAGGACAAATGATTTGATGAGTTTATATCAATGACTTGAGGAATTATATGAGACTATTTGGTGGATTATGAGGCTTTGATGTTGGTAGATGAACTTGGTGGGATCATGATTATAGAGTAGCATAGCTTTCATTACCCCGAGTAAATTGGATTTAATAGGACAATTATGATCGCAAGCTGAAACTCCTGGAAGTGCAAGGATTTGACTTGATCAGATGATATTGATAGGAGACAGTTGATATTACGAAAATGACTTGGGGGAACGTGTAGGAATTCTCGTTGGACATGAGATTTGGATTAAATAGGTGATCCTAAGTGGAGACTAGATGTGGTGTAAGTCTACATGGTTCGGAGTAAATTGGATTTAGACTGATGATCTCGATCATGATACCATGTTTCTTGGAGGACAATAAACTAGGAGATTGGATCAATTGTCGGAGTTGATTTAGGGATCGGTATAAGCTTGACCTTGGAGTTTACTTGACCATGATAATGGAAATTGGTGGAATGACTATAGTAAGGTAGCCCTTTCAAGTATTTGGGGATTATAGGGACTCTAGGAGATCATGTGGAACACCATAGACATTGGATTGTAGAATTAATGAATTTTGTAGTGATTGACGGAAGTTAATTAATGGGCTTTTGAAGTTGATTCATAGGAAGTAAACAAGATCTTGGAGTGGCATACGACGTGTTTCCTTAGGATAGAGATGCACTAACATGGACCTTGGAAGAATAGGATGAGCACTTGGATTGTCGTGTTTTATTCCAGCTTGGAAGCTTGTATGCTCTACCCATGGATTTTTAGGGGTAGTCATACATATGAGTTTGGGGATAGTTCACATGTATGATTTTGTTAGACCTCTTCTCAGGAGCCATGAGGATATAAATAGCATGAGTAATGATTGAAGTTGGTCTATACAAGAGGATGCTTTTAGTGGTATAAGGTTATTCATTTGGAGTACTAGATAGAGCTATTTGCATCTCAGGAATTGTGCTCAAGGATAAGATGATAAACGCTCACTCGCACCTAGAATCCTTGAAACCCTTAAGCCCTACCAAGCTACAACATGGTCGGATCATGACCATGGGTCTTGACTCTAGATCGAGAATACCTTGGACCATACTCAACCGTGACCACCACCAATACCCCATACTACCTTATGTACATCATGAACAAAGTCTTCATCGAGTACTTGGACAAGTTAGTTGTCATCATCATTTGGTGACCTACTTGTCCACCCGAAGACGGAAGAAGAGCCGTTCAGCTAGTCCAGGGACATTTGAAGACCGTCATGCCAAGGAGGAAGAGCTACCACCATCGTCAAGAAGTAAACATCCGCGTCGAAGATCAGGTGTATCCGCAAGCCACTTCTTTCTAAGGAACCAAGCATTTCCATGACAAGGAGACCCCCACCAAGATTCATCGGCCCCCTTCGAGATCACTCCAAAATTTAACAACCCCCTCCGAGATCACTTCAAGACGAAGAATAGACGACTACCAGCTAGAGTTACCACCTGAGTTACCCATTGTGCACAACATTTTCCATGCATCACAACCCCGGAAGTGTTTCTAACATCCTAACCAACCCGATCCCTGCAAGGACGTCGATCACCAAGCCATCGACCTCTATCCCAATATGACTTACGCAAGCTACCCATTAGCAACCTGGATCAAGAAGAGCGTCATACACGAAGCCACGCCATCAAGTACTTCAAGCTCAATGGAGCACTGCACGGAAACAAAAGCAGTATGAGGACGTGAAGACTACCCCGAATCCAAGTTTCCATACTCCTTTCCACGCCTAGTTTGGGAATCTCGGGGACGAGATTCTTGTAAGGGGGGTAGGTCTGTCACACCCTGATTTTCATGCCACTACACTTAAGCTAACAATCATGATAAAATGTGGTTTGACAAAAACTTTTGAGTGATTTTGGTCTTTGCTTGATTTGATTTTTGTCTACTGTTTGCAAGTGCTCTAAAAATCAAATAAGTCCTCCAACTCTTATACTCCTTCTCCTTGATCCAAAAACCTTGCCCAATTATCATGCCATGTGTATAGGACATAAAAGTAATTTCTTACAAAAATAATTTGGCCAAATAGTATTTTCAAAAATTAGTTTTCCAAAAACCCATAAATTGAGATTTGCAGTGCAAGTACTTAATTAAGGGCAGTAAAAATCTTTCCACAAATATATTTGACTCCTATTAGATATAGGATACCCATAAACCATAAAAACATAATTTTAAAAGTTACTTTCCTATTTTATTTGCAAGCTTTTTCTTTAGGCCAGAAATGGTCTTTAATAGGTCTCAATTATTTTAAAGCTTAAAAAATATTTGGGAAATATTAGGGAGACTCATTGGACATATAGTTTCCATATATAAGAGTTTCAACACATGGTCATGTTCAAAATATTGGTCAAACTCCTCAAAAACCCTTTCTGGATATTTCAAGCTTTTGAAATATTTACAAAGGAAATATTCTCCAGAAATTCCAAGAAAATTCTAGCATGTCACATATGACATGTTTGATGATCTTGACAAGTATCATGTCATGGAGAATAGTATAACCCCATGAAATCCCTCAAAACCAATTCTTTCCATTTTGAAGTTTGAGCAACTTTACATTGCCAAACATGTCCAAATGCTCTCAAATCTTGTGTACATGCTCAAATGGTCTAATCATTCATCTAGACCAAATGGCACAAGTTGGAGAAATTTTTATATTGACCAAAGTGCCCCAAAACCCTTCCTGTCCAGAACCAAAATTGAACAACTCTACATTGCCAAGTGTGTCCTTTTGATCTGAATTTTTGTGGACATGTTAAAATCCCCAAATTATGACACTACACCAAGTGGTGCATCAAGGAGAATGGTTTTGCATGACTAGATCTTGGAAAACCCATTTCTGTTGATTTCTAGGGTTTACAAAAGTTGCACTGTCAACTTTGCCCAAATGAGCTTAAATTTGGTAGAACACACTATTTCTAAGTGCCATTCCATCCTGTTAATTCTCATGGCAATTGGAATTAATTTTCTTGCCCAAACCAACAACAAACACCTTCTGCCATTTTTCCAAAATCATCATTTTGACCTCTTCCACTAGTCTCCATGAGCCCAAGTTTTTACCACACCTGAACCTCGATCACCGTAAACCTCCAAAGAGCTCCCCCGCCCAAAGCTCCATGATTGGGTAAAACCCCATTTTTCCCTCCGGACAGCCCACTGCTCACCTCTCTCTCCACCTCCCTCTCATCTAGTGGCTCTCTAGGGCATCCAATGCCACTCCTACATTGTTTACTCTCCCCCAAAACCCCCAGACACTATAAGACATGCCCATGGCACTATTGAAATGCCATGGCATGCCATGGTCAGCGCCTGAGCGCGCTTATAGTGCACCAGGCACCAGAGCCGCCTCCGCCCGATGCTCTGGCCGAACTTGGGCACCGGAACGTGTCCCCGAGGCCGCCTCGGCGTGCGTGACACGCCACGCGGTCGGCCCCTCCTCCTTCTCTCTCCTTTGAGCCTGGCTGTCACAAGGCCCGAGCACCGCCTCGACTCGGCCACTCCTCGCCACGTGGCTGGCCCGCCTGCATCGCCCGCTCCCCCTCTAACCTCCCTCGCTCCTAGACGGACTCCACGAGCGCCAATCGACCCATCCAGAACCCTCCTCGACCGCCACCATGATTTCATGGGCACCCGTGAGCTTGGCTCACGGCACCATGGCTCAGCCTTATAGGGCCTCCCCGTCTCTCCCTCATCTCCATTCACTCTCCCCTCCCCTAGTCCTTCTGGATCAGCACTCTCTCTCTCCCGCGTCCCCTATCCTCCTCCACAGCCAAAGAATCGCCGCCGGCCGCTGCCAAGATTCATGACATCCCGAGCTCCTCCGCGGGCGCGAAGCACATGGACGGGATCGGCGCGCTGCGCTGAGTCCTCCGGTGTGCTGGGCACCATCGCAGGTGGCCGGAGCCACCGGAACGGGCGCCGGCAAGCGCCGCCCGCCTCTGCCTCCTCTATCGCGGGCGGAGGAGGGAGACGATCATGCGGGTGGATCCCACAGGTTAGTGACCCGCCTGGCCCCGCCTGCTTAAGTGGAGACGGTCTCCGCCAACTGTCGCCACGAGGAAAGACGTATTCGCTGAATACGCCTCCTGCCGACGCTCAAGGCGACTGCAGCTTGGGCTGACCCGCTGCTTATCTCTCGCCTTTGCATGCATGATAAGGGTAAAGCCCCTTTTTCCTTTTTCTTTTTTCAAAGAAGATTCAAACTTTTTCCAGAGACCTCACTTCAAGTCCAAATCTGATGGTCCAAATTTTCAGTAACTCCATAAATCATGATCTATTTAATGAGGCATAGTGAACATTTTTATTGTGCTTGGTTTTCACTTGGTACATTAAATAGGTCATTTATCCACATAAGTCCACTTTGAAAATCCATATTATATTCATTTCAACTCCAAATCCAGTGAAACCAATTTCTAAATGTTTCTAAAATCATGCCTGAATTAATGGGTACTTTTACTCATTTCTATAAAATGGCATTCTGTGGACAACTTGTGGATCCATCAAATCCATTGATTCCATCATACTGAAATGTTCAGAAACATCCACTAATCCAATTCCAATAAAACCACTTTGGTAATTTTTCATATGACCAAAGGCATCCTAGAAAAGTCCAACTTGCAATTTTAGAGCACTTTTATTTTTGCCTTGTTGTGTTTCTTATTGTGATTGTTTTCGACGTTAGTTGACAAAGTAGACGGAATACTTGGAGAAGGACCCGAAGACTTGAAGACTCTGATGAACCAGGCAAGCAGCCCTTTGACCATGTCTATGAAACCCTTTTTATGCATGTCATATAGCACCATATTGTTGTTGCAACGGAATCATGATGAGGTGGTAACCACTTCGATGGCTTGCCACCGTACTTCCTCGTTGATACTTGCATTGTGCATGACCCTACCTTCTTATGAGGGTTATGCCGGTGGGAGTAGATAGGATGCTAAAGCAGATGCTACGCAAAAAGGGACGGGTATATGCATGGTGAAGGAGTCAAAGCATTTTCAAAAAGACTTTTTGAAAACCCCGTCGGGTGCCACTTATGCCCGAGGGAGATGATGAGATGGGTAACCACTTGATGACGAAGTGGTGTACTGAGGCAAGTGCGTGTTGTTTTCGAAAACGGATTAGATTTAAGATTTGTCGACTGTCCCAACCTTACATGCGCAACCACTCTACCCTTATATGGGAAAGGGCATTATTGATTACCTAGGCCGATACTAGCTTGGAGCCCGCATTACTAGTGACGGCGGAGAGTTGGTGCTCTCTCTGGACGGGTCGTGCTGTGTAGGGCGGCCATGACTGTCTTTACAGTGGCACCGGATACACCGTTGTGTCCCTCTCGGATGTTACGATCTCGAGTGAGTCTCATATGATGTACATCGTGAGGATACGGAACAACGAGTGGACTCCTTGTTAGTGTCGCCTAGGGAAAGGTAGTGATCGGGTGCTTACCCCGGTACTTGAGGTATCGCGGGTCGTGGATGACACGGAAGTTCCCCGGATCTTGTGGGTAAAGTGTGCAACCTCTGCAGAGTGTAAAACTATTCGAATAGCCGTGTCCACGGTCAAGGACACTTGGGCGGTGCTGCTTAAACTACGTCCAGGGTTTTACAACCGTGTGTGTGAGTTGATAAAACTACTTGGGCCAAGTCAAAGGACTTGACATGATTGAGTTGGGTTGGTGCCCTCTCTATTTATGTTGATATCTGTAACCTGTCCACATGGTTACTTGAATCCTCCTGATGCATGTCTTACAAATTGTTGAACATGTCATTGCACTCAAAACTAGCTTTCTGCAAAAATTTACCTATATCATGCATTGTTCTAACTTGAACCAAAACATGGGTTGCTTAAGTAGTACATTCAAAGTACTCATTGGCTTGCCAACGGTTATTTTATTGGCTGTGCATGAAAGAACAAGATATAATGAAGAGTACCTTGGTGACGAACATGCGAAGCTAGGACGCTTCCCGTAATGCCCGTAGGGTTAAGGCTAATGGCATGGGTCCAAGTTGTTATTGAAGATTTCCACTGCGATGATATACTCAAGACTTGACCATAATGGTCCTACTCGTGTAAAACGGTATGTATGGATGTAAGACTCTTGTTATTCAGCTACTGTGTGTTCAGTGAGCATTGATCTCTGGGATCACTGTACACGTGCATTCGGTGATCACGACTTATGAGTCGGGGTCCCCACACGGGGGCTGCAATCTCTACGGTGATCGAGCCGAACACCAGCCTTGTCCCCTGTGAAGCTCGTGACTCCAAGGTGCCGGACTCCTCTCCGGACTCCAAACCTTCCGCGCCCCTGACGATCGAATCCGATTGGGCGCCGATCATGGAGTTCGCCGCCGCGGACATCTTTTCAAAGACTCGCCTTTGGCGACATTCTGAATTCACTAAAGTCTCTTTCTTTAGCAGAGAGCCCCGGCGGACTATGGTCGCTAAGGTTGGGATGCGGATGATGAAGAAATTCAAAGCCCACCCACCACCCACTTCAGAGCTAATCAGAGATGATCTAACCGACATGCTCGACTTCGACTCAAGATATCAACGGTATGGACGAAGATGTAGGAGAATCAGGGAACCAGCGCCTATAGGGCAATCGGACAACCACCTCATCTCATGATGTATACATGGTGGCACACCTAAAAGAAACGACAACGAGGATCAAGGACGAACGAGGGATCGTTCCCTCTAAAAGAAGCCAAAGCGGCGCGTAAGCGCGCCCAAACCCCACCTCGACAGAGACAGAGCCATACAGACCCAGCCATAGAGCAGTATAACCGGCGGACGATTTAACATGCCATCGTGCAACCGTCCGAACAGGGCAACTTGGATAAACAAACCGAACAACTCGTCCCGGCGAAGATAACAGTCCGGACGACCTCACGCCGGACAAGTTGTCAAGCAGAAGAACCTCCACAAAAGGCTCGCCGCCACTACGCTGTAGCCTGAAAAAGCGTATGAAGCTCAAAACAGCGGAAGATGCACTCAGAATTAGATGGAGCAAAGTACTCAACACCGCAGACAAATACGGCCACAGTCGCCACACAAAGAGCTATCCGAAGCAAAAATTACAGCCGGAATTTGATGAGGAGGCCTTAGAGCCCTCGCAATCAAAAAATAAGGAAGCCACCCGGTCGGATAAACAACCCCATGGCCAACATAGAGCGGCAAACGGCGCCGCACACAAGCCGGCACGCGATCCGCACAAGGATTCACATCACAAAGATGGCCCAGCCAGATCTATCTATAGGCCAAGAAAGCAAGCTGTAGTAAGCAATGCAACGCAACAAGTTTCCGAATATCGCGGCACACCCAAATATAGGGGTGCCGCACACCCCCTATGTTTCACCGATGAGGTGCTGGACCATGAATTTCCAGCGGGATTCAAGCCCGTAAACATAGAGGCGTACGACGGAACAATGCACTCGAGTCTGGATTGAGGATTATATCCTCCACATACACATGGCTAGAGGAGATGACCTCCACGCCATAATATACTTACCCCTCAAGCTCAAAGGGCTAGCCCGGCATTGGCTTAAAAGCCTTCCCGAAAACACCAGTGGAAGTTGGGAAGAGCTCGAGGATGCTTTTTCGGGCAAATTTTCAAGGGACCTATGTCCGACCTCCGGATCTGAGGCGATTTAAGTCATATAACTCAACAACCCGAGAGTCAGCCCGTAAACTCTGGAACAGATTTCTTACTAAAAAGAACTAGATAGTCGATCGTCTGCACGCCAAGCCTTAGCAGCTTTCAAACACAAGTTGTTCGAGATTTAATGGCTCGCTGCAGACACCTCGCCAAGAAAAGCCAAGAACAATGGCCACATTAACAAGCCTCATGACCCGCTTTTGCGCAGGAGAGGATAGCTGGTTGGCAAGATGTAGTACCAGCGACCCAAGTACATCCGAAGTTAGGGATGGAAACGGGAAACCGCGACGCAGCAAGGACCAGCGCCGGACTAAGGGAAACAACCCGAAGAGCACGGCAGTCAACGCCGGATTCAAAAGCTCTCGGCAAAATAAAAAAAAGCTGCCCCTCAAGGATAACAGGGACGAGCTATCTAACCTAAACAAAATCTTGGACAAGATATGCCAAATCCATAGTACTCCTGGAAGCCTGCAAACCATACCCACAGAGATTGTTGGGTCTTCAAGCAATCCGGCAAACTCAACGCCGAACACAAGGGGCTCGACACACCAAGCGAGGACGATGACGAACCCCACAAGCAGAGCACCGGAAAACAAAAGAATTTCCCACAAGAAGTCAAAACAGTAAACTCACTTCACGTGACAAAAGGGAAAAACAAAGTGGCGCCTATAGAGATACGCGCCATACGGCCTATCCCAGAGGAGTCCCGCCACTGGTTTTTAAACCAATCACCTTCGACCATCAGGATTACTCTAGAAGTATCCGGAACGCAGGCTGGACTGCCTTGATATTAGATCCTATAATTGACGGACTCCACTTTACACAAGTCCTAATGGACGGCGGCAATGATCTAAACCTGCTATATCAGGACACAATCCGCAAAATGGGGATAGACCCAACAAAAATTCGCCATAGCAACACTTCCTTTCAAGGGGTAACGCCAGCCCATATGCCCATTGTACGGGTTCTCTCCTGCTAGAAGTTATGTTCGGCTCCCCCGACAACTTCCGCCGCAAAAAGCTAACCTTCCACATCGCCCCATTTACAAGTAGCTATCAAGCACTACTGGGACGCGAAGCTTTCGCCCGCTTTAACGCAATACTGCATTATGCATCTCTTACGCTTAAAATGCCCGGTTCGCGAGGCATCATCTCATTAAAGGGAAATATCGAGTGTTCCTCGAGCTGTAGATCAGGCGGCTGCCTTGACAGCCACACACTAAACCGCTTCACTAATCAAAGCACCTAAACAGGTCGTTCAGACCCGGACATGGCTAGACGAGTCCGGCGAAACATACATAAGGGCTTACTAGCCGCATACCCCGCATACAGGGCTCCACGCATGTACAACAAGAGACAATAAAGCTCAATTTTACCCATTTTTTTGAATTATACTTTGTTTATAACATACATTTTCGCATGATCTTTTTCAACTAAGTTCCTCTCTTTTACAGATGAACACCGTGCTACACCCGGCCCGTGATATGGCACAACGGAGACAGTGCACGGCGCAAGAGGGACCCGTTCCAAGGATTCTTTTCAGATTAAGACCTGCGTAAACCTTTTTCACTATCTCTTGTTGATACACATCCCGGTTTTTGGTATAACCGAGGAGGAGGCTGGCGTCTTGGCATGTGGCCACGCCAGAATTTTGTGCGCACTGGACACTGTGGGCTTATTACCAAGGGCGTTGTTCAGCCCGTTTTCATAAAGACCGAATACCTTAGGGAGTGTTCGGCGTCGGGAGTTTGGCCTTATATGCATAAGCTCCGAATCATGTCTTTGGTCAAATGTTGGGTTTGCCCGGCTCCTGTGTTTTGCTGCCTTACGTTCCGCTCTATCGGCAAAGGCGGCACCAGGAGAACTACTGCGATTGTGCCCGGTTCGCCAAAGAGCACCTCAGTAGAGAAAGCTGAAAACTGACTGTCATGATATAGCGTGATACTGGTCAACCACTCGATGACCCGCCGGAATCTTTAGGATTCCTCCGCATTAATGAAGGGCCGTTTCCCGGCCACGCACACACGCGCCCCGAATTCGGGTGAACGCGGTGCCCCTAGGTGCTATATAGTAGCCCCACTGTCAAACTCCTATGGCTAAGTGAAAGTGATAAAGCATTATAGTCTGGTTGCCTAGTTCGCTGCGCTATCACCTCCTTAATAGGACCAAGACGTTGGATCAAGTAGAAAATGCGCTTTTCATAACACACCCCGCATTATATGCGTAAGTCAAGACTGCCATCTTTCAAAGTTATATACACATATACATTAACGGCTGCACAGGAGGTATTTTAATTCTTGAAGGCACAAGTATAAAAAGCTTTTATATTCCCTCGAAACATTGTTCTACAATAATACATGCTATTCGAACATAATATCCTTCGAGCACTGCGTCTCTATTAAATGAGCACCCTGTAGAACTTCCTGAAAATAGTGCTCGGCAGGTACTCGGCTCCCGTCCGAATCTTGGGATGCAACAGCGATGGCATTCATCTCCGCCGAGTATGTTTTGACATGGGCAAGAGCCCACGCACCCTCTATGCACGCTGACCTCTTCATTGCATTGATATGCGGCACCGCACCAAGGAACTGCTGCACCAAGCTAATATAACTCTTCGGCTCGGGCCTTTCTGGCCACAGATGACTCACGACATACTTCATGGCGAGTCCGGATAACCTATTCAGCTCCGCCCATGCGGCCAAACGATCGGTTAATGGAAGTGGGCGCTCTGGATTGTGGAACTGCGACCAAAAAGCTTTTCCACTTCGTGATCCTTTTGATCTCGGAAGTGTTCGGCCGCGTCCGCGGCACTCGCTGCCAAGTCCAGATAAGTGTCCGCCGCACTCCACAGCCGGTCCAACGGAGCATATTTAGGATCCCCGAATTTCATCCGCAGCATAAAGGGATTTCTAGCCGTGATATCTCCGGCCTGACGTAGCTCCTCCTTCATAGCTCTCATCGCAGAGCGAGTATCCTTGGCCTCGAATGTGGCCTTCTCCAGGTCCTTCTGTTTCGCCCGATCTTCTTTTTCAAGAAGCTTGCAGCGGTCGGCAGCATTTTTCAACTTCACAGCCATCTCGGCCATTTCCTTCTTGCTTTGGCAGTGAGCAGCTGTTCGGCTTTCAGCTCTTGATCGCCTTTAAGGCAGCCGCATCGCTTTTCTGGCCTGCTCCTTGGCTCGGGCAAGTTCCGCCGAAGGTTCTCCATGGCAGCGCACCATCTCGCATCAAGCACACATGTTGTAAGATACGGGCATCAAGCTCCTCTTACCAGGTGTCTGCGGAGAAATTACATACCTTGTGACTCGTCAAGCCGCTTGTTGACAAGCGCGATGTCGGCATCTGCCACGTCAAGTTGCCGCTTTAGCTCAGCAAATTCATCAGTCCGGCTAGCCACCGAACACTTCGCCACCTACATACGAAGGGCGACATATTATACCTGGGATTATGATCCTCGGCGCGCCGTCATTTTTGACAACGCACTGTCGGGACCCTGATTCTAAGTCACACCGATCTAGCCTGTAACACCTCATATCACTTTGCGGCCTCACGCACGGTATTCCCACGGGTGTCACCTTACCATGGCCCGGGACCGTTTGCGCCTTTTGTCTCACGTATATGAGAGAGACGCTAGCATCCATATGATCGAGAACCCGGCAGGCCCACTAGTCGTGGAACCCAAAGTGGCACTAACTTATGGGGACAGGCATACATGAATCAACATCGAGCATGTCGGCCAGCTGCAGGCGAATCCGGGCTGTAGCACTGGCTAACAGGACTGGGAACCCCGGGCTGCAAAGAAGTTAGGCAGGACTCCGGATGTCACCGCGTGACATTTCCCGAAGGATGTGATACAGAGCAAGTGAATCACATGCCGACCAGTCAAGTGTTCCGGGAAAGCAGTAGTCTGGGCTAGCAGGACTCCGGTGAACCAGTCAGAAGCGGACTACTATGGCTCCTGGAAGCACAAGACTACATTTCCCCATAAGAGAGACTACCAAGGATAAACAACTAGGTTGTCGGATCCCACACATAGCAATACACATTACACGTCACGCATAACATGCAAGTATGTGTTGTACAACATGGCATCACAACATAACTCAACAACTCATATAAATAAAGGCTCAAGAGCCACATAGCATTTATTGCAAACAGGGGTCACAGGACCCATCATACAGAACATACAAGCAACAAGCGGAAGCATTACATGTCCGAGTATGCATAACTACAAAAAGAAGAAGGCCGAGAAGCCTGACTATCTACAAGACCCTCCCGAGGGTACAAGATCGTAGCTGAGGTAACAAGCTACTCGTCAAAGTCCAAGCGGAACCACTAGTAAGACCGAAGTCTCTGCTGCAAAAACATAAATAAAGCAATGTGAGTACAAAGGTACTTAGCAAGACTTACATCAGATACTATTATACATGCATCTGTATCAAGAAGGTAATGTGGGGTTTAGTTGTAGCAAGCCAGCTTTGACTCTGTGGCTATCTTGTTCTACGACTACCAGAACTTCCTTGAGGTGATATGGGGCACACGAGTCCACTAGTCACCACACAATACACTACTATGGATTCATTCCCGTCTCCGTACGAGAAGGCCATCCATAGCACTCACACTTGTCTTGAGCATTTTATAGTATCCACTTCAAGTTGTCTATGTACGACGTAAGCATCCAAGAAGTCCATAAATCATGACCCGGCTATTCAAATAGATCATGTTAACCCTGTAGGGTGTACTTCTTCACACACGCTCTCGCCACTTACCGCCATGTACACGTCATGTATCTCGGCAACCTTCAAGCGGAAGCTTTGGCGAGGGTGTCGGCCACGACCGACTAACCACACAAGACTCTAGCCTGTGTTTATTGCCTATTCGGGTTCCATCCGCAAGGAGATTCGCCGGGTGTCGCCACGGCCCCAAACGATGTGTGCAGGGTTCCCAAGCCCACCTCACGGATGGATCTACGCTTGGTACACCGTGCCACTTGTGCCTAGTTTGTCCCAAGCCCACTGGCCGGGTGCCACTTGGTAGACTACTAACACTACCTACAAACACCAGAAACTAGTTGCGACTCCTGGACAGAGATCAAGTTGGTTAATAAGTCGAGAGGGGCACTTAAGCATTCCAATGTGTGGTAGTAGCTAGTCATTGGACAACATACACATAACTCAGTGCTTAAGGACGGTTCCAGTGATACAACCCACCATGTACTCCTACATGGCCTCTCACCGCTACCTTTACCAAAATGTGTTCACACACTTCACTCTCAAAGATCGTAACATAGAGCATGCTCCAATCCATTCCCAATGAATCAGACCCGACACAACTCTAAGCAATAGCAGGCATAGTATGATAGGAACACAACATGGCTCAATCAACTCCTACACATGCTAGTGGGTTTCAACTGTTTACTGTGGCAATGACAAGTCATGCAGAGGAATGGGTTCAACTACCGCAGCACAAAGTAGCAGATGAATTGTTGTTGTCTTAATGCAATAACTGAGAGCAGGAGCGAGAGAGTAGGATCGTATCGGAATGAACAAGGGAGTTTGCTTGCCTGGTAGATCAACAAGGAAACACTGCTTCACGGACAGGTACTCTGGAACGGTCTCCGGAGCAAGACCTATCGAGAAGGAACGGTGCCAACAATCAAAACACAAGCATATGTAACAATATGATGCATGAACATGGCATGAAGATGTGATGCTGTTTGAGCTAATGCAGCTAGAGTTCATTTGGTTTAAGCCCATTTGAACCCAAGATTCAAATGCATTTCCAAAGTAAGCTCTTTATATAAGCTATTTTAGTGTTTCACTTATACAGCAGGTATAACTTGGTTTTTCATGCATGAAAATGGTACAGATGGATAGATTGAATTTTCTGATAATTTTTCATATATAAATTATTTCAATCTGAGCTACGGTTGAATTTCTATGATTTTTTGAAGTTTGGATCATTTTCTGGATTTTCCTGATTAATTTTAATTCCAGAAATCATTTATTGCGTCAGCTTGAGGTCAGCATGACGTCAGCAAGTCAACTGCGGCTGACTGGGGTCAAACCTGGCGTGTGGGCTCCACACGTCAGTGTCATAGCTAAATAACAGAGGTTAATTAATTTCCCTAACTAAAAATTAGTCAGGGCCAGGCCCCACCTGTCATTGACCCATATGGGTCAAATCTGGGTCAACTGGGGGGGTTAATTAGCGTGGGTTGACCCGGTCAATCCCGCCGGCGTTTAGCCGCCGGGCGAGGCCGAACGTGGCGGAGGCTCGGGATCGACGCCGGCGACCATTTGGGCGGCGGAGACCACGGGCGAGGAGCGCTCGTCTGCGTCTCGAGCAAGTGGAAGAGGCGGGGACGGCGGAGCTTCACGGCGGAGCTCAGGCGGCTGAAGTCGGGTGCGTCTTGGGTTAGGTGCTACGGGCACTAGGGGGTTGCGATTGGGTGCAAACGACGCTGGGAGGGCGCTGAGAACGGCGGTGAGCTCGGTTGCAGTATGTGGGCTACTTGCAGTGGCACCATGGCCGGCAGCGATGAGGTCTCAGGCACGGTAGCTGAGCTAGATAGGCGGGGCAAACGAGCACGGGGAGGAGGGGATAACGAAGTAGAGCTCACGGGGAGAACGTAGACGTCGTCAGCGAGCTCGAGGAGGGTCGAACGCGACCGGAACGGCGAGGGCGATCTCGGGTGGCCGGATATGAAGGCGATGGCGATGGCGGCGCTCCAGGGCCTCCCGAGGCGCGTGGCTTGGCGTCGAGGAAGAGGAAGACGACGCAGAGCTTTTGGACTTGTCGGGGAGGCGAGTCCGTGGCGGTGGCGCGGCAACGGCGTGCGACGGTGACGGTGGTGTTCGGGCGTCGCGCGAGAAAGCGAGGGCGAGGAGAGGGGAGGATTGGGGAGAGTGAGAGGGTGCGGGGGGCGCGTGGCGTCCCGACGCTCGAAGCGGCGAGAAGGACGCCAGAGGCAGCTTCGTGCGGCGTGGCCAAGCGGCCGTGGCACTGCTTCCCCTACGCCTCCGGGCAAGAGGAGGAAGATGGCTATGCCCTGTGGGCTGGGCGAGAACGAACTGGTCGGCCCGGTGGGCGCCTGATGCCAGCCTCAGGTGAGCACAGGTAAGCATTTCTGGTTTTGTTTCTTTTCTATTTTTCTGACATATGTTTTGATTTAATAAAATTACTAAATCAATTTATTTTCTTATGCCAATTTTTGTAGGAGCTATTTATATTATTCCAGAACTCCTCAACAACTAGCATAATTTTTGGACATATATTATATATATATATATCATATATGTATCCAAGGCAAATATTTACTGCATTAATTCAAATGGCCAAAAATAAATACTTCTGAGCTCCCAAAAATATTGGTTGGAATTTTACCTCGACCAATATTTTAGAGAAAACAGGAACATTTTCTTGGGCCAAATTGAAGCAATTTTTATCTGGGTCATTTCCAGAAATGATTCTGAGGGTTTCACAAATCCTCATTTCAAACTTAAATGGAATTTAAACATGATGCACACATGAATAGCTAGTCTAGGTCATACCAGAACTAGGGATGTGACAACTCGCCCCCACTTGAAAGAATCTCGTCCCGAGATTCAGGGGTCGACGGAAAGAAAGTGGGGTACTCTAGTCGAAGACGATCTTCTTGCTCCCAAGTAGCTTCTCTCTCGGAATGATGAGACCACTGAACCTTGAGAAACTTGATGTTCTGACGTCGAGTGACTTGCTCTGCTTGATCAAGAATGCGAACCGGGTACTCTCGATATGTGAGGTTATCTTGGAGATCAAGCGTTTCGTGGTTCACTCCGCGGATAGGATCCGAGAAGCAACCCCTGAGTTGAGAGACGTGGAAGACATCATGCACTCGAGAAAGATGTGGGGGTAGTTCCAATTGGTAGGCAACCTCTCCTCGTTTAGCGAGAATGCGAAAGGGACCAATGTAACGAGGAGCCAACTTGCCCTTGATACCGAAACGATGGGTACCCTTTAGAGGAGTAACCCGAAGGTAAGCCTTGTCGCCAATTTCATAAGCCACTTCCTTATGACGACGGTCATACTGGCTCTTTTGACGAGATTGGGCTGTTTTCAAATTCTCACGAATGATGCAAACTTGCTCTTCTGCCTCCTGGATCATGTCTGGTCCAAAGAATTGTCTTTCGCCGGTTTCTGACCAGTTCAAGGGTGTTCGACATCTTCGTCCATAGAGAATCTCAAAAGGAGCTTTCTTAAGACTGGATTGATAGTTGTTGCTGTAAGCAAACTCGGCGAAAGGAAGACATTCCTCCCAATCCATACCGAATGAGATAACGCAAGCTCTAAGCATGTCTTCGAGAATTTGGTTGACCCTTTCCACCTGACCACTCGATCGAGGGTGGAAAGCGATCTTGAAGGAAAGATGGGTTCCCATGGCAGTTTGGAAACTCTCCCAGAAATGAGAAGTGAAAAGACTGCCACGGTATGAATTGATCTCTAGTGGAACACCATGAAGGGATACTATTCGAGAAATATATAAGTCAGCGAGCTGACTAGCAGTGGTACTCTCTCGAACATGTAGGAAGTGCGCCACTTTGGAGAGACGATCAATGATTACGAAGATAGCATTATTCCCTCTCTTGGTCTTGGGAAAGCCGGTGATGAAGTCCATACCAACTTTATCCCATTTCCATTCAAGAATAGCTAAAGGCTGAAGAGTGCCAGCAGGTCTCTGATGCTCTGCTTAACGCTGACGACAAAGCGTCACAATTAGCGAAGTCGGCGATTTCTCTCTTCATCCTAGTCCACCAGAACCTCTGACGTAGGTCCTGATACATCTTAGTACTACCGGGATGCATCGTGAGAGGAGTTTCATGCGCCTCCTTAAGAATCAATTGTCGCAGATGTTGATTCTTGGGAACTACCAAGAGATTCTCAAAGAAAACAACACCTCGATCATATATAGAGAAACTTCCACCAACTCCCTTCTTAATGTTTCTCTTGATGCGGATAACACCCCTATCAAACTTCTGGTCAGAAATGATCTGATCCTCAAGGGTAGGTTTCGCCACCAAGGTAGAAAGGAATCCGTGAGGAGCAATGTGAAGGTTAAGCTTACAGAATTCCTCATGGAGAAGTGGTTGACCCTGCTGCAACACGAGATTGTTGCAATAGGATTTACGACTTAAGCGCATCAGCCATGACATTGGCTTTGCACAGGGTGTAGGTAATCCCTAGATCATAATCTAAGATCAACTCCAACCATCGTCTTTGCCTAAGGTTCAAATCTGGTTGGGTGAAGATATACTTGAGACTCTGGTGATCGGTGTAGATCTCGCAATGTTTACCAAGAAGGTAATGTCGCCAGGTCTTGAGTGCATAGACTATGGCTGCAAGCTCTAGATCATGTGTAGGATAATTCTCCTCATGTGGATGCAACTGTCGAGATGCATAAGCAATCACATGACAATCTTGCATAAGAATGCAACCTAGTCCCTGTCGTGAGGCGTCGCAGTAGATAACAAAGTCCTTCGTGAAATCCGGTGGCACAAGTATGGGAGCAGAAGTCAGGCGTCTTTTCAGTTCCTGAAAACTGTACTCACACTGTGGGGACAACTCGAACCTTTTATCTTTCTTGAGAAGTTTCGTGAGGGGTTTAGCTACATTGGAGAAGTTTTCAACAAAGCGGCGACAATAGCTGGCTAGACCAAGGAAACTCCTAACTTGTTTAACGGTTTCAGGTGGAGTCCAATCGAAAACGGCCTTAACTCTCTCGGGATTGACTGCAATGCCCTTACCAGAGATTACATGGCCTAGGTAGGTCACTTCTGGCAACCAAAATTCACACTAGGAGAACTTGGCATAAAGGCGGTGCTCTCTGAGTGTTTCTAGCACAAGTCTAAGATGTTCGGCATGCTCTTCCTCGTTCTTTGAGTAGATAAGGATATCATCGAGGTAAACCACGACGAACTTATCTAAGTACTCCATGAAGATCGAGTTCATCAAGCGGGAGAAGGTAGCTGGAGCATTGGTTAGACCAAAGGACATGACGGTGTACTCGCATCGTCCATAACGAAAGTGACAAAGGCTGTCTTGGGGATGTCCTCGTTTACGATCTTGATTTGGTGGTATCCTAACCTCAAATCCATCTTGGAAAAAGACCGAGGATCCAACGAGCTGATCATACGAGATCGTTGATCCCGGAAGCGGATATTTGTTCTTTATCGTAACCAAATTAACGGACGATAATCTACAACCATCCGGTCCGTACCATCCTTCTTCTTGACAAAGAGGACGGGGCAAGCCCAAGGAGAAGAACTAGGACGGATGAAACCCTTTTGCAAGGACTCATCAAGTTGTTTCTTAAGCTCGGCTAGTTCTAAGGGTGCCATCTTATAAGGTCTCCTAGAAATTGGGGCGGTTCCTGGGATAAGATCTATGACGAACTCTACATCTCTGTCAGGTGGAACACCTGGCAGTTCCTCTGGAAAGACATCCGAAAAGTCACAGACTACTGGGATATCTTCAAGGTGCGGAAGAGGGCTGGCATTAAGAGAATAGAGTCGACGCTTTGCAACTCTAGTGGAGGCGGTGACTATCTCGCCAGAGGGGTGTGTGAGCTGAACAGACCTGGTGTAACAATCAATCTTGGCATGATGAGCTGTCATCCAGTCCATACCCAAGATGATGTTAATATCTGAAGACTTGAGGGCTATAAGTGAGGCAAGGAATACAAGTCTGTCAACAAGGATTTCGTTACCATGGCTTACACAAGAAGTTTGCCATTTGGATCCAGGAGTTTGAATGAGTAGTGGGGAGGGCATATCACAAAATGACATGTCATGCAAGCGGGCATAGCTTTCAGAAATGAAGGAATGAGACGCTCCAGTATCGAACAGAACCGATGCTGGATGACAGTTGACAAGGAGTGTACCAAGAACGACATATGGATCATCATGAGCGTCTTTAGCTGAGACGTGATGCACAAGTCCAAGTTCAGGGTGAGCTGACTTGACATCGATCATCTTAGCGATGGCTTACTACCACGGCTAATGAGACTTCTCGGGCTGGGGTGGAGCAACTCTGTGCGAGTGCAACACGGGCAATGTGGCCTGGCTCTCCGCACTTGTAACAAATGTTGGAGGTAGGATGTGGACCCGCGTTGGCAGGTGGTCCACCAATAGGCCTGGGTGGAGCATACTGCTGAACTGGATGAGGTGCCACATAAGATGGCCTTGGTGTGTAGCCGGGTGGAAGAGCAGAGTTCGGAACCCAAATCCGGCGCTTCTGAGAACTAGAACCGGAGGAAGAAACCAAATCACGGGTGTGCTTACGAGACTCCTCGTAAGTGAGCTGAGCTGTCTCTGCGTTAATGGCCTTGTTCACAAGAGCCTGGAATGTATTGCAATGGTGCAAGTGGAGATCACGACGCAACTTGGGGTTGAGACCCTTCCGGAACCTAGCCTGCTTCTTAGCGTCCGTGGACACCTCTTCTGAAGCATATTGGGCAAGGTTCTCAAACTCTCTGCTGTAAGCATCAACATCCATCTTACCCTGTGTGAAACTACAGAACTCTTCTCTCTTGCGATCGATGAGGGCTTCAGGAATGTGATGCTTTCATGAAAAGCCTCAGTGAAATCTCTCCGGTAGGAATCTAACCAATGGAAGCATAGCCTCATAGTTACGCCACCAAAGACTAGCAGGACCTTCCAGTGATATGCAACATAGATGACCTTGTCGCTTTCCAGCTACGTTCGCAGAATCGGAGCTTGTGTGTGATGCTACGGAGCCAGTCATCTGCATCGAGTGGCTCAATGGAATGATGAAAGGTGGGTGGGTGCAAGCGAATGAAGTCATGAAGGGTCACCAATCCTTTGAACTGATGTGCGGTGTTCTCCTCGATACGTGCCAACAAACAGTTAGACTCACGCTTGTTTCTCTCCATCTCTAACATGAACTCTGCCAACGAAGGTGGGTCGGAGGATCCTCATCCCTACCATCTCCATGGTTCTGGCTACGAGCAATAGAACTTCGCTTAACTGATGACATCCTGAGAAACGAAACCAAGGACGGAATCAGCATCAACTATAAGCTATAGATTGTAGGACAAGGAAATTAGTATCTCTCGGACTCCTAGGGCAATTTCGGCAGCATAACGGCAGTAAAATGCTCAGAATAAGACATCCTGCTAAAATGGGGTAGTAATCATCACTCAAGGTTCTGGAATAATACTAAACAAACTGCACCGGAAGTACTCGAAAACTGGGGTATGACTCTGATCATCCAATCCTATGGGAATACAGAGTAGTAACACGTGATCCTGATAGACGGAAGAGAAAGCCTAGTTCCTTAACCCTGTAGGAAAGGTAGGATGACTCAGATCAGAAGGCCATGAGATATAAGGAGTAAAAAGAGCCTTACGTTCCTTCCCACAATCAATTCCCTTACATAACTAAAGAATTTCTAGACTCAACTTTGACCAGGTTGGCTTGGTAATCCTACAGGCAGTCAGGCTCTGGTACCAAAGCTGTCGGGACCCCGATTCTAAGTCACACCGATCTAGCCTGTAACACCTCATATCACTTTGCGGCCTCACGCACGGTATTCCCACGGTGTCGCCTTACCATGGCCCGGGACCGTTTGCGCCTTTTGGCTCACGTATATGATAGTGTCGCTAGCATCCATATGACAGAGAACCCGGGCCGACATGACTAGTCGTGAACCCAAAGTGGCACTAACTTATGGGGACAGGCATACATGAATCAACATCGAGCATGTCGGTCAGCAGCGTGCGAATCCGGGCTGTAGCACTGGGCTAACAGGACTCCGGGAACCCCGGGCTGTAGCAGGCTAGGCAGGACTCCGGATGTCACCGCGTGACATTTCCCCGAAGGGACAGAACCACGAGCAAGTGAATCACATGCCGGCCAAGAGAGTGTTCCGGAGGCAGGTAGTCTTGGGCTAGCAGGACTCGGTGAACTGGGTTGTAGCGGACTACTATGGCTCTGGAAGCACAAGACTACATTTCCCATAAGAGAGACTACCAAGGATAAACAACTAGGTTGTCGGATCCCACACATAGCAATACACATTACACGTCGCATAACATGCAAGTATGTGTTGTACAACATGGCATCACAACATAACTCAACAACTCATATAAATAAAGGCTCAGAAGAGCCACATAGCATTTATTGCAAACAGGGGTCACAGGACCCATCATACAGAGCATAAAAGCAACAAGCGGAAGCATTACATGTCTGAGTACAGACAACTACAAAAGAAGAAGGCTGAGAAGCCTGACTATCTACAAGACCCTCCCGAGGGTACAAGATCGTAGCTGAGGTAACAAGCTACTCGTCGAAGTCCAAGCGGAACCACTAGTAAGACCGAAGTCTCCGCTGCAAAAACATAAATAAAGCAACGTGAGTACAAAGGTACTCAGCAAGACTTACATCAGATCCTATTATACATGCATTCGTATCAAGAAGGTAATGTGGGGTTTAGTTGCAAAGCAAGCCAGCTTTGACTCTGTGGCTATCCCGTTCTACGACTACCGTAACTTCCTTGAGGTGATATAGGCATTACGAGTCCACTAGTCACCACACAATACACTACTATGGATTCATTCATGTCTCCATACGAGAAGGCCATCCATAGCACTCACACTTGTCTTGAGCATTTTATAGTATCCACTTCAAGTTGTCTATGTACCACGTAAGCATCCAAGAAGTCCATAACCATGGACCCGGCTATTCGAATAGATCATGTTAACCCTGCAGGGGTGTACTTCTTCACACACGCTCTCGCCACTTACCGCCATGTACACGTCATGTATCTCGGCAACCTTCAAGCGGAAGCTTTGGCGAGGGTGTCGGCCACGACCTGACTAACCACACAAGACTCTAGCCCAGGTTTATCGCCTATTCGGGTTCCATCCGCAAGGAGATCCGGCCGGGGTGTCGCTCACGGCCCCAAACGATGTGTGCAGGGTTCCCAAACCCACCTCGCCAGATGGATCTACGCTTGGTACACCGTGCCACTTGTGCCTAGTCTGTCCCAAGCCCACCTGGCCGGGTGCCACTTGGTAGACTACTAACACTACCTACAAACACCAGAAACTAGTTGCGACTCCTTGACAGAGATCAAGTTGGTTAATAAGTCGAGAGGGGCACTTAAGCATTCCAATGTGTGGTAGTAGCTAGTCATTGGACAACATACAGTAACTCAAGGCTTAAGGACGGTTCGGTGAGACAACCCACCATGTACTCCTACATGGCCTCTCACCGCTACCTTTACCAAAATGTGTTCACACACTTCACTCTCAGCATCAGAACATAGAGCACTGTACTCCAATCCATTCCCAATGAATCAGACCCGACACAACTCTAAGCAATAGCAGGCATAGTATGATAGGAACACAACATGGCTCAATCAACTCCTACACATGCTAGTGGGTTTCAATCACATCGTGGCAATGACAAGTCATGCAGAGGAATGGGTTCAACTACCGCAGCACAAAGTAGCAGATGAATCGTTGTTGTCTTAATGCAATAACTGAGAGCAGGAGCGAGAGAGTAGGATCGTATCGGAATGAACAAGGGAGTTTGCTTGCCTGGTAGATCAACAAGGAAACACTGCTTCACACGGACAGTACTGGAACGGTCTCCGGAGCAAGACCTATCGAGAAGGAACGGTGCCAACAATCAAAACACAAGCATATGTAACAATATGATGCATGAACATGGCATGAAGATGTGATGCTGTTTGAGCTAATGCAGCTAGAGTTCATTTGGTTTAAGCCCATTTGAACCCAAGATTCAAATGCATTTCCAAAGTAAGCTCTTTATATAAGCTATTTTAGTGTTTCACTTGTACAGCAGGTATAAGTTGGTTTTTCATGCATGAAACTGGTACAGATGGATAGATTGCATTTTCTGATAATTTTTCATATATAAATTATTTCAATCTGAGCTACGGTTGAATTTCTATGATTTTTGAAGTTTGGATCATTTTACGGATTTTCCTGATTAATTTTAATTCCAGAAATCATTTATTGCGTCAGCTTGAGGTCAGCATGACGTCAGCAAGTCAACTACGGCTGACTGGGGTCAAACCTGGCGTGTGGGCTCCACACGTCAGTGTCATAGCTAAATAACAGAGGTTAATTCATTTCCCTAACTAAAAATTAGTCAGGGCCAGGCCCCACCTGTCATTGACCCATACGGGTCAAATCTGGGTCAACTGGGGGGTTAATTAGCGCGGGTTGACCCGGTCAATCCCGCCGGCGTTTAGCCGCCGGCGAGGCCGAACGTGGCGGAGGGCTCGGGATCGACGCTCCGGCGACCATTTGGGCGGCGGAGACCACGGGCGAGGAGCCAGCACTCGTCCGCGTCTTCTGGAGCAAGTGGAAGAGGCGGGGGCGGCGAGCTTCGCCGGAGCGGAGCTCAGCGGCTGAAGTCGGGTGCGGCGGGTTAGGTGCTACGGGGCACTAGGGGTTGCGATTGGTGCAAACGACGCTGGAGGGCGCCGAGAACGGCGGTGAGCTTCGGTTGCAAGCATGGCAGCTGTAGCCACGCAGTGGCACCATGGCCGGGCGGCGATGAGGTCTCGTGCACGGTAGCTGAGCTAGATAGGCGGGCAAACGAGCACGGGAGGAGGGATAACGAAGTAGAGCTCACGGGAGAACGTGACGTCGGGCCGAGCTCGAGGAGGGTCGAACGCGACCGAACGGGCGAGGGCGATCTCGGGTGGCGGATATGAAGACGATGGCGATGGCGGCGCCTGTGGCCTCCCGAGGCGCGTGGCTTGGCGTCGAGGAAGAGGAAGACGACGCAGAGCTTTTGGACTTGTCGGGGAGGCGAGTCCGTGGCGGTGGCGCGGCAACGGCGTGCGACGGTGACGGTGGTGTTCGGGCGTCGTGTGAGAAAGCGAGGGAGAGGAGAGGGGAGGATTGGGGAGAGTGAGAGGGTCCGGGGGCGCGCGTGGCGTCGTCCAGACGCTCCAGGGCGGCGAGAAGGACGCCAGTGGCGAGCAGCTGCGTGCGGCGCGACGGCGCCGGCACCGCTTCCCTCTCGCCATCGGGCAAGAGGAGGAAGATGGCTATGCCTCGTGGGCTGGGCGAGCAGAACCGGTCGGCTGTGGGCATACGGTGCCAGCCCTCGGTGAGCACAGTAAGCATTTACGGTTTTGTTTCTTTTCTATTTTTACGACATATGTTTTGATTTAATAAAATTACTAAATCAATTTATTTTCTTATGCCAATTTTTGTAGGAGCTATTTATATTATTCAGAACTCCTCAACAACTAGCATAATTTTTGGACATATATTATATATATAACATATATATATCCATGGCAAATATTCTTGCATTAATTCAAATGGCCAAAAATAAATACTTCTGAGCTCCCAAAAGTATTGGTTGGAATTTTACCTCTGACCAATATTTTTAGAGAAAACAGGAACATTTTCTTGGGCCAAATTGAAGCAATTTTGATCTGGGTCATTTCCAGAAATGATTCTGCGGGTTTCACAAATCCTCATTTCGAACTTAAATGGAATTTAAACATGATGCACACATGAATAGCTAGTCTAGGTCATACCAGAACTAGGGATGTGACACGCACCGAGTCTCAGGGGCTACTATCTACACAGGGCGCATCTTATATATGCGGAACTGTCAAAAGGTACATCATTTCGTGTACCTCAAAACCTGTCAGTAACCTCCTGATGGCCTCGTACAACCCGCTCTCCGCGGATGAAATCCTTTCAATCACCATACCCATCAACGCACGGTGTTCTTCTGAGATAGACGGTTGCCCGGTCTGATCCTTCAGCTCCTCCGATCGTGCACCGGACGGTGCCGGACTCGTCCGATGGCCTTTCTCGAAGGCCGGACACGGAGGACCTTGGGGGTCCATACGATTGCCTTCCAGCCCTGCCGGATTCGGAGAAACCCTCCGTAACGACACCTCAGGGTCGCCCGCCTCGCAAGGCGGTATGGCAGGGGTAGGCGTTCTGCTCTCCATCATCTTCGGACGAAGATCCCCTGAAGATGAGCTCTGCTGAGAAGGGCTGAGATCCGAACTACAAGGTAAAATTTCGGTTATCTTCCTCAGAAATAGAACAGGGATGTCTCTTATTTTAAAACTCCCCTCTCTACTTATGGCTCGGTGGAGGGCTGATCCCCTTGGGGGCACAGTGTGGCCGAGGCATCCCCCGGCGCAGGACCCTCTGAAGATTTCTTCCCCCGCTTTGAGACCATGGTCTCCGGGTCTTCATAGGCAGTCCTCTTCTTCCCCTGGATAGAGAAATTCTCGATTCCTCCTTTCCTGACAGCCTCCTTCGGGGAGGCGGTAGCTTCCTTGTTCCCCCTTCGCCTTCTTCCAAAGGCGCAACCTCCAAAGATCCTGGTTAACACGGGATCCGGCATAGTCTCAGGGAGGGGGGCCGGACACCTGATTAGCTTTGCTTTCGCTATCCACTCCTGTTTAAGGGACATCTCTTTTCAGGGCAATTTTATGATAAATATACGGATAGCGTGTCTGGGTACAGGGCTGCTTACTTGAGTATCCGGGCGATTGCAGCTCAGACCTGCGTCCTCGGTCGAGTCCGGACACATTGCTTGTGATCTGAAGAACAATTTGTACATCTCCATGGGTGTCGCTCCCGTAAAATGTTGTAGGGCTCGTGGTCCCTCCGGATTAAACTCCCATAGGCAGAGGGGGCGACATTTGCAGGGCAGGGTGCGGCGAATCAACATGACCTGCGTCACTACGACCAGATTGATGTCTCTTTTTGTAGGAGATCTCGAATGCGGCCCTGCAACAAGGGCACGTCCTTGGACGGCCCTCACCAAACCCTTTATTGACCCATGACACTAGCTGTGGTGGGGGACCCGAGCGAAAGGCAGGTGGCGCCACCCACTTGGTGCCCCTGGAAGCTGTGATATAAAACCACTCTCATTGCCATAAGTTGAACTCCTCTTGAAAAGAGCCCTCGGGCCATGGAGCGTCGGCATTCTTGCTTATAACAGCACCTCAAGACTCAAGCGTGCTGCCCCCCCTGATCATCTTCGGCTCTACTTTGAAGGTCTTAAGCCACAATCCGAAGTGAGGAGTAATACGGAGGAAGGCTTCGCACACGACAATGAACAATGAGATGTGGAGGATGGACTCCGGAGCCAATTCATGAAATTCCAGCCCATAATAAAACAGGAGCCCCCTCACGAAGGGGTCCGTCGGGAAGCCTAGCCCCCGAAGGAAGTGAGACGCGAAGACCATGCTCTCGCCAGGCTTGGGAGTGGGAATAACCTGCCCTTGAGCAGGCAGCTTATGCGAGATTTCGCCTGTTAGATACCTGGCATCTCTTAGCTTTACCACGTCTTCTTCCGTAACGGATGAAGGCATCCACCGGCCTTGAAGGTCGGAGCCGGACATCATCGAAGGTCCGAAGCGCCTGAATCTGGAGCTTTGGGTGTTGGAACTCAAGGTGAGAGGCGGATTCGATTGAGATTAAAAGAAAGGAGTCGAGCCTTGGTCTCTTTATAAAGAGGTTGAATACCAAGAGCCCTCCCCTTGACCGTTTGGGACTCGCCTTCGATAGAGGAGACATACCAACGGCACGATTGGGTTACCCACGCCCGTATTGATGAGAATCCCGGAATAAGGGGACATGATCTCCGCTCGACAAGACGTGCCAAGGAAACCGCCTCGCTAAACGTCTTTGGGGTGGGACAAGAAATGATTCAATAAAGACTTGGCCGTGGTGTGATGTCATGCTACGGAATACGTCAGCAGATTAGATTTGTGCAAATATTATTCTCTCTACGGTGGTATGTGCAACTTGTTTTGCAGAGCCGGACACTATCCTTGTGTTCAAGATCTTCTATGAAGTATTTGGAGGAGGCACCCGCCTTGCAATGCCGAAGACAATCTGCGCGCCGGACTCGTCGTCATTGAAGCCTGGTTCAGGGGCTACTGAGAGAGTCCTGGATTAGAGGGTGTCCGGATGGCCGGACTATTACCTTTGGCCGGACTCCTGGACTATGAAGATACAAGATTGAAGACTTCGTCCCGTGTCCGGATGAGACTTTCCTTGTCGTGGAAGGCAAGCTTGGCGATACGGATATGTAGATCTCCTCCCATTGTAACCGACTGTGTAACCCTAGCCCTCTCCAAAGTGTCTATATAAACCGGAGGGTTTTAGTCCGTAGGACGAACAACAATCATACCATAGGCTAGCTTCTAGGCTTTAGCCTCTCTGATCTCGTGGTAGATCTACTCTTGTACTACCCATATCATCAATATTAATCAAGCAGGAGTAGGGTTTTACCTCCATCGAGAGGGCCGAACCTCGGTAAAAACATCGTGTCCCTTGTCTCCTGTTACCATCCGCCTAGACGCACAGTTCGGGACCCCCTACCCGAGATCCGCCGGTTTTGACACCGACACTCGGCCAGCACATCCTGGGCGGCCTTCAGTTCCTTGTGGGCCTCGCAGAACCAAGCCTACGTCTCGGCGACGCGCTCCTTGAGGTCCGCCTCCGCCTTGTCCACCACCGCCATCCTGGACTTGGCCTTGTCCAGGCGGGCGCAGTGAAGCGCCTGGAGCTTCTGGAAGTTGGCGCTCATGGCCTGGAGGAGCCGCTCTTCCTGGGAACCGCCGCCACCGGCGCTCGGTTCTTCAACAACTTCAAGCCCGGCGGTGGCAAGCACCTCGTCATCAAACACCTCCCCCTCGGTGGGCGCCCCGGTGCTCGCCGCCCCTGGGAGGTGGACGAACAAGTCATCGCTCACCTTCAGGTACCCGCCCGAGCCAGGGGCAGCGGAGGAGGAAGGTTGGTTATCGACCGCCCCCTCCTCGGCAGCAGCCTTGCCGGCCTCCCCGGCAGGCCCCTTGCCGGCCTCCTCGGCGGCGGCCTTGCCAGTCTCCTCAGCAGACCCCTTGGCGGCCTCTTCAGCAGCAGTCTTGGGGGCCTCCACGGTGGCGATCTTGTCGGCCTCGGCCGCGGCGTCCCTGGCGTCCTCCTCGATGACGGTGTCAATGTCCTCCGGGTCCGCCGGGGAAGGATCTGGACACTGAGGAGGGGAGTGAGGCGAGGCCAAGACCAAGATTCCAAAAAGAAGAAGAGTGAACAGGGACAGAAGGCAGACGACTCACCCGTGCCAGGCTGGGAAGAAGTGGCCCCATCCCCACCAACATTCGGTGCCGGGACGGAGCCGCCGTTGCCCGGGTTCTCCTCCTCCTCCTCCGTGCGCATGGGCTCGGTGCTTGGCGCCCTTGCTGGGGACGCCCCTCGGGGCGACGTGGTTGATGGGGGCGGCGTGTTGGGGGTGGCCCTCAGTGGCTCCTCCTGCTGCAGTCCTCCTCCTCCAACCACGGCAAGGTCAGCGCCAAGAGATCATACCCCAGCGTACGTCGATAGGAGCGAGTGATGAACGCACGCTGGGGGCTGCGCCGGGGGCTGTTATCTGGGCTGCTCTCCACCACCAGCGGTGTGCCCGAGGTACCCGCCGGGGGCTGGCCGCCCGTTGAGGCCCTGGCCCTCTTCGCCACCCTCTGGGCCAGCATCTCGACATCCCTACAAAAATAAAAACATGTCAAGAAAAGCGACGCGATCTGAGGGGACGGAGATGACAGAAGACAAAATACTTACTCATCCTCCATCTCCTCTTCCACTGCCTTCCTCTTCCTCGGGCTCAGAGACCCAAGGTCGAAGACGACCTCCGTGTCGACATCCGCGGGAGGAGGGTAAGTGGGTGGAGTCCGAGGGCGCTTGGATGAAGAAGAGGCAGTCGCTTTCCTCTTCGCCACCGCGGCCTTCACCACCTTCTTCGCTGCTGCGGCCCTCGTCAGGCGCGCGGACTCCCCCTGGATCTCTTGCCACTGCTCGGTCCTGTCGGGCCGGACCGGCTCACCAGAGGTGGCCCGCAGCAGGACGCGCCTTCTCTCCAATGCCGGAGGGTCGTCAGCCTCGGCCTCCTCCTTGGTGGACTCTGATAACCAACAAGTATAGGGGATCGCAACAGTTTTCGATAAGTAAGAGTGTCGAACCCAACGAGGAGCTAAAGGTAGAACAAATATTCCCTAAAGTTCTATCGACCACCGATACAACTCTACGTACGCTTGACGTTCGCCTTACCTAGAACAAGTATGAAACTAGAAGTACTTTGTAGGTGTTTTCGGGTAAGCTTGCAAGAAAGTAAAAAGCACGAAAATAAAACTAGGGGCTGCTAAGGTAAAGACACAACTAAAGTAAATATAGCGAGTGTGGAAAAGTGATGGTAGATGTGGCGAAATTGTCCCTTAAGCAATTGACTACTTTACTAGACCGATAGCAAGTATTATGTGGGAGAGGCCACTGCTAGCATGTTAACCCTTACTTGGAATTCTATGCACTTATGATTGGAACTATTAGCAAGCATCCGCAACTACTAACGCTCATTAAGGTAAAACCCAACCATAGCATTAAGATATATTGGTCCCCTTCAATCCGTATGCATCAATTTCTATGCTAGGTTGAAGCTTCACACTCTTGCCCTCCAATACATAGTCCTATCAACATACAACTAACCCTATGGTGTGATCCACGGCAGCTCATATGATGGGCACCAAAGGACAGCAACATAACCACAAGCAAATTAAATCAATCATAGCAATTCATCAACCACCAATAGGACAACGAAAATCTACTCAGACATCATAGGATGGCAACACATCATTGGATAATAATATGAAGCATAAAGCACCATGTTCAAGTAGAGGGTACAGCGGGTTACGGGAGAGCGGACCGCTGTAGATAGAGGGGGAAGGTGATGGAGATGTTGGTGAAGATGGAGGAGGTGTTGGTGTAGATCGAGGTGATGATGATGGCCCCGGCGGCGCTGCGCCACAGGAAGCGAGGGGGAGAGAGCCCCCCTCCTTCTTATTCTTCCTTGACCTTCTCCCTAGATGGGAGAAGGGTTTCCCCTCTGTTCCTTGGCGCCCATGGCTTGGGAGGGGCGAGAGCCCCTCTGAGATTGGATCTATCTCTCTTTTTCTGCGTTCTGTTCTGGCTCTGTTTCACCGTTTCGCGTATATATGGAGATCCGTAACTCTGATTGGCCTGAAACCTTCGCCGTGATTTTTTTCCGAATATTAGCTTTCTTGCAGCAAAAGAAGAGCGTCAACCGCCTTACCGTGGGCTCACGAGGGTAGGCGGCACGCCCGGGGGGCGCGCCCCCCTGCCTCGTGACCACCTCGGGCACCGTCTCGCGTGGATTTTTCTTCTGGAATTTTCCATATTTTCCAAAAATAAGCTCCGTCCGTTTTTATCCCGTTTGGACTCCGTTTGATATGGATATTCTGCGAAACATAAAACATGCAATGCAGTGAACCGGCACGGGCCTTTGGATCAATATGTTAGTCCCAAAAATAATATAAAAATTTGCCAAAAAGTATATGAAAGTGAATAATATTGGCATGGAACAATAAAAAATTATAGATACGACGGAGACGTATCAGCGTCCCCAAGCTTAATTCCTGCTCGTCCTCGAGTAGGTAAATGATAAAAAAAATATTTTTTGATGTGGAATGCTACCTAGCATAATCTTGATCATATGTCTAATCATGGCATGAATATTAAGACATGAGTGATTCAAAGCAATAGTCTATCCTTTGACATAAAAACAATAATACTTCAAGCATACCAACCAAGCAATTACATCTTATTGAAATAACAAAGCCAAAGAAAGCTCATCCCTACAAAATCATATAGTGTGGCTATGCTCCATCTTCACCACACAAAGCATTCACATCATGCACAACCCCGATGACAAGCCAAGCAATTGTTTCATACTTTTGACGTTCTCAAACCTTTTAAGCTTTCACGCAATACATGAGCGTGAGCCATGGACATAGCACTATAGGTGGAATAGAATATGATGATGGGGGTTATGTGGAGAAGACAAAAAAGAGACAAAGTCTCACATCAATGTGGCTAATCAACGTGCTATGGAGATGCCCATCAATTGATGTCAATGTGAGGAGTAGGGATTGCCATGCAACGGATGCACTAAGAGCTGTAAGTGTATGAAAGCTCAACAAAAGAAACTAAGTGGGTGTGCATCCAACTTGCTTGCTCATGAAGACCTAGGGCATTTGAGGAAGCCCATTGTTGGAATATACAAGCCAAGTTCTATAATGAAAATGCCCACTAGTATATGAAAGTGACAACATAAGAGACAATCTATATGAAGAACATGGTGCTACTTTGAAGCACAAGATATGAGACTCACTACATGAAGAACATGGTGCTACTTTGAAGCACAAGTGTGGAAAAATAGATAGTAACATTGCCCCTTTTTATTTATTTTCTCTTTTTTTTGCGGGCTTCTTTGGCCCCATTTTTTTATTTAGGCTTCTTTGGCCTCTTTTCTTTTGATGGGGCAATGCTCTAATAATGATGATCATCACACTTTTATTTACTTACAACTTGATATTACAACTCGATACTAGAACAAATATATGACTCTATATGAATGTCAGCCAAGTGTGTACCGGATGTGCAATGATCTAGCGTAGCAATGACATCAAAAAATGGACAAGCCATGAAAACACCATGCTAGCTCTCTTACTATCATGCAAAGCAATATGACAATGAATGCTCAAGTCATGTATATGATGATGATGGAAGTTGCATGGCAATATATCTTGGAATGGCTATGGAAATGCCTTGATAGGTAGGTACGGTGGCTGTTTTGAGGAAGATATAATGAGGCTTATGTGTGACAGAGCGTATCGTATCACGGGGTTTGGATGCACCAGCGAAGTTTGCACCAACTCTCGAGGTGAGAAAGGGCAATGCACGGCAATCAAGAGTCTAGCAATGATGGAAAGGTAAAAGTGCGTATAATCCATGGACTCACATTAGTCATAAAGAACTCATATACTTATTGCAAAAGTTTATTAACCCTCAAAGCAAAGTACTACTACGCATGCCCCTAGGGGGATAGATTGGTAGGAAAATACCGTCGCTCGTCCCCGACCGCCACTCATAAGGAAGACAATCAATAAACACCTCATGCTCCGACTTCGTTACATAACGGTTCACCATACGTGCATGCTACGAGACTTGCAAACCTCAACACAAGTATTTCTCAATTTCACAATTACTCAACTAGCATGACTCTAATATCACCATCTTTATATCGCAAAACTATTGCAAGGAATCAAACATATCATATTCAGCGATCTACAAGTTTATGTAGGATTTTATGACTAACCATGTCAATGACCAATTCCTGTCATCTCTCTAAATAGATATAAGTGAAGAAAGAGAGTTTAATTCTTTCTACAAAAGATGTGCCCATGCTCTAACAAATATAAGTGAAGCAAAAGAGCATTCTACAAATGGCGGTTGTCTATGTAAAGGGAAACAGGCAATCCAAACTTCAATTGATATAAGTGAAGCACATGAAGCATTCTATAAAGCCATACTCAAAATATATAAGTGAAGTGCATAGAGCATTATATAAATCAACCAAGGACTATATCATACCAGCATGGTGCATAAAAGAAAAATAAAAACCTAATTGCAAAAGACGCTCCAAGACTTTCACATATCGCATGAACGAAACGAATCCGAAAACATACCGATATTTGTTGAAGAAAGAGGGGATGCCTCCCCAGCATCCCCAAGCTTAGACGCTTGAGTCTCCTTGAATATTTACTTGGGGTGCCCCGGGCATCCCCAAGCTTGAGCTCTTGCCTCTCTTTCTTCTTCTCACATCGAAACCTTCTCAATCAAACACTTCATCCACACAAAACTTCAACAGGAAACTCGGTAAGATCCGTTAGTATAATAAAGCAAATCACTACTCTAAGTACTGTAGAAAACCAATTCACATTTTGTTTTTGCATTGTGTCTACTGTAATATAACTTTTTCATGGCTTAATCTACTGATATAAATTGATAGTTTCATCAAAACAAGCAAACTATGCATCAAAAACAGAATCTGTCTAAAACAGAACAGTCTGTAGCAATCTGAACATTCACCATACTTCTGATACTTGAAAAATTCTGAAACAATTAGGAAAAATAAACAAGTTGTACATCAAGACAGTGCAATAATAATCAGAACCATTTGAAGTTCCAGTAAAAAATTAAAATTCACGCACTACAGCCAAAGTTTCTGTCCTGCACCGCACAAACCAACAAGCATTGTAAACATCCTAAAGGCAAACCTTGGCACATTATTTTTATAATACAATGGAATTGTACAAGGGGATAATTATTTTTATTGAAAAGTTTCTGTAATGAAGATTCACAAAGTTCCCATGAGCATGAACAAGTTTAAGGACGTCCCCCACTTTCACAATGCTCGTCTATCTCACTTTCACTTTTCTTTTTGAAAAGTTTTGGGTTACCCTCTTTATTTTTGTTGTTTTCTAACTATATGAAAGCACTCAACAGAAATAAATGACTCTCTAAAACTTCCGGGTTGTCTCCCTGGCAGCACTTTCTTTAAAGCCATTAAGCTAGGCATATAGTGCTCAAGTAGTGAATCCACCCGGATCCCAAGGTATATCGAAACCAATTTTAATTAGCAATGATTTGTAATTTAGTAGTGAGCACAAAGTAACATGTATCATGTAATGACGAAGTCTAACTCTCTTCCTATGCATCGGCATGTCATAAAAGAACAATTCATGCACACATAGTAAAGGCCAATGCATAGTATAAACAGTTTCTTGCAATTTTATCGTATGGGAAACATAGAGAGGTGGAGATATAGTTCCTCTCTCATAATAATTGCAAGTAGGAGAAGCAAGCACATGCATATTATATCTATCAAAATCATCATGCGCAACGGTAAAAGGCAACCTATCAATGTAATCCTTAATAAGTGCAAACTTCTCCGATATAGTGTAGTTGGGAGAATTCAAAAAGATAATAGGACTATCATGCGTGGGTGCAATAGCAACAATTTAATGTTTAACATAAGGAACTATAGCAAGTTAATCTCCATAAGCATCATTCATATTGGCATCTTGGCCACAAATATAGCAAGCATCATCAAAAAGGGATATTTCAAAAGAATCAACGGGATCATAACAATCATCATAGCAATCATCCTTCGGTAAGCACGAAGGGGAATTAAATAATGTATGAGTTGGAGGGTTACTCTCATTAGAAGGTGGGCACGGGTAGCTAATCCGCTCTTGCTCCTTTTGTTCTTCGCTCTCCTCATCATCTTTTTCATCCAATGATCTCACAGTTTCATCAATTTCTTCTTCCATAGCTTCCTGCAAAATATTATTCTCTTCTTGGAAAGTGGAGTAGTTCTCAATATATGGTTTAACATAAGGATTAGAAGCATAATTATCATAGCAATATTTAAGTATGGCAAAAATTTTAGATTCGTAAAGAGTAGCACCATACTTTTCAATCAAAGAAGCAATTTCATAAGCACCCTTAAAAGCAACAAATTATTCAATTTGTTGAACATCATAGTAATTGTAAACACCCTTAGCATATGAGGATAAGATTCCATTATCAATCAACTCACATTGGTAGGGAAGGTGTTTCTTAGGGTTTTCAGAACAACAAGTAAAATTATAATAATCGCATAAATTCCAAGCATAGCATTGCAAATGTTGAATTTGATCCCATAATAGTTTCCCTCTTTCAGATATACGGTGTCGCACATAACAAGCATGCTCATATAAAGATTTGCCCTCAACTAAGCTAGTTGGGGTTTCATCACGAGCACAAAGGGATCAAAGATGATCCAAGTAATAAGCTTCAGCAGTGTGATAGATTTTGAGTGGTTCTTCAACCATTGGAGCAGTAGGTACAACTAATTTTTTTTGGTATTTTGCGTTTCCTACCCATAACTAAAGATAGAAAACAACTAAGAACAACAAATAAAAATTACTTAGTGATAAAGCAAACAAGCACACGAGAATATTCACCCCACGCTATTGCTCCCCGGCAACAGCGCCCGAAAAAGGTCTTGATAACCCACAAGTATAGGGGATCGCAACAGTTTTCGATAAGTAAGAGTGTCGAACCCAACGAGGAGCTAAAGGTAGAACAAATATTCCCTAAAGTTCTATCGACCACCGATACAACTCTACGTACGCTTGACGTTCGCCTTACCTAGAACAAGTATGAAACTATAAGTACTTTGTAAGTGTTTTCAGGTAAGCTTGCAAGAAAGTAAAAAGCACGAAAATAAAACTAGGGGCTGCTAAGGTAAAGACACAACTAAAGTAAATATAGCGAGTGTGGAAAAGTGATGGTAGGTGTGGCGAAATTGTCCCTTAAGCAATTGACTACTTTACTAGACCGATAGCAAGTATTATGTGGGAGAGGCCACCGCTAGCATGTTATCCCTTACTTGGAATTCTATGCACTTATGATTGGAACTATTAGCAAGCATCCGCAACTACTAACGTTCATTAAGGTAAAACCCAACCATAGCATTAAGATATATTGGTCCCCCTTCAATCCCGTATGCATCAATTTCTATGCTAGGTTGAAGCTTCTGTCACTCTTACCCTCCAATACATAGTCCTATCAACAGAAAACTAACCCTATGGTGTGATCCACGCGCGCGCTCATATGATGGGCACCAAAGGACAACAACATAACCACAAGCAAATTAAATCAATCATAGCAATTCATCAACCACCAATAGGACAACGAAAATCTACTCAGACATCATAGGATGGCAACACATAATTGGATAATAATATGAAGCATAAAGCACCATGTTCAAGTAGAAGGTACAGCGGGTTGTGGGAGAGTGGACCGCTGTAGATAGAGGGGGGAATGTGATGGAGATGTTGGTGAAGATGGCGGAGGTGTTGGTGAAGATCGCGGTGATGATGATGGCCCCTTGGTGTTCCGCGCCACCGGAAGCGAGGGGAGAGAGCCCCCTCCTTCTTCTTCTTCCTTGACCTTCTCCCTAGATGGGAGAAGGGTTTCCCCTCTGTTCCTTGGCTCCCATGGCTTGGGAGGGGCGAGAGCCCCTCCGAGATTGGGTCTATCTCTCTGTTTCTGTGTTCTGTTCTGGCTCTATTTCACCGTTTCGCGTATATATGGAGATCCGTAACTCCGATTGGCCTGAAACCTTCACTGTGATTTTTTTCCGAATATTAGCTTTCTTGCGGCAAAAGAAGAGCGTCAACCGCCTTACGGTGGGCTCACGAGGGTAGGCGGCGCGCCCGAGCGCGCCCCACCTCGTGACCACCCCGCACCGTCTCGCGTGGAGTTTTCTTGGAATTTTCCATATTTTCCAAAAATAAGCTCCGTCTGTTTTTATCCCGTTTGGACTCCGTTTGATATGGATATTCCATGAAACATAAAACATGCAATGCATGTGAACTGCACTGGCAATCGGATCAATATGTTAGTCCCAAAAATAATATAAAAAGTTGCCAAAAAGTACATGAAAGTGAATAATATTGGCATGGAACAATAAAAAATTATAGATACGACGGAGACGTATCAGACTCGTCGACCACATCTTCAATGAGAGGGGCCCCGGTGTCGGTGCTGCTGGCCTCCCCAGCGGACTCCGCCCACCCGGCAAGCTCCTTCTCCTCCGCGGCAGCCACGGCCTCGTCCTCCACATGGCCGGCGCTGCCAGCCTCCTTGGTGAGCTCCGCCTCCGCCGCCCTGGCAGCGATGTAGTCCAGCTCCACTTGGCTAATGTCCTGGATGAGCAATGGCTCGGCATGGACGTACCTCTCCAACAGCTTGTCAAAGAACTCCTACACCTGATCCGCCCCCGGCTCGGCCCAGTTTGGGTCAAGCCCGTGCGCATTGAAGTCCGGCATCATGGCGATGATGTCGTTTTGGCGAGAGCTATTGCTTAGCAGGACCACTCCCGCTGGCAGCCCAAACAAGGGCCCCTTGACGACCTTGCCAGCCTTCGCAGCCTTGTCGGACCTCTCGACCTTGCCGTCGTGATACACGTCGAGCTGAAAAAGCCTCTGGCAAAGGTGGGCGTGCCTTATTACCGTGAAGTCGTGGTCCAAGCCTGGGCGAAGCCTCATGATGTCAGCCGCGTTCCTGAAAAGCCAGGCCGGCCTCCCCTTATTATGCAGTGGAGCAATTCGGCAGCGGATGAAATCCGCCCTAATCATCTCAAGGGTAAGCCCGGCCGTGGTGAGGCGGTGAATCCTGGTGGCGGCGACCGTGAGCTTCTCATCATCGGCGTCGACATTGCTCCAATCATCTCTGCGAACCGGCGGCGCCTGGCGAACCCGGCAAAATTCCTGCGGTTCCTCCTCCACAATCTAGCACCATTGGCCCCGCCACTCCTGCCACCTCTCCTTCTGGGCGCCCTCCGAATATGTCCCCTTTCCCTGGCTCCTTGGGATCCAGGCGACACAATCGGAAATCGCGCCTCCCTTTTGGATACGAGGATAGAAGTAGTGGCAGAGAAGCGCCGTGCTAGGATGCACTTCGGCGAAGCCCTCACAGAGATGGGCGAAAAGGGCCATGCACGCCACGGCATTCGGAGTGAAATCTAGAAGGTGGAAGCTGTAGGTGTGCATGATGCCGTCGAAGAAATCAGAGAATGGAGGGCAGAGCCCGCAGGAAAAGTAATCAACGAAGAAGGGATACCGATTCAGGCCAGGCTCAGCGAAACCGGCGGGGATGATGCGCGTGGCAGGATGCCCCTTCGTCTTGCACCCCCACAGGGGCTTGAAGTAGTCCCGGAGGTGGATCGCATCGACCGTCGATGGAAAATAGGCGAACTGCATTCGCCGCACCGCTAACTCACTCCCTGGCGCCTCCCTCTCCCCGGCATCCTTGGCCGCTCCCTTGCCCCTGCTGGTTTTGGGCGCCATGGCAGCTGGAGGAGGGGCGAAGAATCAAGAGCAATGGGGGCGGCGGCGGCGAGCGAAGGCAAGAGCTTGAGGAGGCAGAGGAAAGGGATGGCGGTTCCGAGATTGGAGAAGGCACGGAGGGTAAATGGGCGTCGCGCCTGCGGTTTCTCCTTGTTATGGGGAAGGCACGGGCCGCCCCGTTACCATTTACTGCGATGTGACGCATGAGAGCAGCAACCGCCCCATGCACGACCCCCACGTCATGTGTTCAATGCGAGTCGAGGGGAAGCGCGACGGGCGAGGGAATTACCGCGGTAAAACTCAGCCCCGCCTGCCCGCGCACCATTTTGGGCCTGGCCCAACAACGCGTTGCGCTTATGTGTGGCCCAGGTACGGGGGCTCCTGTCGGTGTACAAAAGTAGGGGCCCTTTCTGTACCCCTCTACTTGTGCATGGACGGTCAGAGCCGCGCCCGCGGCTACAGTAAGTAGGGCAGAGGAAGGCACGAGACGGGCGAGGCAACGCCAAGACCAGAAACACAAAGAGCAAAAGGGCGTGGTGGACACCCAAGGCGAGACCCTTGCCGGGGCGGCCTCCGCAGCCCCAGCAAGAGTCTTGCCGGGGCAACTTGCCAAAACACCAGCAGGGTGCGCCACCTTTGAGCCCGAGGGTTCCAACACCGCCAACAACCACATTGGAACCAAGGCTCGGGAGGCACCTCTGTGGTGGAATGTAGATCTTTGTCAAGATCATAGACACACAAGATCAGATGAGGACCAGAAGACGACGACCCTCGGCGAGATCCATGCCGAGGAGGTCCACAAGACCCCCGGAAAGATCCTTGTCAGGGACAACCGCGACGCCACGGCAAGACCGTTTGCCGGGGCCCTGGCAAGACCCTTGCCGAGGACATCCGCAGGGCCGCAGCCAGGCCCGCATCCGCTAAGACTCCACCGCTGTTCCCATACAGCTGCCAGCCCAACCAGCTGGGCTGGCACCTGCGTGGCGACATACGACTTCCAGGCCAACTCAGCGAACACCTACGTGGTGGCATGCAAATCTCGTGAAGACCCTACCACCACGCCATCTTAGCAGCCTGCCAGCCTACGTGGCGCTGCATGCCTATTTGGCCTAGACGTGTGTCGGAGCAAGACAGAGCAGCGACGGACGGGACTGGCCTCGTTGCCATCCCCGATAAAGCAACGGGACACCTAAGAAGCGCATTTAATGCGCCTTGTACTGTAATGACAGGTGATAAGCTTGTACACTGTACACCTTTCCACCTCCTGTGTGCCACTGTGGCGACCCCTTTTGTCTATAAAAGGAGGCCCGAGGCGTACAGGAGAGGGATTCTGATCTTTTGGATGACGCACGCACCGTAGCTAGTTCGAGAGCTCAAGAACATTCAAATATACACCAAAGCAGGACTAGGGTTTTACACATCCTCGCGTCCTGAACCTGGGTAAACGATCTTTGTGCTGGCTCCTAGGCCTGCTCCTTGCACAACCCGTGCGCGCCAACCGTAGAAGGGTTCCCAGTGATCCCATAGGTGTCATTTCCACCGACACCCATGATTTGTTTTGTCGAGTCCCTTTTGTAGTGTAGTGAGAGTATGTCCAGTTTTAATTGCTATATTTGGTTGTTTGCAGTATGCCTTGTTTATTTCAGTTGTTCACAATTTGGTATTCTATATGTGCAATTATTTACTGTGCAGTACATTTCATCAATCCAATTTTAAACATACCGATAGGAATGCATATATTTGCTTGTTGTTAAGCCTGTTATAGCTAGCATATGCCTCTTTTGAAGTTTTTTGATTGTTTGGTTGTTGTAGTTAGCATATGTCCAGTTTCAAATGCTATCTTTGGTTGTTCGTAGTGTGCCTTGTTTATTCCAGTTATTCACAATGTGATGTTCTATATGTGCAAGTATGAACTATGCAGTTCAATTTCATCAGTTCTAGTTTCAATAATACCACTATGAATGACTAGATTTGGTTGCTGCATCTTGTAGTTTACACGCCTTTCCATTTTTATTTAACAATAACCAGTGTACTTAGACCGGCACAATACCAGTTTGAATGACTATGTTTACTTGTTGTTAAATGTTAGGCCTGTTGCAGTTAGCACACCTTTCCACTTGTTTTGCTTTACTAGTGTGCTTAAACCTTCACACTGAAGCTATCTTTTGGAGATTATTTTGTCAGCCATGAATAATTTTGGTTGATGTTTAGCCTGTTGTGCTTAACATGCCTCTCGATGTACCTACACAGGACAATTTTGGGAACGACTGCTGTTTTCCATCAAGGTTAGTTTCATCCCATGGCTTATCTATACTCACTGTTTAGGATATCGGTAGCTGGTACCATATAGGCCGGGGGCTGATAAGGGCTAATCTGTGAATCAGACTTTTAACTGAATATATCTGTAACCCATTTATTGGTAGGTTAACTAGGGCCATATGTAATATATCTGAGGCTACATAGCAACATGCACTCTACTTAATGTCTAAATATGCAATCCTAGGCTACATAGCAACAAGGAAGAGTGTTACCTTAATGTTATGATGATATCTAGATATACGTAGAAGAGCAGCTGCAACAACAACAACACAGCCCTGTTTGGATACTCAACTTAGCTAGAGGTTAGAGTTAGTTTCTAGCTCATGACTAACCCTGAACTAACTCCATCGAAAGAGGTGTTTGGATGACAGGGTTAGATTGACAATAAATGCACTAGGAGAACTAGCTCCAATTAGCACCTCTTGGTTTGGATATTTTTTGGGTGGGTTAGATGCAACTAGCTCAAACTAGCCCTCATGTTTGGATATACTTTAGGGTTATTTGAGCCCGAACTAGCTCAAACTAACTCTAACCCATGGATACAGCAGCAGTTAATCAGCCAATAATATGTAAGAATGCAATAAACTCCTTGTGGCCTATAATATAAGATGTTAATTCATCTAATATGTGAGTGTATTGGATGTTATAAGATATTATAAAAGAGTGTTGTACTACATCATTTTGCAATTGTTGTTTAGCTTCTAAATTAACTTGGTGCTTTTAGGTACATATGTCATTGGTAAAGATCTGTGCTTTGATCCTTTCTGCGTATGGGGCAACGAGATATCGATAAACCAGCATCAAGTGAGGAAGCTGATAAAGATTGTTAGTAAAATGGGTCAAAAGATGGCAATTGAACTATTTGTTTACACTTTATCCAAGACAACGGCAAACTGCAGGACGGTAAGTAAGAACTCTGCAGCCTTCTTTTTGCTACCCATAATGAGTTGTGTTAGATGACAATGTCTGAATCTTTTTTCTTTGTAGTGGTTGCCACACTGGTACAACGAGGCGCTATACAAACGGTTTTTAACCCCTTTCCGCGACGGCATTTGGAACCGTCGCCTAGTGAGTGTGGGCGATAGGGGATCCTTCCCACACGACCCAGACACCGTCGGGGATATGCCCTCCTGGCACACACGCTCGGCAAAATGAGGTCGTGTGCGACCGGCAAGCGACCAAATACGGTTATACGTACAGTAGTGCTAAAAATACAATTATACAACGAAATCATTTCCGGTCGTAAGTACATACCACACAGTCAGTACCTGCTAAAACATTTCCGTTCGTATATACATCCCACACAGTCGCTCCAAGGAAAACATTTCTGTTCGCAAGTACATCACACACAATTTTCCCCGTTAAATCGTTTGTGATAGCGTTCCCATTGCACACGATATTAACAATTTTATCATTTGCGTTATTAAATGCATCACACATGGTGCGTAGAAGAAACTGTGTGTCAAAGGCTGTCCATCATGCACAAATTTTATGTGGTAAATGTTTGCGCTAGGTGGCCGAACGCAAACAGTTTTCAAGAGAATGTCGTGTGTGATTGTTCATTAATCTAACACGGTTTATTCCTAGAAACTGTGTGCGTTATTGAATTCCTCGCACACGGTGTTTTCTCAATAACCGTTTGCAATAGAAAACACCAATTAGCAGGCTAATTATCCGATTATTAATAATAAATTTATTAATCTAATTGATAGTTCATATTAAGCACACAATATATTTCATTTTCATAATTGAAATACATCAGAGTACAACATCATATAGCTTCAGCTCTCAGCTACCCCATTACACATCTACATCAGCACCAAGTTTCACATGCAACATCTATAACCTTTCAAAATTAGCATCATAGACGGTACATAGACAAATGTATCTCATCTTGAAAACTGCTGAAGTAGAAGGCGAATATTGAGCCTTCATTGATGTTAAAGTTTGTAACTTTAGGGCAGTGTCTGTGGATGATTAACCGTCCATCCATCATCCTCTTCAGGAACACTTCAATATTGAACCGTGGGTGTTGTATGAATACCTTCCTCGCCTCCTGACCATACAGGTGGCTTGAGAGATAATCATCAGTGAACTACTTTGGAAAGGCCTGAAAACAAGAATGTGCATAAATATCTTCTCTATATTGGAAATGGGGCAAAGGAATAAAAAAGGCATGGTATAATAGTTAGTACCATCCTATAGTGAACTGATGTCTTCTTCATTGTGCAGACAAAGATCTTGTTGTTTTTTGTCGCTAATTTCTTTATCGTAACAATTTTTCTGAGTTTCTTGACTTGACTGATATTCATGGACAACTCATTTCCCATATGCAAAAAGGGTCGAACAGTGGGTCAAAACCTCTGACGGCAGGACCTACATGCGCAAGACCAAATTGTTAAAAACCTAAATATTAGAATGGTTCCTACAATTGCACAATAATGTGCTATTAGACAACGGACCATGCACATGCTAACCTCGATTGTAAACCTTAGTGCTTCCCATTGTTTCCCTGCAGCACATATAAGGTAGTTAGTCATGAGGTTAAGTAAGGGTTCGCATGCTATAAGTAAAATATGTTGATGAAAAATAAGCACATTGTAGATTCATCAGATTAATTCAAGCCACATGGAAAACCCATTTATCCAAACCAAGCATTATTAAGAACTAGGAAATATAGCACTTGTATATGTTTCTCATGTATTAAGTGCAGCCAAATTCGATTTATAACTCACATGCACACCAATACAAAATTCTACCCATGACAATTGGACATCGCATTGCAGAATTGAACCAGGCAGTTAACTAAACACCACAACAAATGAACCAAACATTAACTGAGCACCACATTGCACAATATAACATACTCGTAATAGAATATCAGACAGTTAACCAAACCAAGCATGCTTAACAACTTGGAAATATAGCAATTGTATTTGTTTCTCATGTATTTAGTAGAGCCAAATTCAATTTATTCCTCACATTGTATACAATAACAGAATGCACCCACAACAATTGAACATCCCATTGCAGAATTGAACCAAACAGTTAACTAAACACCACAACAAATGGACCAAACATTAACTGAGCACCACATTGCACAATATAACATACTCCTAATAGAAGACCAGACAGTTAACCAAACCAAGCATGCTTAACAACTTGGAAATATAGCAATTGTATTTGTTTCTCATGTATTTAGTACAACCAAATTCGATTTATGTCTCACATGGTATACAATAACAGAATGCACCCACAACAATTGAACATCGCGTTGTAGAATTGAACCAAACAGCCAACCGCGTCGCGTCGTCGGTGTGCGAGGCGTCGACGGTGGCCTCGACGGCGAGGTGCTCCTCCAAGATCTGGGGGTCGACACGAATGGCATCCATCGCGACTTCATCCGCGCGTGCGATCGCGATTTGCTTCTCCGCTGCCAAATGCTCCTTGAGATCCTGGCTATACTGCGCCCACCATGGCTTAAGGTGGCGCTTATTTGATGGAGGAGTTGGTGATTTGGATGGAAGGTGTCGCGCCGGTGGTCGGGGCATGTGGGATGTGGAAGCAGGAGGAGGATGGGGGTCGGGTGTGGATTACCTGCTTGGATAGGCGAGGCCGAGCAGCATGAAGGAGGGTCTCCGGTGAGGAGGCGGCGCTGCAGGCAAGGAGTGAAGGTTTCAACTAGGAAAGGAAGGCGGAAACAGGGGAAATGTGGCTTTTGGCAAGGGGGCGGGGAGGTAGATATTTCCGTGGAAGCCGAAAATTTGGAATCGCTTGGTGAAAAAAATCAGCGCATAAAGTGTCATCAGACACGGTCCCTTATTCAGAACTGTGTACGATATGTGAACATCACAAACGATTCAGATAGCTTAACCCGTGTGTGATGAGTTTGAACGTCAAAAATTTTGGTTTGAATTTCCCTAGTTATAGTGGTCATCCATGCCATTGCATAATTTGGGTACACAGAGGAGACTATAGCACACCCACACTTCTTAATCGAGCAAGTTCAGCAATTAAACAGAGCTAGCTGGCCTAAACATTACTCTAAAAAATTAAAGAATGGCGCTCTTAATTAACAAAACAAAGCATACTACTACGGCTGGTGCTCGTCGATATCCGTCGCCGCCTCCAGGTCTAGCTCGCGCTCGATGGTCTCCTTGGGAAGGGGCTCCATGGCATCAATCGCACCATACTCGGCAAGCATCTCGCCATCCGCGTCCGCCATATCTTTGGAATAGGCTGCCACGAGCTAGGCATGGGTGGCCGCGATCTGGGCTTTGGCGGGCTCCGTCATGGCAAGGTATGCCGCGCAGGAACAGACGGCTGCTCGAACTCTCTCGGCGATTGCCAACTCTTCGGCCGTGGGTTGCCGACCGTTGTCGGAGAAGCTTCATTCGATTTGTGTGGTGACACCCACGAGCTAGGCGTGGACGGCCTCGACATGGTCGTGGGCAGCCTCCATCAGGGCTAAGGCCGCCACCGCGGAACGGACAGCTGCTGTGCCGCTCTCGCCAGTTGCTATCCCCGAGGCATATGCTGCCGCCGCCGCCTGAGAAGCAACATCGGCCATTTGGGCTGCCTTGGCCGCCCGGACGCAGATTGCGGTCACCCTCATGAAGCTTGTTAGCACGCGCCTGGCGGATGCGGCCGCGCTCTCGCCGGAGTGGGCCGCCGAAGTTGGACTCACGACGCAGGTCCATGCCCCATCTTTCACCGGTGATGATTGAACAGTGAAATGATATTTGAGGAGCGGGCTTGTGTGCTTGACACTCCGATGGTGCTCCAAGATATTTTGTGATGCATCTCACACGGTTGGAGAAAATAAACTGTGTGTGATCTACTTGATTTTTCGTCTTGATTTGAATTACATGATGGGGTCACATCAGCAAAGTATGGTGTTTGAATTGCTAGAATTTTTATCTGCAGTGAACATGCAACTATAGGTGTGTCATCAAAAAAGTTGGAATTATTCAGGGTTCCTTTGGACGTTTTTATACATTAACTTGGTTTTGTAGGCATTTCAGGTGCATAATTCAAATTTGAACTACATGCACACGCTCCATTGCATATAAACGGGTTGAAAAATCAAATATGTGTCCTTGGTTGCATGCTTAGGTGCCATGCAAGAAATGGGAATGAATGTCAAACACCCTGCCACCGTCACTCGGCCGCAAACATTGAGATACTTGTTTTTTAATTCTAGTAAATCAAAACTCGTCTGAAATTCATGAAACTTGGCATGCTATCATGGAGCGGCATCAACATGCCGTGGTAAATTTTTTGTCCCATTTGGGGCAGGTTTGGGTATAAGCTTCTCACAAACTAGAGCTTCTCACAACAAGCGTGATGGTTTGCGTAGGGAACGTGCCACCTTTGTGGACGAAACGATATCCGTTGCCTCTTATTGCTTTAAAAAAATTCTAGTGTCAACATAGAACAACAGGAGTGTTGTGTTTAATTTTGGAATTTTTCGGGGTTTGTTTTGACATTTGTATACATTAACTGGGTTTTCTAGGCATTTTATGTGCATAATTCAAATTTGAACTACATGCACATGCTCCAATGCATATAAATTGGTTGAAAAATCAAATCTGTGTCCTTGGTTGCATGCTTAGGTCCCATGCAAGAAATGGGAATGAATTTCAAACACCCCGCCACCGTCACTTTCATTTGCAAACATTGAGATACTTGGTTTTTATATTCTAGTAAATCCAAAACTCGTCTGAAATTCATTCAACTTGGCATGCTATCATGGAGCGGCATCAACATGTCGTGGTAAAAAATTCCCATTTGGGGCAGGTTTGGGTATAAGCTTCTCACAAACCAGAGCTTCTCACAACAAGCGTGATGGTTTCGGCAGGGAACGTGCCACCTTTGGGGACGAAACTCCGTTGCCTCTAATTGCTTTAAAAAAAATTCTAGTGTCAACATAGAACAACAGGAGTGTTGTGTTTAATTTTGGAATTTTTCGGGGTTCGTTTGGACATTTTTAGACATTGATTGGGTTTTCTAGGCATTTTATGTGCATAATTCAAATTTGAACTACATGCACATGCTCTAGTGCATATAAATTGGTTGAAAAATCAAATATTTGTCCTTGGTTGCATGCTTAGGTCCCATGCAAGAAATGTGACACTAGTAGAAAAGGGGGCAATGGCCCAGGCCAGTTTAGCCCATTAGTCCCGGTTCAATCCAGAACCGGGACCAATGGAGCTATTTGCCCCGGTTCATGAGCCCAGGGGGCCGGCCGGGCCACGTGGGCCATTGGTCCCGGTTTGTCCGGACCTTTTGGTCCCGGTTGGTGGGACGAACCGGGACCATTGGGCCTGGCTCCTGGCCCACCATCATTAGCCCCGGTTGGTGGCTTGAACTGGGACCAAAGGCTACCCTTTAGTCCCGGTTCATGCCACCAACCGGGGCTAATGGTGCTGCCTATATATAGCCCCTCGCAAGAAGCGAGCACACCTTTGCCTGTTTTTTCCGGCCGAGGGGAGAGGGCTTGGTGGTGCTCTAGCTCACCTCCTATGCACACAAGGTGTTCGATGGAATGCCCGAGCCACACTACTTAAGGTTTCTCCTCCCAAGCTCGACCGCCAAGCTCCATTTTCCTCAATATTTATCTAGGTTTAGCGATGCATCACGCCCGTCCCGTCTTCATCGCCGTCGATCACCCGCGCCGATCTCATCGCCAAGACACCACCGTGGTGAGCCTCTTGTTCTTATCTTCTTTACGAAGGAAAAATATTATTACTTGTATGTTTAGATAGATACTTGTATTATTTTCTTACTTTTATTATTGCATCTTATATAGTGCGATGGTTTTGGTATCCGCCCCCGTCGGCCCTCGTCCTGTCTATGATTCGGATGTGGTAAATATTATCGTTTCATAACTATTGGTTCATTTATTGTTTATGAAAATTATGCCGACCAATGTGACATAGATTTTATTTATCTAGGAGGTTGTTGAACCAGAAATTCCAACCGACCCTATTGCCGAGAGGTTAAATTTAGTTGAAGAAGAAAACAATTTCTTGAAGGAAAAAATAAAAAAACTTGAGGAGGAGAAGATGATATTGGAGTTGCATGTTGCGGATGTCGTCGATGATCACAAGGTCAAGATGGATGCAATGCGCTTGAAGATTAGAAAGATTAGAAAATATGCCATTCATACCAAGGCTTGGTATCATTATGCCGTTGGATCAGTTGTTACCTTGGTTGCGATTATGATCGCATTTGTTTTCGCATTGAAATGTTTTACATAGTTTCAATGTATGGTTTAATTAATTTAGATGCTGGGCAGAGCTTTATGTTGTTAGATGAGAACTATGTATGTACTTTGGTTTTTATGTGATGATGAACTTCTATTAATTTGGTCACTTAATTATCTATTCATGATGTTATGTAATGATTTTTGACACACTTAATTATATATAATGCACGCAGATGAACTGGCAATGGATGTACGGTGACAGACACACCTCCGAGTACACTAAGGGCGTGCATGATTTTCTCGAAGTGGCTGAGGCAAACAAGTAGAATGGTTTTATGTGTTGTCCATACCCTATATGTGGGAATACGAAGTCTTACTCTGACCGGAAAATCCTTCGCACCCACCTACTTTACAAGGGTTTCATGCCACACTATAATGTTTGGACGAGGCATGGGGAAATAGGGGTTATGATGGAAGACGGCGAAGAAGAAGAAATGCGATGACAACTATGTGCCCCTGAATATGGTGATGCTCTTGAACATCAAGAGGAAAGCAGGGCGATGTGCGATGGTGCTGCAATGGGCGAAGCTGCTAAAGATCAAGAGGAACCGGACAATGTGCCCGATGATGATGATCTCCGCCGGGTCATTGTCGATGCAAGGACATAATCACGGAAGTCAAAAGGAGAAGCTGAAGTTCGATCACATGTTAGAGGATCACAAAAAGGGTTGTACCCCAATTGCGAAGATGGCAACACAAAGCTCGGTACCGTCTTGGAATTGCTGCGGTGGAAGGTCGAGAATGTCGTGCTCGATAAAGGATTTGAGAAGCTCTTGAAAATAATGAAGAAGAAGCTTCCAAAGGATAACGAATTGCCCGACAGTACATACACAGCAAAGAAGGTCGTATGCCTCTAGGATTGGAGGTGGAGAAGATACATGCATGCCCTAATGATGCATCCTCTACCATGGTGCATACAAGGATCTGAACGCATGCCCGGTATGCGGTGCATTGCGATATAAGATCGACGAGATGACCCTAGTGATGTTGACGGCGAGCCTACCAGAAGAGGGTTCATGCGAAGGTGATGTGGTATGCTCCTATAATACCACGGTTGAAACGTCTGTTCAGAAATGGAGAGCATGCCAAGTTGATGCGATGGCACAGTGAGGACCGTAAGAAAGACGGGAAGTTGAGAGCACCCGCTGACGGGTCGCAGTGGAGAAAAATCAAGAGAAAGTACTGGGATGAGTTTGCAAAGGACCCAAGGAACGTATGGTTTGCTTTAAGCGCGGATGGCATTAATCCTTCCGGGGAGCAGAGCAGCAATCACAGCACCTGGCCCGTGACTCTATGTATGTATAACCTTCCTCCTTGGATGTGCATGAAGCGGAAGTTCATTATGATGCCGTTCTCATCCAAGGCCCTAAGCAACCCGACAACGACATTGATGTGTACCTAAGGCCATTAGTTGAAGAACTTTTACAGCTGTGGAATGGAAACGGTGTACGTACGTGGGATGAGCACAGAAAGGAGGAATTTCACCTAAAGGCGTTGCTGTTCGTGACCATCAACGATTGGCCCGCTCTCAGTAACCTTCGTGACAGACAAACAAGGGATACCACGCATGCATGCACTGTTTACTTGACACCGATAGTATATACCGGGAAGCTGCAGGAAGAATGTGTACAGGCCGCCGTCGATTTCTTCCGACCAACCATCAATGTCGAAGAAAGGCAAGCATTTCAAAGGCGAGGCAGATCACCGGAAGAAGCCCACCATGCGTCTGGGTGATCACGTACTTGCTATGGTCAATGATTTACACGTAATCTTTGGAAAGGGTCCCGGCGGACTAGCTGTTCCGAATGACGCTGACAATCACGCACCCATGTGGAAGAAGAAATCTATATTTTGGGACCTACCCTACTAGAAAGACCTAGAGGTCCGCTCTTCGATCGACGTGATGCACGTGACGAAGAACCTGCGTGAACCTGCTAGGCTTCTTGGGCGTGTATGGGAAGACAAAAGATACACACGAGGCACGGAGGACCTGCAACGCTTACACGAAAAAGAGGGCATGCCTCAAGCGATATGAAGGTCCTGCCAGCTATGCTCTTATGAAAGAAGAGAAAGAAATCTTCTTTGAATGCACCTTTCAAGATGAAGGTCCCGACTGGCTTCTCGTCGAATATAAAGGGAATAATAAATATGCCGGAGAAAAAGTTCCGAACCTAAAGTCTCATGATCGCCATGTAATTATGACGAAGCGCTTCCGGTTGCATTGAGGGGGCTTCTACCGGAAAACGTCCGATTAGCCATTGTGAAGCTATGTGCATTCCTCAATGCAATATCTCAGAAGGTGATCGATCTAGAATCGTACCAACACTAAGGAGTGATGTGGCGCAATGTCTTGTCAGTTTCGAGCTGGTGCCCACCATCCTTCTTCAATATCATGGCCTTGCGTCCTAGTTCATCTAGTCGACGAGATTGTCATTCCGGGGCCCGTATTTCTACACAATATGTACCCCTTTGAGAGGTTCATGGGAGTCCTAAAGAAATATGTTCATAACCGCGCTAGGCCAGAAGGAAGCATCTCCATGGGCCATCAAACAGAGGATGTCATCGGGTTTTGTGTTGACTTCATTCCTGGCCTTAAGTAGGTGAGACTGACTGGAAAAGGCACGCTTGGAAGGGACTCAATAATATGCAGGGACGGATATTCTTGGTCTCAAGCACACTACAGCTTCTCTGAACTCTACCTTGGTGACCCCGCATGTCGATGAACACAAGAAACGATCTGCGCTCCAAACACCGAGCGGTCTGACGACTAGATTACATGTGAACACATCAGGACTTTCAGCAGTTGGTTGGAAACACGGCTCAGAGGTGACAACACTGTTTGTGATGAGCTGTACTTGTTGTCCAGGGGACCATCTTTGACTGTAATGATTTGGAAATGATACGAGATAAATGGGAATACATTTTACACGATTGACCAAGATCAAAAGAGCACCAACCAAAACAGCGATGTCCGCTTTGATGCAGCAACCGACAGGGGAAAGGACACATATTATGGTTACATAGTAGACATATGGGAACTTGACTACGGAGTAGATTTTAAGGTCCCTTTGTTTCAGTGCAAGTGGGTCAATCTGTCAGAGGCGGGTGCAGGTAGACCCACGATGTAATGACAACAGTGGATCTGAAAAATCTTGGGTACACCGACGAACCGTTCATCCTAGCCAATGATGTGGCATAGGTTATCTATGTGAAGGACATGTCTACTGCATCGAGGAAAAGAAAAGATAAGGAAGCGAATACATCATACGATGAGCCAAAGCGCCACATAGTTCTTTCGGGAAAAGGGACATCACAGGAGTGGAGGGCAAGACAGACATGTGCGAAGAGTATGAAAAGTTTCATGAAATTCCTCCTTCAAAGTCAAGGCTGACCCAAGCATCACGATAAACGATGAATATTATCCATGGTTACGGCGCAATAAGCAAATGACACAAGCGAAGAAAAAATCAAGACTTTCTCCATAACTATTATGATGATACCATGCCAACTTTGTAACAGACGAGTATGATACCATTGTCCGTTTTGTACATGCACATGCTATGCCAACTTTTTCAGAGTTCATTTGAAAACTATGAATTTCAAAGAATTTTAATTTTAACTATTCAAAATTGAAAACTAATGGCACAAACAGAAAGTCTAAAACTAATGGCACTAACAGAAAGTTTATAATTTTGCTGACCTAAAAGCAAAAAGAATTAAAAAATAAAGCAAAAAACCAAAAGGAAATAATTAATGCAGAAAATAAAACAAAAAAAACTGGAAAAAAATAAAAATAGTAACAATAAGTATTTTGTTGTAAGTAGAAACAAAATAAAATGAATAAAGCAACAAAGAAAACAAAAAAAGTGTTTTCAAATTTGAAAACTAATGGCACTAACAGAAAGTTTATAATTTTTCTAAAACTAAAAGCAAAAAGAATTAAAATTAAAGCAAAAAACAAAAGAAAATAAATAATGCAGAAAACAAAACAAAAAAACTGGAAAAAAATAAATATAGCAACAATAAGTATTTTGTTGTAAATAGAAACAAAATAAACTAAATAAAGCAACAAATAAAACAAAAAAAAGTGCCACCTACTGGGCCCCCACGGCCTGAATACGACTAGAAACCCCACCATGGGCGAGATTCAGCCCGCAGAGGCCCAGAGGCCCACAGCTGATTGCAGGGTTAGGCCCGAAAGCCTGCTTTAGAGAGGAGCTCGAGAGGAAGGTGCACCGCACCTTATAAACAGTGCGCCTCCCTCTCAACTAGCGAGGTGGGACTAAATATTTGGGTTCGAGGGCAGCACAGGGCCTTTGGTCGGTTGGTGGCACCAACCCGGGACTAAAGGGTGCATTAGTCCCGGTTGGTGCTCTAACCGACTAATGCTCCCCTTTAGTCCCGGTTGGTGCCACCAACCGGGACCAAATGCCGCCGCTTCCCGCCCTTTGGGCTGCTGAAAAGAGGCCTTTGCTGCCACCAACCGGGACTAATGCCCACCTTTAGTCCTGGTTGGTGCCACGAACCGGGACTAAAGGGTTTGCTATATAAGCAGCACTTAGCAGTTTCTCCAAAATCCATCCTTTCTTCTCCGCCCGGCCTTGCTTCTACTGCCTCGTCGCCGTCACCGCTTGAGCCGTCAGGGCTGCTCCACCTCGTCGTCGCCCGCCGCCTCCACGCCGTCAGCTCAACTTTGCCGTCGCTGACCCTCGACGCCATCTGCCTCTGCCCGGCCTTGGCGCCGCTCCCAGCGCCCGCCGCCCGCCGTGCCCGCCACCCTCTGTGAGCACCTGCCTCGCTCTCTGCCTTGCCTCGCTCCGCCCCTGCCTGCCGCCTGACAGGCGCCATCACGCTGCCGCCATGCCTCTGCCTGGCGCCAAAGACTTTTTTCTTAGTTTAATTTTTTCATATATATATAATGTATGTGTATGTATGTGGCTATATGTTTACATTCATATGTTGCAATATGTTTTTTATTTTTATTAGATTATTTTTTGTTCATATGTGATGTATATGTGTATCTGGCTATAATGTATATGTGTATGTGATGTATGTGGATAGAATTTGCTAAATATATATGTTAAAAATGTTTTTTTGTTCATAGAAAGTTTTTTGTTCATATATAGAAAGTTACAATTTTAGAAAAAAAATATATGCAAAAGTTACAATTTTAGAAAAGAAGGATAGGAAAGAAGAAAATAAGAAGAGGAAAGAAAGAACAAGAGGAGAGGAAAAGAAGAGGAGAAATAAGTAAGAAGAAGAAAAAAGAAGAAAAAGAGAGGACAAGAAGAAAGGAATAGTGGAGAGGAAGAGAAAATAGAATATTCTATTTTCTCTTCCTCTCTACTATTCCTTTCTTCTTCTCCTCTTTTTTTCTTTTTTTTCTTCGATCTTCTCCTCTAGCTATTCCTTTCTTCTTCTCCTCTTTCTTCTTCTTCTTCTTCTTCTTCTTCTTCTTCTTCTTCTTCTTCTTCTTCTTCTTCTTCTTCTTCTTCTTCTTCTTCTTCTTCTTCTTAAGTTTTATCGGGAATGAGGGTGTCGAGGATCGCCGAGGGGTCGAGGGTCGGGAACTAGGGTAGAGGGTCGAGGGTCGTTAAGGGGTCAAGGGTCGAGGGTTTCAGGGTCGAGGGTTCGAGGGTTCTATAGGGTCGAGGGATCAAGGGTCGAGGGTTCCAGGGTCGTCTAGGGGTCGAGGGTTCCAGGGTCGTCGAGGGTTCGAGGGGTCGAGAGGTTTCCTAGTGTCAAAGTATTGAAGAAATCCATGGCTTCATCATTAGCCGGAAGTAACCATGGCATGATGGTACGAAATCCAACAAAGTTGATACGGAATGGAGTCCGGATAGGATAATTTGCCTTTTATGCAATTTCAGCAAAGGCCTTCCAAATAACGATATTCGGAAGGTTCTTGCTGAACTTTGTACCAAAAAGCGAATTATCCTATCTGGGACTCCGTTCCAAAATAACTTTGTACCAAGAAGCCAGTTATAGAGCCATTAATCAAGTCTTTTGCTCTTAAGAAGATGGCAGACCTATTCAGGCATTGGAAGAAAGACCTGAATAAGTTTGTCGATAAAAAAGAGACACTAGAATTCAAGGGCAAATATGAGAAGATCAGAGATGACTGGCCCGCATTTATGGCCCACAGGACATCGGAAAAGAGTAAAGAGATGTCGGCGACAAACAAGCAAAATGCTGCGAAGAAGAAGCTTCACCATCAGCACGGGTCAGGTGGCTATCTCATAGCCCGGCCTAAGTGGGCCAAGGCTGAGAATGATCTGCTTGATAAAGGGATCGAACCAGAGACAATGAACTGGCCAGACCGTTGCCGTACTTGGTTCTTCGGGGCTGGCGGAACCTTGGACCTTGTATCAGGGAAGTGCATTTGGACGGACGAGCAATTGGACATACCAGTCAAGAGGCTAAAGCAATATATCGAAGCAGCGCAACAAAGGAAGTTCGTTCGGCGAGGAGAAGGACGAGCTCACAATGGCCCTCGGGAATCCCGAGCACCCCGGACGGACACGATTTAACGCCGTGCTCCCTTTCATGGAAGGCTGGATTTCCGAACGCAGGGGGTTACAAAACCCATGAGAGGAGGAAGAAACTGGAGCAGAGCCAAATGCTGGCGCTGCACGAAAGGGTAATGGGGCTAGAGGAAGGAGAAGAGGAACGAGAAGTAGCAGATCGCAGCAAACGACCTGCCGAAGCTTCCCAAGCTACCCCGCCATCTCGGCGGAGAAGCAGCGTGGCTTCCACCGAGCTGCTTCAGCCGAGCATGCCTTGACGGCTCCTGCCAGCTATCCCGTGGATGCTATCACGGAGTCACAAAATTTCCACCTTATGGCGCAATGGAGCAATTTGAAGGGCAAGGCGGCTGTTGGCTCTGTTTATCCTACTAAACCCGACTCAACTTTTCACTGCCGACCGATTCCAGAAGGATATGCTAAGGTGATGGTGGATGAAATAATGGAGGGATTTGAGGACCTCCGGCTTGACCACCGTACCGATGAAGGGGATATCGGCTGGGTTCTGCTCTGAAAACTCCATGCCTATGGCGGAAGGATCTCATCAACCTTCCGAACTGGACGCCTCCGCCTCCTCCTCCTCCTCCGGCGAGTCAGGGCTCTCTGCCTCCTCCACCGCCTCCTCCTCCGGCGAGTGACGATCAGGGCACTCGGCTGGCTCCTTCTCCGGCGCGTGGTGGCACTCCGCCGCCTTCTCCGCCTGCACCGGCGCGCCCGAGCAGCCAGCCTCCTCCTTCTCCGCCTCGTCGGCAAGGCGGAAGAGACCCAGAGCCGCTCCGGCTGCTCCGGCGTCGTAGTCCTTCTCCTCCACCTCGTAAGCAAGGAAAGAAGACATCCGCTCCGCTGCCTGTCGGGCGTCTAGCAAGATACAGCCAAAGGAGGGAGGAGATACAGATTCGGTCCTTCTCTGAAGACTCCAGAGAAGTTACCGTATGAGAGGACCGAGGAGGAAAACGCGAAGTTCGCGCAGACCGAAGTGAATGGCTGGTTTGAAGGGTTGAAAGCAAAGAGACATCCACCTCCGGAGGAGAAGGTAGATCCGGTGAAAGCGAAGCGCACTCTGGCTACCCTGACAAAACCACCCAAGTCTCTGCCGAAAGGCAACTATGAGCGCATTATTGGAAAGGCATTTGCCGAAGCGGAGAGGTCAGTAAGTACTAAATGTGATCAAAGAATGAAAGAACAACGAGCTGGTAAACAAATTGCCCAGCTCGGCGAACAAGCGAAGCAATCGTGCCCCCCGCTCAAGGTGCCTGCTAGCGACATCGTCCATCCGAGGATGGTGCCCGGTTATGGCAATCCTGAAGATTACCTGCCCGACGATCTACATTATGATTTCTTGGAGGTGCAGATACAAAGATACGAGTGCGGGAAGCCTCTCGTCAAAGATGAAAGCTCTCTATCAACGATGATGCGAAGATTGCATGATTGGTACATGAAAACCTGCAGAGAGTCTGAGGGGAGGAGTACTTTGTATGTGAGAGTTAAAAAGGAGCATGACCTCATTGGAATTGAACTGATGCCTATTCCATTTGAGGAGTTCTATCAGTTTTTCAATCAATTGGCCTCGATAAAGCAACGGTCACCGTTCTTGCATCTGTAAGTAGTACTATACATCATTAAGTCTCTCTGTATAACTCAGCTCTTTCATTGCATGTATTTATAATTATCCTCACTATATTATGCAGATTGAAGATCGCCGAATTGAAGAAAAGACAAGTGGGTTCCATTGGGTTCATAAAGACATATCTCATAGATGCAACTGAGGTTGAATTTCATGCCGAAAATATCGAGGCCAACTTGCTACAATCGTTCGTAATAAATGAACACAAGGATATAATACTCTTTCCTTACAACTTCAAGTGAGTGTTCTTGTCTTGTGGCATATTTTGTTTCCCTTATTAGTCCAGGTTATAGTAATGTAATATTGATGAGTTATGCATGTGTGCGTAGCTACCACTATATTCTCCTAGAGATTAAGCTTGAGCAGGGAGTAGTAACTGTCTTAGACTCGAGACGAAAAGATCCCAAGGAGTATGAGGACATGACTGAAATGCTCGAGAAGTAAGTTAAATCGATCATTATCCACCATATCAGCAACTTTGTTCATTTCTAATATCAAATAATTGTTTTCTTTGTATGGCAGGGTTTGGAGAAAATTCACCAAAAAAGCTCCGGGACTGCCGAAGAAGCTGCAATTTAGACACCCGAAAGTAAGTACTATAGTAGCATATTCCACGCATCTCCTAGTGATTCAAGCGCTAGTTTCATCAATACCATTTAACATGCTTGCTAATTATCAGTTTGATTGACCTCTATTTCTTGTAAAGTGGTTGTGGCAGGAACAAGGGAATGATTTCTGTGGATACTACGTTTGCGAGTCCATCCGCCACACGACCTGTGAGCGGGGCTATTCTGACAAACAATATGAAGTACGTAAATAACAATATTCACAATTTTATTTTATTACCATCATTTGTGTTGAGTTTCATTCATTCATATATATATGTATTGACCCCCTTCTTAAAATTAGATGTTTCGTATGCGGGATGAACTACTAGCACCAGATCGCATGCGAGCAATTCAAAAGGCATGGGCGGCATTCTTTCTTGACCACGTGATCGCTGAAGACGGAGAATACTATGTGGACCACGCGTCCGTATGTTAGGAGATTATTTTTGTAAAAGATAATTATTGTATATATGTAGCCGGTAGTGTCGGATAGATATACGAGAACTTGTTGTTCGACCAATCTCTCGGAGAAGGAGAGGTGGTCGATATCACTTCCCTCTGTATGCATATATGTTCATGACGATCTTCTGTTTCCTTTGTTTGCTTACTAGCTAGCTAGCGTGTCTAGCTAGTCCTCTCTATACGTATGTATAGTACGTAGCGTCGACCAAGCACGGACAAAGAGAGGACACTTCTCTCTATTAATTAGCTAGCTAACACAATATATGAAACACCTAAATTAACCCCCAAAACCCCAAACCCCCCTTTAAAAAAACAAAAACCTCAGCCACGTAAATGCCGACGTGGATGACTATTGATCCCGGTTGGTGCTACCAACCGAGACCAAAGGCCCTCCTGCCTGAGCTCAGCGCAGAGACCACGTGGAGGCCCATCAGTCCCAGTTCTGGATTGAACCGGGACTAAAGGGACAGGGTATTAGTACCGACCCTTTAGTCCCGGTTCATGAACCGGGGCTAAAGGCCCTCACCAACCGGGTCAATAGGCCCCTTTTCTACTAGTGTGAATGAATTTCAAACACGCTGCCACCGTCACTCGGCCGCAAACATTGAGATACTTGGTTTTTAAATTCTAGTAAATCCAAAACTCGTCTGAAACTCATTAAACTTGGCATGCTAATGGAGCGGCATCAACATGCCGTGGTAAAAGTTTGTCTCATTTGGGGCAGGTTTGGGTACAAGCTTCTCACAAACCAGAGCTTCTCACAACAAGTGTGATGGTTTCGGTAGGGAACGTGCCACCTTTGTAGATGAAACGATATATGTTGCCTCTTATTGCTTTCAAAAATTTTCTAGTGTCAACATAGAACAACATGAGTGTTGTGTTTAATTTTGGAATTTTTCGGGGTTTGTTTGGATATTTTTATACATTAACTGGGTTTTCCAGGCATTTTATGTGCATAGTTCAAATTTGAACTACATGCACATGCTCTAGTGCATATAAATTGGTTGAAAAAATCAAATATGTGTCCTTCGGTGCATACTTAGGTCACATGCAAGAAATGGGAATGAATTTCAAACACCCTGCCACCATCACTCGGCTGCAAACATTGCGATACTTGGTTTTAAAATTCTAGTAAATCCAAAACTCGTCTGAAATTCATGAAACTTGGCATGCTATCATGGAGCGGCATCAACATGCCATGGAAAAAAATTGTCCCATTTGGGACAGGTTTCGGTAAAAGCTTCTCACAAACCAGAGCTTCTCAGAACAAGCGTGATGGTTTTGGTAGGGAACGTGCCACCTTTGGGGACGAAACGATATCCATTGCCTCTTATTGCTTTCAAAAAAATTCTAGTTTCAACATATAACAACATGAGTGTTGTGTTTAATTTTGGAATTTTTCAGGGTTCGTTTGGACATTTTCATACATTAACTGGGTTTTCTAGGCATTTTATGTGCATAATTCAAATTTGAACTACATGCACATGCTCCAGTGCATATAAATTGGTTGAAAATCAAATCTGTGTCCTTGGTTGCATGCTTAGGTCCCATGTAAGAAATGGGAATGAATGTCAAAGACCCTGCCACCGTCACTCGGCCGCAAATATTGAGATACCTGGTTTTAAATTCTAGTAAATAAAAAACTCGTGTGAAATTCATGAAACTTGGCATGCTATCATGGAGCGGCATAGACATGCCATGGTAAAAAGTTATCCCATTTGGCGCAGGTTTGGGTATAAGCTTCTCACAAACCAGAGCTTCTCACAACAAGCGTGATGGTTTTGGTAGGGAATGTGCCACCTTTTGGGGACGAAACGTTATCCGTTGCCTCTTATTGCTTTCAAAAATTTCTACTGTCAACATATAACAACTGGAGTATTGTGTTTAATTTGGGATTTTTCGGGGTTCGTTTGTACATTTTTATACATTAACTAGGTTTTCTAGGCATTTTATGTGCATAATTCAAATTTGAACTACATGCACATGCTCCAATGCATATAAATTGGTTGAAAAATCAAATATGTGTCCTTCGGTGCATGCTTAGGTCCCATGCAAGAAATGGGAATGAATTTCAAACACCAGGGCACTGTTGATTGCCGACAAAATGTTGAGATACTTTGTTTTTAAATTCTAGTAAACCCAAAACTCGTCTGAATTTCATGAAACTTGGCATGCTATAATGGAATGGCACCCGACATGCCGTGGTATTTTTCGTGTCCATTTTTAGAGAAGGCACACTCAAATAACTGCCAACAAAGGCATTTTGAAACAAATAGCTGCCACTGTAACATCTCAAACATTTAGTATAATTTAAATTGTGTGCGTTCTGTTAACCATTCACGTGACGCCACGCCTCGCTCTTTTGATGGCTAGGAGGTGCCGTGCGGACAGGTTCTTGAGTGCTTGACTAAACGGGAGGCGTGCGAGCTGTACTCCAAAGCGGAGGCTCACCGGGAAGCATGCCAGCTATACGCCGCGCATGCTCACCAGGAAGCGAGCCCTTTGACTTCCGTGGCCGCCCGCCTTGCTCGCATCCTCTCCATTAATGGCACCCAAGCCGCAGTTTAATACGGTCTTTAAATATAAAACACTCATCGCAAATGTTTTAGTTAGAACACCCATATGCAAAACTGACAACTTCCCCAGGAAGCCAAGGGAAAATGTGCCTAGCAAGATTTGTGCTGCTCTTGATCGCAATCGTTTTAGTTAGAACACACGTATGCAAACCGACAGCTTCCCTAGGAAGCCAAGAGAAAATGTGCCGAGCAGGATTTCTACAGCTCTTGATAGCAAACGTTTTAGATAGAACACCCGTATGCAAAGTGAGAGCTATGGTCTTCCCCCTTAAGTCGAGGGAAAATCCGCAGTGCAGGATTTGTGCATCCCTTCAACGCAAACGGTTGTTTTGGATGAACCGTGTGCAACCACGTGCAAACAATTTGGTAAGATTTGCATGTGTCATATTGGGTATGTTGCCATTTGTCAAACTGGAAAGATTGACTTTTTTTTGATCTAGTAACATTGCCATTTTTCAATCCTTATAACACTGCGATTTGTCAAAATATGCAGCTAAAAATCACTAGCACTATCTAATTTTTGCAACTAAAATTCAGTAATTAAGCATAGATTTCATTGTAGATTAAGCAGCTGTTCTTAATTTATAAAAACAGTTCAACTCGACAGCTGAACCGACCAAACTTTTCCCCAATTGTTGCCAACCACGTACTGAAATAGCTAGTTCAACTATATATACTAACTAATTTTAAGTACGTTGTACAGTTCCACCACATCTATAGTCAGATGAAACGAACAAAATAGCCCCTAAGTACTACTACTACGGAGGGGCTTTGTGCTACTTCCGGCAGCCTCTCCTTTGTCGAGCGCGCTCAGTAAGAGGCGGCGGAGGAGGAGGAGGAGCCTACCGACGAGCTGAACAAATGAAATATGGTGCATGCCACTGCCGCACGTTCAGTGACGCTCGCCAGCTCAAACGCCCACTGCCGCTCCAGATGATCCCTCTCGAAGCGGCCGAACTGCTCGTAGATCTCCTAATTCCTTGCCTCTGCATCAGCGTGTAAGGCTCTTTGCGTGCTCGACGAGGTGCTCCTCCTCCTCCCACAGGAACTCGATGTAGAGCGCAAGGTCGTTGATGCACGTGCGGGCCTCCACCTCCGCCTCCCTCCTTCGGGCGGCGGTGGCGGAGCGGGTGATGATCCCGGTGGTCGACGATGGGCTAGCGGCCACGGTGGCCAACGATGGGGTGGAAGCCACGACGGCCACCTCCCGCCTTCGGGCCGCGGTGGCGAAGCGAGTAATGGCCAACAGTGGGGTGGCGGCCACGACGGCCAACTCCTGCCTTCGGGCCACGGTGGCGGAGCAGGTGATAGCCGACAGTGGGGTGGCGGCCACGACGGCCACCTCCCGCCTTCGGGCCGCGGCGGCAGAGCGGGCGATGGCCCTAGATTTCGACGGTTGTGTGGCGGCAACGGCGGCCGACAACAGCTACCGACGGGCACCGGCGGCAGAGCGTGTGGTGGGTGTTCCGCGCACACCCAACAGGGATGCCACGCGCACTACACTGCGCCGGGGACTGAGCCGCCGCCACGGTGTAGCCTCCCAGCTGGAGCTGTCCTTTGATGACGGCGGAGTGACTGAGCGACGATGACGGACCGGTGCCGTTGGCAATTGTGGGAGAAGAAGATCAGTTAAGCTACAGCGAGGGAGGGGAAAATGCGACACAGGACTGGCCGGCCGTGAGGGTTTATATAGCAGGCCGGTAAGCATTGGGATTTTGGGGGATTTCACCGAGTCGGGCAGGAAGCTTGCGCGGGAACCTGCGAGGTTGTGCGGGAACAGGCTCACTGACGATTCATTGGCGCCACTTCGAGCCACCGTTTGGCCAAAAGAATGCCCCCGCGCGCTGCGCAAGCTTGCGCTGTAAGCCGTCTACAGCAGCGGGGTGACAAGACGTGCGAGAGGAGGACGAAAGGACATGTACACATACGGTTAATACAAAAAAGAGTTTGCGATTTAATTACCTACTATACCCCTGTCCTGGTTTATAAGTAGGATTTAACTAATAAAATACGAATGCATGTCGCCAAAGATTATATCGTTGGATTCGTATTTGAACATAGTTTCCAGTTATACAATTTCTGTAACATGCATTAACACATTTTTGGTTAAATTTAAGGTTATATACCAGCAAGCGTTTGCCCGCAACACACACGGCTTATTCCATCACAAACAGCACAAATGGATCAACTGCATGCCACGTATCGCACACGGAACTCTAATCTGATCCGTGCTCTATGCCTCCGACATCGCTCGTACAGTTCGTCTTATTTGCCACGTATCATTGTGCCGGCCTCTGCTCGCGTCCCTCGGTAAGCTCTGCTCGCCGTTAGGCGCCGAGGCGTGCTCTGTTGCGTGCGTCGGTGCGCTCGGCTTGTGGACAACATTTCCTTGCGTGTTCAACTGCTATATGCGTATATATATATATATATATATATGGTTGCTCGCCGTTGAGGCGACCGTGGAGCACTCTGCTCGCGTCCCTCCGCGCGCGCTCTGCCAGCGGTTGGGCATGCGCATGACCACATCGGGGGCTCCATATGCATGTGGTTGTGCCGCACGCGCGCGTTGCCACGCAATGCAGTTATGTGCGACACGATGGAGTTACGCACTACAAATTAGAACTGCCATCAGGGCCTGCCGATATACCTGGCCGTCCGGCTTCCCCTTTAATTCTCGCGGCCATTATAACCATAGTCTCTTCAACCTTTCGACCGCGCCCCACAACACAACAAGCACACCCACGACGACACATAGAGAGGGGATGTCTAGCGGCGCTCCAATGGAGTTCGGTGAGCATAGCATGGAGACCCACGCGAGGGAGACGGATCTCTTGGTGGTGTACACCATCGACCAGGCCGTGGTGGACGATTACATCAACAGCGTTGAGCAGTTGCTTGCTCGAGACAAGTACAAGGTGGTTGGCATCCACCACTAGTACACCGCCGGTCGTCCCGACATAGATCAGAAGGTTGTCGTCGCCCAGTTGTGCGTGGGCCATCATGTCCTCATCTACCACTACTGCATGGCCACAGAGCCTTGCGACCGTATCAACAGGTTTGTCAACAGCACCAATTACAAGTTCACCATGGAGGAAACCACTGACGATATAAAAGTGCTCAGTGTTATGGGCTTGGCCTACAAGAACCTTGTCAAAATCCATGAGCACTACAGGGTCTGGGGTAGCACGAAGAAGGACTCCCTGGTTGAACTCGCCTCGGCCATCATCGACCCCTACTACGAAAAGATGAAGCGGGATGCCCAGAGAACAAGTCCCATATCCTGGCACAGGGCATGGATGCGGCAACTAGATGAACCTCACCTCAGGTTCATGGCCAAGAGCATGTACACATGCTACGAGATGCACAGGCGGATCATTGACATGAGGAAGTGCCTCGTTACCCAAATCGACGAGCCCGGATCGAGCCACAAGCAGAGCAAGCGTCACAAAGAAGTAGATGATGATCAGATGATCGTTTATGCTGGTTAATCATGCATGTAATATATAGTTTACTTTATTGGTGTGTGGAAATGTCATGTGTGTAGTAGCCACCTATGTAATTATGCATGTAATAGTTTACTTTTGTGTGTGCAAATACATTGGTTGTAGTATCCACCTATGTAAGTGGATGTTTAATTTGGTTATGCAACCATGTCCTTATAAGTGTGTGTGTGTGTGTGTTGTTGTTGTTGTTGTTGTTCTGTATGCAATCCCATCGCACAACACACACGTCTTATTAGCAGCAACCATCTATGTTATTGTCGGTCTTTGCACACATTTTGACATCGAATTGCTTGCCGCGTATCACAGACATCTTGTTATATTGAACAGTTTCTGTTCTCTTGTCTCAACACAAACAGTTCATCCGAGTGAACCGCATGCCATATATCGCACACACCTTGATCTGGCTGACCATTTCTTTTGTGTTGCCTCATCGCAAACAGTTAATTGAACTGAACCGTATGCTCTGCATCGCACATGCAACTAAAATCTGAACCATGTTTGACGCATCCGTCATCGCAAATGTTTTGCACCTTTTTTGACGGGTTTTTTACACCATCGTTTGCGATTATTGCATTGCACACAGTTTCATTGAAGGGTCTCTGATCATAGTGTCGCGTTAGCAGCATCCTGCAGTAGTGCCAAAGCAATTTACTCAAGATTACCTCTCAAACTACATGATTGGTGGGCATGCAAACGTTAAAGTATTTCTACCAGGACACGATGATTATCTAGCTGTTTTCATGAAGATCGTGGAAGGATGGGCAGTCGGCCATCACAAGGGGTTGGACTAGAGTCGTGCGTGCCTTCTGCATGGAGGAGGGCACAATATGGGCATTCCGCTTCACCTTGTTCGGCAGCCAGAATGTATTCTGCCTCTTTCTTTACCATCTTTAATAGTACAAGTATAAAATTGTGGTTCATCATTATTTATTTGGTTCTTATGTAATCTTGAACATATGTACCTATGATTCGAATCATGGATTGGTTGTTTGAACCTGATGGATATGAATAAAGCTACATCATACATTCAAATTTGTCGGTGTGAAAAATAGGGGCACATTTTTGTACCCCTTTACCTGTGCACGGGCAGTCAGAGCCGCGCCCACGACCACATCAAGCAGAGCAGGGGAGGTGAGCCAAGGTAAGACCGAAGCCCAAGGCAATCAGAGCAATGCCAACGTCAAGACCACAAAGAGCAAAGGGGCGAAGCAGGTTCCCCCGGCAAGACCCTTGCCGGGGCAACCTCAGCGGCCCCGGCAAGATCCTTGACGGGGCAGCTCGCCCCACGCCAACAGAGCGAGCCGCCCTTGAGCACCACGGCCCCCAACGCCATCATCCACGTGGGGCCAGGGCTCGGGAAGACAATGTTGTGGTGGCATGCAGATCTTTGTGAAGACATACTCAAGATCAGATGAATATTAGAAGACGAGGACCCTCGACGAGATCCTTGCCGAGGAAGGCCACCAGACCCCTGGCAAGGCCCTTGCCGGGGACGACAGCGCGCCACGACAAGACCCTTGCCGGACCGCGCGGCGAGACCCTTGCCGGGTCACCCGACAAGGCCCTCACCAAGAACGCCAGCAGGGCCACCGCCAGGCCCGCCGACGACGAAGATTCCACCGCCGTTCACATGCAGCTGCCAGCCCAACCAGTTGGGCGGGCACCTGCATGGCAACATGCAGCTCCCAGGCCAACTCATCAGGCGCCTGTGTGGCGGCATGCAGATCTTCGTGAAGGCTCCACCACCGCGCCACCTCAGCTGCCTGCCTGCCTACATCGCGTCGCACGCATCGCTGGCCGGGGTGCGTGTCGAAGCGAGGAGGAGCGGCGACGGACGGGACGGGCCTCGCCCCCATCCCTGATAAAGCAAGGGGACACCTAAGCAATGCATTAAATGCATCTTGTCCTGTAATACGAGGGATAACCTCGCAACACTGTACACCTTTCCACCTCCTATGTGCCACTGTCGCAACCCCTTTTTCCTATAAAAGGAGGGCCGAGGCGAACAGGAGAAGGATTCGGCTCTTTCGAACCACGCACTGACCACAACTAGTTCGAGAGCTCAAGAACTCTCAGGAATACACCCAACAAAGCAGTACTAGGGCTTTACGCATCCTCGCGGCCGGAACCTGGGTAAACGATCCTTGTGATGTCTACTAGCCCTGCTCTCCTCACAACCCTGCGCCCCGGCAACCGTAGTAGGGATTCTTGTGATCCCATAGGTGTCGTTCCACACTGACATCTTTGGCGTGCCAGGTAGGGGGCGCAATTGTGAGAATCTGGTCTGGTAGTTAGCCTAGCAGTTCCTCGTCGCCATGGCCCCTAAGAAGAAGAGGGCCACGGCGATCGACTCGTTGGGAGCCTAACGGCCCATGCCGGTGCGGACGAGCAGCGGACCGGTCACGGGCAGGACCCGGGCCGCGGCCCACGAGCACCAGCATCGCCCAGGCGATCGGAGCCTGGCGAGCGGCGCCGTTTGTGCGCCCGACGACCGGCTACACGCCGCCGGATCCAAACACGGAGTTGGGCCCCCAGCAGGTGGCATGGGGCCCTCCGGGTGTGTCATTGTGCCGACTCCGGGCGGTGCGGCGACCTCCAGGACGCATGCACCGGCGACCACCGCGCGCTCTTCCCATGGTGTGCGCGCCGAGCAGCGTCACCATGTTGGTGACCCTGGGCACCGCCGTGGGAAGAGCCCTGTGCGTCGTCAGCAAGATGAAGGAGTTCAGCACGCTCGCCGAAGCACTGGTGAAAATGGCATGCCGCCGCTGGGTCGTGACAGAGCTCCTTCTAACATAGTTAGAAGTCGAAGCGCGTCATTATCCACCCAGCTGTCACCGCCGCCCACGCTAGCGGAAGCTTTGGCGCGTGCACAGCTGCTCCTTGAATTCCCTCCTGCTGCGAAGAAGCTTGATGAGTGGAGGGCCACCATCCGGAGCCTCATCGCCGTCGCAAACAAAGACGATCCGCGACCGGCGGGGCCCTCGGGTCGGCGCTCCACCGAGCCACCACATGCTGGCGCTGGGAGGACCGGGGGAGCTGCGGCCACGGTGCACTCTCCTCCTCCTCGTCAACCGCCGCGGGCGTTGGCCCATCGTGACGACGCTTGTGTTAACATCTCCATAGCACCGTCTGACCCGCGGACCCTCCGCGACCAGCACCAGGTCCTTCGGGAGCGAGCTCACGAAGACGCTCAAACCACCGTCGAGGGACCAGGATCCCCTTTCTCTATGGCGAGTGAAAGGAAGAAGCAGAAGCAAGAGGAGAAAGATGACAGAAGAGTGCGGGACGCCATCCCCCCTTCCCCCTCCTTATAAAGGAGCGGGGTCAGGGCTTGGCCATCCCATCCGGCCAATCCGTCCATCGAAGGCGCGCAGAATCGGGACCGACCCGCTGCACCAACCAGCGACGGCCCGGTTTCCTGCCCCCGCCGCTTGCTACCCCAAGTGCATGGGGGACGCGTGGCGGACGTGCGGAACCGAAGGGACAGGCGAAGCGACCTCTCCCCACACCGTGATCGTGGTGAGTGGACGACTTGAAAACCACGCCCCGGCCCCGTTCAGTAAATGAGCCGCGCCTCCACGCCTCCCTCTTTACGGGGAAGGCGCGAGCCGACTCTTTACTGTGATGTGACGCATGCGTGTAGAAACCGCCCCACGCATGCCGCCCACGTCACGCACGCCCCTCCACGCCGCGCCACGCGCGCGGGTCGTGGGAAGCGGAGCGCGCGAAAAGTCTTACCGCGGTAAAAACCGCCCCGCCTGCCCGCGCACCGTTTTGGGCCTGACCCAACAACGTGTTGCGCTTATGTGTGGCCCGGGCCCGGGGGCTCCTGCTGGTGTACAAAAATAGGGGCACATTTTTGTACCCCTTTGCCTGTGCACGGGTAGTCAGAGCCGCGCCAGCGACCCACACCAAGCAGAGCAGGGGAGGTGAGCCAAGGTAAGACCGAAGCCCAAGGCAATCAGAGCAATGCCAAGGCCAAGACCATAAAGAGCAGAGGGACGAAGCAGGTTCCCCCGGCAAGACCCTTGCCGGGGCAACCTCAGCGGCCCCAGCGAGATCCTTGCCGGGGCAGCTCGCCCCACGCCAATAGAGCGAGCCGCCCTTGAGCACCACGGCCCCCAACGCCATCATCCACGTGGGGCCAGGGCTCGGGAAGACACCTCTGTGGTGGCATGCAGATCTTTGTGAAGACATACTCAAGATCAGATGAAGATTAGAAGACGACGACCCTCGGCGAGATCCTCGCCGAGGAAGGCCACCAGACCCCCGGCAAGGCCCTTGCCGGGGACGACAGCGCGCCACGGCAAGACCCTTGCTGGGCCACCCGGCAAGGCCCTCACCAAGGACGCCAGCAGGGCCACCGCCAGGCCCGCCGACGACCAAGCTTCCACCGCCGTTCACATGCAGCTGCTAGCCCAACCAGTTGGGCGGGCATCTCCGTGGCAACATGCAGCTCCCAGGCCAACTCATCAGGCGCCTGCGTGGTGGCATGCAGATCTTCATGAAGGCTCCACCACCGCGCCACCTCAGCTGCCTGCCTGCCTACATGGCGCCGCACGCATTGCTGGCCGGGGCACGTGTCGAAGCGAGGTGGAGCAGCGACGGACGGGCCTCGCCCGCCCCCGATAAAGCAAGGGGACACCTAAGCGATGCATTAAATGCATCTTGTCCTGTAATACGAGGGATAACCTCGCAACACTGTACACCTTTCACCTCCTGTGTGCCACTGTGGCAACCCCTTTTTCCTATAAAAGGAGGCCCGAGGCGACCAGGAGAAGGATTCGGCTCTTTCAAACCACGCACTGACCACAGCTAGTTCGAGAGCTCAAGAACTCTCAGGAATACACCCACCAAAGCAGGACTAGGGTTTTACACATCCTCGCGGCCCGAACCTGGGTAAACCATCCTTGTGCTGTCTACTAGCCCTGCTCTCCTCGCAACCCTGTGCCCCGGAAACCGTAGTAGGGATTCTTGTGATCCCATAGGTGTCGTTCCACACCGACAAAATTCAAATCCAAATATGGTACAATTTGAAATAGCAGCAATTAAATCACGGTGAAATTACGCCCTCCAGGTCATTACGACACATAGGGTTGGTAAAACACAAACATTTGCGATATACGCCATAATCCGACACGGTTCACAGAGAGGAAACGTGTGCATGTCGGCGTTCTGGGAACGGGGTACCAGACTTGCTCGCCGCTGCCGCGGGCGTGGCTCAAGGGGTGGCCCAAGACGCCCATCTTCATCGGCACAAGCTCAAGACCCTCGCGAGGGGCCAAGATTGCAGGCGGACTGACGTGAAGCTTCCTCAGGCATGGCCTCGTCAGGCTGGCTCGTGAGGAGGCGGAGGGATCAAGGCGGGGTACCTCACGAGGTGCCCATGATGCAAGCCATGACGACCAAGGGCGCCAGGCGGGCGCCACCCCATGCAGTGTCCTCATTTCCTCTTTGGTGCAAAGGAGGCAAGCGCAGGCCAAGAGCATCAAGCAAAGACAACCATTTCGGTGCAACAAGACCAAGACCAACACGACGACAGGAAGGAGGTCATCGTGGAGCCCAAACCGGCGTCACCGTCAGAGCCTTTGGCACGCGAGGACCAACTTTAGTCAGGATAAGTGTACTAGATGTTCCCCTTCAAAATGGCCAATTGTTGGCGCCCTTCCCGCTCAATATTTGGGAAGAGGCCCAGGGCCTCTGCCTATAAATAGGACTAGCCACCCACAGGGTAGAGAGATATTGATTGAGAGAGAGAGAGAGAAGCGACTGAACTCCCCCTAGCAGTTCGTCGCACCGGCCAAGAACAGACCATCGCGAGGCTGTTCTTCCTTGTACTGCTTATTCATCGCCCCGAGGCAATCCACCACACCACACACTAGAGTAGGGTATTACACCACAATGGTGGCCCGAACCAGTATAAACCTTGTGTCCCTTGTGTTACTCTTTGTGTAGTTTAGATCCCTGCGAGGCGACGAGGTGTAGGTAGGTTGGAGGTGAGATCTCCGCATGCACCCCAGAGTTCGAACCTAGAGGGTCTGCCGGAACCCGAAATCCGACATTTGGCGCGCCAGGTAGGGGTGCGCCGGAGCTTTCCCTTCCGCCGACCCGCTCTCCGCCAACATCACGATTCGCCCTATGATGAGCGCTAGCGCAGGGTCCAGGGGGCTCCGAGCCTTGGCCCCAGCCTTGCGACGGGTGCAGTGGCCGAACAAGTTCAAGCCGGAGACGCCACCGCGCTACAACGGCACGACTGATCCGCTGGCCTTCCTGCTGGCGTACGAGGAGGCCGTCCTCGAAGCAGGGGGCGACGACAGGGTCATGGCTAACTGGCTTCCCATGGCCCTCACCGGCGCCCGCGCGTGTGGCTTCTCCACCTGCCAGCGGCTTCCGTGGCCTCTTGGAAGGAGCTGCGCGACCTCTTCCTCGCCCAGCACGCTGCGCCGGCGCCCCCGGTCGTTGCAGCTCTCCTGGGCGGCTCGCAGGCGCCACCTTCAGGCCGCCACATCAAGCCATTCGTCCGCCAGATCGACGCCGCCTCCGCGCGGCATGGGGCTCCTCCGGGTCGGTCGGCGCCCAAGGACGATCTGGCCTTCAGCTCGGAGGATCACCCCTCCAACTCAGCCTCGCTTTCGGCGCGCTCCCAATGCTGTGCACCCCCACCATCCGCCAGTGGCCGTCACCAGACTCTCATCGACGGCGGCGCAGGGCCTCGGCGTGCTCTCGGTTGAAGCCTTCAGCCTCCTCCACGCATCACCGGAGCTTTCAGCCCAAAGAGTTCTTCTTGGGCGTCGGAGGCGGTCCCCCCAGCTCCCTGGGGCAGATCCGTCTTCCGGTGACCTTCGACACCTACGACAACTTCCGCACGGAGCTAATCGACTTTGACATCGCCCCCATCGGCCTCCCATACAACGCCATCCTCAGCTACCCAGCACTAGCCCGATTCATGGCCGCGACTCACCCGGCGTACAACCTCATGAAGATGCCCGGGAGCAGCGGCGTCCTCACCGTGTCCGGAGACACCGGGGATGCGTTGCAAGTGCTCAAGCTCGTCTTCAAGACTGCGGTGGCGGCACAGCCCGCCGACTCAGACGCCCCTGAGCCCAAGGGGGCTGCGCCGCCCAAGAAGAAGCAGTTGTTCACCCAAGACAAGGCAGAAACCAAGCAGATACTGGTCGACGAGGACGGGTCCACTAATGCCACCTTCACCATAGGCGCCAACCTCGAGCCCAGAGCAGGAGGAGGCCCTGGTCAAGTTCCTACGCGCGAACAAGAAGGTGTTCGCATGGGAACCTGATCACCGGGCAGGGTCCCAAGAGGCGTGTCGAGCACCACCTCAACGTGTGCTAGCCCCAACGTGCGCCCGTGAAGCGTAAAGCGAGACGGCAGTCCACCGAGAAGGTGCTTTCATCGTCCAAGAGACCCGCAAGCTAGAGGCGGCAGGGGTCATTCGCGAGGTCCGATACCCAGATTGGTTGGCTAACCCGGTTGTCGTGCCAAAGAAAGGGGGGAAGGAACGCATGTGAGTCGACTTCACCAACCTCAACAAAGCCTGCCCGCAGGATCCATTCCCGCTCCCTCGTATCGATCAGATCGTCTACTCCACCACCGGGTGCGACCTGTTATGTTTCCTGGATGCCTTCTCTAGCTATCACCAGATCAAGATGGCGGTAGAAGACGTGGAAAAAACGGCTTTCCTGACCCCGTGTGGAGTGTACTGCTACACATGCATGTCGTTCGGGCTGCAACGCAGAGCGACCTTTCGTGGCCGATGCACATCGCCTTGGGTCGGCAGCTCGGGAGGAATGTTGAGGCTTACATCGATGACATTGTGGTGAAGTCTCGGGAGGCCGTAACCACGATACAAGACCTGGAGGAAACCTTCATGAGCCTCAACGCAGTGGACTGCGGCTCAACCTGCAGAAGTGTGTGTTTGGGGTCCCCTCGGGCAAGCTCTTGGGCTTCCTCGTGTCCCACTGGGGCATCAAGGCTAACCCAGAAAAGGTCAAAGCAGTCGAGGACATGAGCCCGCCGAAGACCCTCAGAGATATGTAGAAGCTCACTGGGTGCGTGACCGCACTACGGCGCTTCATCTCCAAGTTGGGGGAACGAGCGCTACCCTTCTTCAAGCTGATGAAGAAAAAGGGCCCCTTTGAATGGACTGAAGAGGCCGACAAGGCATTCCAAGATCTCAAAAGGTACTTAACCAGCCCTCCGGTAATGGTGGCTCCGCGCCCTCAAGAGCCCCTGGTGCTCTACCTTGCAGCCACTCCCTACTCTGCCAGCGCAGCCCTGGTGGCGGTTAGGGAGGAGCGTTGGACCAAAGCCGCGGCAGCTGCCCGGGTCAAGGCGAAGCAGGATCAAGGGGGCCTCACAGAGACCACTACCACAGCCGAGAAGGATCAGCCGCCGCAGGGAAGCGCACTCGGAAAAGAAGAGACCCCTCCCCCTGGCGACCAGCCGCTGGGGGCTCCACTGTCTCAGGAGACGTCACGGCCTCCGGAGGACGCCAGCAGCACCAACACTCCCAACCTCGTCGAACACCCTGTGTACTTCGTCAGCACAGTTTTGCGGAACGCGAGGGCGCGGTACCCCATGCCCTAGAAACTCCTCCTCGCGCTATTGGTGGCCTCGCGCAAGCTGTGGCACTATTTTCAGGTCCATCCCATCAAGGTTGTCTCAGCGTACCCCTTGGAAAGGGTGCTCAGAGTCTAACTTCATTTGGAAGAGTCGCTGAGTGGAACATCGAGCTGCAAGCGTTTCAGCTAGAATTCAGCACCACCGGAGTCATCAAGGGGGCTGCGCTAGCGGACTTCATGGCGGAATGGGCAGAGGCGTCGGGCCTCAAGGCTGATGAAGATCGATCCCTATCCCCGGGAAGCGAGGCACCGGACGGTTGGGTCATGTACTTCGACGAGGCGTTCTCCAGACACGGCGCGGGGGCTGGCGCGGTGCTTATATCTTCTACTCAAGACAAGCTCTACTACGCCGTGCAGCTCTGTTTCCAGCACGGTGAAAAGGTCTCCAACAACATAGCAGAATATGAAGGCCTGATAGCAGGCCTGAAGGCTGCGATCGCCCTAGGAGTGAAGCGCCTTACCATCAAGGGTGATTCACAACTCCTCGTCAACTTCTCCAACAATGTATATGAGCCGAGGGATGAGCACATGGAAGCCTACCTCGCGGAGGTCCACAGGATGGAGAAGCAGTTCTGGGGACTAGAGTTGCAGCATGTGCCTCGCGGCACCAATCAAGAGGCTGATGACATCGCTGAACGGGCATCCAGGCGGCTACCTCAGGAACCCGGCGTCTTCGAGGAGCGGCTCTTCAAGCCATCGGCAACGCCATCGCTGTCAAGCACGGTGCAGCCTCGGGAAGAGCTCCCCCAGCCACCTGCCTCGGGAGCCTCGGTCTGCGGCCCGGCCTCAGGAGCGCGTCTGCTCCTGATGCTGGAGACTCAGGAGGGGTGCTGGATCACAGAGCTCCGGAGTTACCTGACGCAAGGGACCTTGCCAGAAAAGGAGGAGGAAGCGGAGCGTGTGGGGCGGCAAGCCACGTCGTACTGCATCAGGGATGGAGAGCTCTACCCGAAGCGACCGAATGATGTGTCCCTATGTTGCATTTCCAGGGAGCAAGGGAAGGAGCTGCTGGCAGACATACACGTGGAGACTGTGGGCATCATTCGTCATCACGGACCCTCGTTGGCAAGGCGTTCCGCAATGGGTTCTATTGGCCCATCACGCGCTCAATGATGCCGTGGAACTGGTAAAGGCTTGCGAGGCCTGCCAATTCCATGCCAAGCAGATCCATCAGCCGGCGGGAGGTCTGCAAACTACACCCCTCTCGTGGCCATTCGCAGTCTGGGGTCTGGATATCCTAGGCCCGTTCCCTCGGATGCCGGGAGGCTATCGCTACCTCTACATCGCCGTGGACAAGTTCACCAAGTGGGTTGAAGTGCAAGCCGTCCGCACCATCCCCGCAGGTTCTGCGGTCAAGTTCATCAAGGGCATCATGAGCCGGTTCGGGGTGTCAAACCGCATCATCACCGACAACGGTTCGCAGTTCACCAGTAACCTCTTCAAAACATACTGTGCTAACCTTGGGACGCAGGTATGCTACGCTTCGGTAGCGCACCCACGGAGCAACGGTCAGGCCGAGGGGCCAACGCAGAGGTCCTGAGGGGCCTCAGAACCAGGACATTCAAGAAGAAGCTGGAGGCCTGCGGCAGAGGCTGGTACGACGAGCTTCAGTCCATGTTGTGGTCCATCCGCACGACCGCGACCAAGCCGACTGGCGAGACCCCGTTCTTCCTGGTCTATGGAGCTGAAGCAGTCCTCCCTCACGAGGTCAGGCGTCGTTCCGCACGGGTCCTGGCGTTCGATGAGGCGCAGCAGGACGCCATGTGCGGGACAGACCTCGTGGCCGGGGAGGAGCATCGCCCGTGGTTGCCGCTATGAGCGGCGAGGTACCAACAAGAACTGCGGCGATACCACTGCCGCAACATTCGCCCCAGAACTCTTGACGTAGGAGACCTCGTGCTCAAACGGGTTCTCTCCAGGGTGGGACTGCATAAGCTCTCTCCCATGTGGGAGGGCCCGTTCAAGGTTGTTCATGTTTCCAGGCCCGGCTCCACGCGCTTGGAGACTCAGGAGGGGATGCCCGTCCAGAACGCATGGAACATCCAGCACCTCCGGAGGTTTTACCCCTAAAAAGGACCGGAGCCTGTGAAGAAGGCAAACGCCTGTGAAGCTTATCTTTCTGAGAAAGGCCCGGTGCCTGTGAAGAAGGCAAATGCCTGTGAAGCTTATCTTTCTGAGAAAGGCCCGGTGCCTGTGAAGAAGGCGAATGCCTGTGAAGTTGTTGCGTTTTGGAAAAGGCCCGGAGCCTGTGAAGAAGGCCAACACCTGTGAAGTTCACTTCCCCAAGAAAGGCCCGGAGCCTGTGAAGAAGGCCAATGCCTGTGAAGCTCGCCGCCCGTGACACTCTCACGTAATAATGAGTTGGGGCTGTACACGCCCCGGAGTCTCAGGAGCGCCGGCCTCAGGCCCTGGGGCTCCGTCCCACGCCTGGCAGCACTTAGCTCTGCTACTGGTGAGAAGACGTCGAAGACTAGATTAGGTGCCGGACGCGGCTCTTTCATTTGCTTTCTGCAGTTGGCTTGTTCATTCCCATTTGAAGTTTTATTGAAGTTGTTGCCGTCTTTGGCTTGTGACTCTTTTCCTTCTTCTCCCTCCTGCCTTGATTTCTCTCGCGTGAGCCTCGCGAGGGAGCAACGCAGGCACCCTCGCGAGTGTTTTCTGCCCCTATTGTTTGAGGCTTCCCTAACCGGGTCCACTACGGGAGCACCCCTCCAGTCCATGCCCCACGGGTACCGCGACGCGAACACAGGACCTGGGTCAGTCGCCTCCACAACTGAGGCCGAAAGCTACCTCTCATGGCTAATCTTTGCAGGGCATGAAGCGTTCGACAAGGCCTCGGCCTCGGGAGGCGAAGACCACGACAGGTCACCCCCAAGCTAAGTAATTTCTACGCGCAGGCGTGTGGCACAGAAGCCTAATGCAGAAATAGCGGAAACAGTACGATAATTAACAGCAACAGTCCAAGCATGCCCCCACGGGGCCCTACACTACTGTCTCTTTGCGCGGGAAAAGGAAAAGAACAAAATAGGCGCGGCTCGCTTGACACCAACTCGCGGCGAAGGCTCGAACAGCCTCCGGAGCTCAGGAGGACTCCCTCTCGCGCTTCACCGAGGCGCGACGGCGGGCAGACCCGCTACCTCCCTCCAGGCGGGCGCGGCGGCGCGGAGGCTGGTCGCGGCCACCGCTGGAGGAGCCGCTGTCCGAAGAAGAGTCGCCGAAGCTCGACGAACCCCGAGCGCCGCCGACCACGCGCGCGCTGTCATCTTCATCCCGATCGTCGTCAGGGCTAGGCCCACGGCCGGTCGCCGCCCTCGGGCAGCACCCAAGCGGCGACCGCCTTCCCGAACACCCTAACGTAGAGGGTGGCATCGCCGTCGAACTTGAAGTGCAGGGTGCACCGCCCGGCTCGCCACGCGCTGGCAAACGCTTGCCACCGCTGGTCAGACCACGCCCCGGGCGGCGGAGACCTCCATGAAGCCTGTGGAGGCCCGGCTGCAAAGAATCGTCCGCTGGAGCGAGGCCGCCCGGGCGCCGCCGGAAGTTCACCTTAAAGGAAGCGGGAAGCTGGAGTTGTGCTGGTCGGCTCCACCGACCACATGACAAACTCCGGCAGCACCTTCTTCCGAGTGGAAGCGGCCTAGGGGTCGCGCGTCAGAAGCCGCCCACTTCAACGGCTCGACACCCATCGCCACATGGGAGATCGCCTCCACGGTCACGAGAAGCCGCTCACGGGAGCCACAGGTGGTGCTGCGAGGACGGCCTCGACCGCGCGCTTGGCGGGGAGAGTCAGCTCCACTGGCGGGCCTTTCCTTTCTCCGCGGCCGAGAACCTCTTCGGCAGAGCCATGGAGAAGAAGGAGAAGCAAGAAGAGATGGACTGGAAGGGCACGCGCCGTTCCGTACTTGTAGCCGGGGAAGGCCAACCGTCGACCTCCACGATCACAGGTAATCATGACCCGCTTTGCATGCAGGGACTTGTCAATTCGTGTAGTTGCCGAGGCGTCGTGGGGAAGTGGAGACGCCCACGTCCAATCAACCGCCATGCGGCGCCCAAGGCCGCACGCTGTTAGGGCCCGCGGCGCTTCGCACTTGCCACTTCGCTTCTCTGTTAAGCCAAGTCCAGGCACGCCTTGGGCCCGGGGGCTACTGTCGGTGTTCTAGGAACGGGGGTACCCAGACTTGCCTGCCTGCGGCCTGCGGCGTGGCTCAAGGGGTGGCCCAGTACGGCCCATCTTCATCAGCACAAGCTCAAGACCCTCGCGGGGCAGACGACAGGAAGCTTCCTCAGGCACGGCCTCGTCAGGCTGGCTCGCGAGGAGGCGGAGAGATCAAGGCGGGGTACCTCAGGAGGTGGCCATGACGCAAGCCATGACGACCAAGGGCGCCAGGCGGGCGCCAGCCCGCGCAGTGTCCTCATTTCCTCTTTGGTGCAAAGGAAGCAAGCGCAGGCCAAGAGCATCAAGCAAAGACAACCATTTCGGTGCAACAAGACCAAGACCAACACGACGACAGGAAGGAGGTCATCGTGGAGCCCAAGCCGGCGTCACCGTCAGAGCCTTTGGCAGGCGAGGACCAACTTTAGTCAGGATAAGTGTACTAGATGTTCCCCTTCAAAATGGCCAATTGTTGGCGCCCTTCCCGCTCAATATTTGGGAAGAGGCCCAGGGCCTCTGCCTATAAATAGGACTAGCCACCCACAGGGTAGAGGGATATCGATTGAGAGAGAGAGAGAGAGAGGAGCGACTGAACTCCGCCTAGCAGTTCGTCGCACCGGCCAAGAACAGACCCTCGCGAGGCTGTTCTTCCTTATACTGTTCATCATCAGCCCCTGAGGCAATCCACCACACCACACACTGGAGTAGGGTATTACACCACAATGGTGGCCCGAACCAGTATAAACCTTGTGTCCCTTGTGTTACTCTTTGTGTAGTTTAGATCCCTGCGAGGCGACGAGGTGTAGGTAGGTTGGAGGTGAGATCTCCGCATGCACCCCAGAGTTCGAACCTAGAGGGTCTGCCGGAACCCGAAATCTGACAGTGCAAGCATGCACACAGTTGCCGTTTGCAAAGCATGTGCGATGTCAGACAATATCATAAACGGTGCAGGCAAAATAAAAGTTTGTGTTAGTTGCCTTATTGTACACGGTCCACAACCATGAACTATTTCTGATGAAGTATGCATCGTACACGTTGCACCACAGAATAGTGTGTGTGATAGTTGTGTGTACGACGATGTTACGACGGTCCGACGTTTCATAATCCTGTCCGACACTCGTATGATGATTAGCTAATCTTCTTAATTAGTTATCACATACGATTTGGGAAAAGCAAGTGTGTGCGATTGTATGCTTATCATACACGTTCTATAATAGTGAACTATTTGTGATGGACCGCGCATCGTAAACGTAGCACCACAGAATACCGACTGCGATGGCAATGCGAGCACAAACGAGTAGGAATACTGTACATGGATCTTGGTTCCCCATCCCCAACGGTTTCTGGGTCGTGTGGGAAGGACCCCCTATCGCCCACACTCACTTGGCGACAGTGATATGTCTCCAACGTATCTATAATTTTTTATTGTTCCATGCTATTATATTATCTGTTTTGGATGTTTTATATGCTTTAATATGTTATTTTATATGATTTTTGGGACTAACCTATTAACCTAGAGCCCAGTGTCAGTTCCTGTTTTTTTCCTTGTTTTAGAGTGTCGTGGAAAAGGAATACCAAACGGAGTCCAAACAGAATGAATCTTTCATGATGATTTTTCTTGGACTAGAAGACATCCAGACGGCTTAGAGTGCATGTCAGGAAAGCCACGAGGCGGCCACAAGGTCGAGAGGCACGCCCAGGAGGGTAGGGCGCGCCCCCACCCTTGTGGGCCCCTCGTGACTCCACCGACCTATTTCTTCCGCCTATATATTATCAAATATCCCAAAACCTTCCAGGGGAGCAACGAAACCACTTTCCACCACCGCAACCTTCTATACCCGTGAGATCCCGTCTAGGGGCCTTTTCCGGTGTCCTGCTGGAGGGGGATTCGATCATGGAGGGCTTCTACATCAACACCATTGCCTGTTTGATGAAGCGTGAGTAGTTTACCACAGACCTACGGGTTTGTAGCTAGTAGCTAGATGGCTTCTTCTCTCTCTTTGATTCTCAATACAAAGTTCTCCTCGATGTTCTTGGAAATCTATTCGATGTAAGACTCTTTTGCGGTGTGTTTGCCGAGATTCGATGAATTGTGGATTTATGATCAGCTTATCTATGAATACTATTTGAATCTCCTCTGAATTCTTATATGTGATTTGATGTCTTTGCAAGTCTCTTTGAACTATCGATTTGGTTTGGCCAACTAGATTGGTTTTTCTTGCAATGGGAGAAGTGCTTAGCTTTGGGTTCAATCTTGCAGTGCTCGATCCTAGTGATAGAAGGGGAACCGACACGTATTGTATTGTTGCCATCAAGGATAAAAAGATGGGGTTTTCATCGTATTGCTTGAGTTAATTCCTCTACATCATGTCATCTTTCTTAATGTGTTACTCTGTTCTTTATGAACTTAATACTCTAGATGCATGCTGGATAGCGGTCGATATGTGGAGAAATAGTAGTAGATGCAGGCAGGAGTCGGTCTACTTGACATGGACGTGATGCCTATATTCATGATCATTGCCTTAGATACCGTCATAACTTTGCACTTTTCTATCAATTGGTCGGCAGTAATTTGTTCACCCACCGTAATATTTTCTATCTTGAGCGAAGCCTCTAGTGAAACTATGGCCCCCGGGTCTACTTTCCATCATATAAGTTTCTGATCTACAATTTTAGTTTCCTATTTACTTTCTTTGCAATCTTTTACTTTCCATTCCACAAACCAAAAATACTGAAAATATTACTTTACTGTTTATCCATCTATATCATATCTCACTTTGAAAATAACCATGAAGGGATTGACAACCCCTTTATCGCGTTGGGTGAAAGTTGGTGTTTGTTTGTGCTGGTATTCGGTGACTTGTGCGTTGTCTCCTACTGGATTGATACCTTGGTTCTCAAAACTGAGGGAAATACTTACTCTACTTTGCTGCATCACCCTTTCCTCTTCAAGGGAAAAACCAACGCAAGCTCAAGAGGTAGCAGATGGTTCCAAATGCCGTCGCGAAAAGGGGTTAAAAACCGTTTGTATAGCACTGACGCGTACCAGTGCTATCCTATCACACCTACAAAGTACTTTTAGTTTCATACTTGTTCTAGGTAAAGCGAACCTTAAGCGTGCGTAGAGTTGTATCGGTGGTCGATAGAACTTGAGGGAATATTTCTTCTACCTTTAACTCCTCATTGGGTTCGACACTCTTACTTATCTAGAAAGGATACAACCAATCCCCTATACTTGTGGGTTATCAATCACCGCAAGATTGAACCCATCACAAAGCACCTCTCCCATTGCAAGATACATCAATCTAGTTGGCCAAACCAATTTACTGTTGGGCAATTGATAGAAAAGCGAATAATCATGACTATATCCAAGGCAATGACCATGTATATAGGCATGATACGTCTCCAACGTATCTATAATTTATGAAGTATTCATGCTATTATATTATCCATCTTAGATGTTTTATATGCATTTATATGCTATTTTATATGATTTTTGGGACTAACCTATTAACCTAGAGCCCAGTGCCGCTTTTTGTTTTTCCTTGTTTTTGAGTTCTACAGAAAAGGAATACCAAACGGAGTCCAATTGACGTGCCAATTTTTGTTGATTTTTTATGGACCAAAAGAAGCCCCTGGAGAAAAATAGTTGGGCCAGAAGAGTCCCGGGCTGTCCACGAGGGTGGGGGCGCGCCCACCCCCCTGGGCCTGGGCCCCTGCCTCATGGACGACTCGGAGACCCCCCCTGACGTGAAACCAACGCCAAAAATTCCTATAAATACAAAAACCTACAGAAAATAACCTAGATCGGAAGTTCCGCTGCCGCAAGCCTCTGTAGCCACGAGAAATCAATCTAGGCCCTCTCTGGCACCCTGCCGGAGAGGGCCATCATCACCGGAGGCCATGGAGGAGGATCCCGGAGGGGCCATCATTGCCATGAAGGCCAAGGACCAGAGGTAGAACCTCTCCCCATCTAGGGGGGAGGCCATGGAGGAGGAAGCACAAGGGGGAGAACCTCTCCTCCTTTCTCTTGGTGGCGCCGGAGTGCCATCGGGAGGGGAATCATCGCCACGGTGATCGTCTTCATCAACATCACCATCATCATCACCATCCTCATCTCTTTTACGCGGTCCAATCTCCCGCACACAGTTGTAATCCCTACTTGAACATGGTGCTTTATGCCACATATTATGATCCAATGATGTGTTGCCATCCTATGATGTTTCGAGTAGATATCCTTTGTCTTTGGGTTGATTGATGATCTAGATTGGTATGAGTTGTATGTTTTATTATTGGTGATGTCCTATGGTAATCTCCGTGTCGCGCAAGCGTGAGGGATTCCCGCTGTAGGGTGTTGTAGTACGTTCATGATTCGCTTATAGTGGGTTGGTGAGTGACTGAAACACAAACCCGAGTAAGGGGGTTATTGCGTATGGGAATAAAGAGGACTTGATGCTTTAATGCTATGGTTGGGGTTTACCTTAATGATCTTTAGTAGTTGTGGATGCTTGCTAGAGTTCCAATCATAAGTGCATATGATCCAAGAAGAGAAAGTGTGTTAGCTTATGCCTCTCCCCCATATGAAATTGCGGTGACAACTACCGGTCTTGTTAACGATCGCCTAGGACAATTCCGCACACCGACCCATCATTATTCCACACTCGCTATTTATAATATTTAGTAATATATTCTAACTTTATGATAACAGCACCTACTTTTATATTTTAGCTCTCCGATACCATGCAAAGTTATCCTCTTCATACCCGCAATGTAGTTTTATTTCTCGTTTCTAGTTGGAAGCAAACGTTCGGTGTACGTAGAGTCGTGTCGATGGCGAATAGGGCTTGAGAGAATATTGATCTTACCTTTAGCTCCTTGTGGGTTCAACACTCCATAGTTATCACTTCCACCTTTGGAAATTGCTACGATGATTCCCTTCACTTGGGGATTATCAAGGCATCATGTCTGAGACAAGTAGACCGAATCCTGTCTGCATCTACTACTATTACTCCACACATCGACCGCTATACAGCATGCATATAGAGTATTATAAGTTCATAAAGAACGAAATAATGCCTTAAGCAAGATGACTTGATGTAGACAAAGTAAAGTCAAGCAATACGAATAAACCCCATCGTTTTATCCTTAATGGCAACAATACAAATACGTGTCTTGTTGTCACACCCTGATTTTCATGGCACAACACTTAAGATGATAAATCATGATAAAGTGTGGTTTGACAAAAACTTTTGCATTGTTTGACTTTTTATTTGAGTTGGTTTTCTCTCTATGATTTTTCAAGTGCTCTTTAAAGTCAACTACTCCACCATCTGTACCTCATCTCCTTGCCCCAAACTTCTGCCCAATGATCATGCCATGTGTATAGAGCAATATAGTATTTTCTTACAAAAATAATTTGGCCAAAAAGTATTTTCTAAAATTAGTTTTTAAAAAACCCTTGAATTGAGATTTGCACTGCAAGTACTTGATTTGAGGTGTGAAAAATATTTCAAAAGGTATATTTGAAACCTATTAGATATAGGATTCCCATATACCACAAAAATATAATTTTAAAAGTTATTTTACTATTTTATTTAAAAGCTTTTTCTTAAGGCCAGAAATGGTCTTTAATAGGGGAAATTATTTTATTGTTTTAAAAATATTTGACAAAAATCAGGGAAACTCAGTGGGCATATATTTCCATATATAAGAGTTTCAACACATGGTCATGTTCAAAATATTGGTCAAATCCCTCAAAACCCTTTACGGATATTTCAAGCTTTTGAAATATTTACAAAGGCAATATTCTCCAAAAATTCCAAGAAAATTCTAGCATGTCACATATGACATGTTTGATGATCTTGGCAAGTATCATGTCATGGAGAATAGTATAACCCCATGAAATCCCCTCAAAACCATTTCTGTCCATTTTGAATTTTGAGCAACTTTACATTGCCAAACATGTCCAAATGTTCTCAAACCTTGTGAACATGCTCAAATGGTCTAATAATTCATCTAGACCAAATGGCACAAGTTGGAGAAAATGTTATATTGATGAAAGTGCCCCAAAACCCTCTCTGACCAGAATCAAATTTGAACAACTTTGTACTACCAACTTTCTCTCCTTGACCCCAACTCTTGTGAGCATGTTCACATGACCAAATGAGGCCACTACACCAAGTGGTTCATCAAGGGGAAGTGATTTGCTCAACTAGATCTACACAAGTTCATTTCTTCTAATTTCTAGGGTTTACAAAAGTTGCATTGGCAACTTTGCCCAAATGGACTCAACCTTGGTGGAACATATTATTATCTCATGCCATTTGACCCTGTCAAGCCTCATGACAATAGGAGTTCATTTTCTTGCCCAAACCAGCAACAAACACCTTGTGCCATTTTACTAAAACCCCTGTTTTGACCACTTCCACTCTTCTCCATGGCCTCAACTTTTTACCACAGCCCCTCCTAGTCCCCTTGCACCTCAAGTAGCAATGGCAAATCCATAGCTCAATTATTGGAGGGGTAAAACCCCACTTTCTCTCTCTGGACAGCCATGGCAGCATCTCTTTCCTCCCTCTATTTTTATTTCCTACCTCTACCTTAGTACCTAAGCTACCCCAGGGCATCTCCATATGCACCAGCAACTAGTAGACAAGGAGGGACACATCCAGAGCGCGTGGGCATGCCGTGGTATACCAAATGGGCGCTCTGGAGCATGCTACATTGTGCTCCCGCACTGTAGCTGCGTCCTGCCCGAGGCTTCCGACCACCTCGGCTCTCCCCCTCACGCCCGCCGATGCTCCTAGACGTCCTCAGCACGCCACGCCTCCGTCCCCCTCCTCCTTCTCCCTCCTGCTGCCCTTGCTCGCACGCGCACCGGCCGCCTGAGAGCTCCAATAAGCGGCCTCACACGCGCAGCACCTCTGGCCCCTCCTGCTTCCTCTCTCTTCTTTCCCTCACTCCGGACCGAACCCACGAGCACCCCAGACATGCCCACGCGCGCCCCTGTGACCCACAGTAACGGCAACGACCTCGCCGGCGCACGAGTCTACGGTGAGCCGTGGCTCGCCTACTTAAGGCCGTTCCAGGCCCTCCTCGCTGCTCCATTTGCTCACTCTATCTCCCGTACACCACCCAGGCGAGCCCATTCCTCCTCCTGCGCCCTCGGCCTGCGCCCATGGTCAGTAGAGCAGCCAGCCATCGCCTAAATCCTCGACGCCCGAGCCCCCTCCTGTCCATATATGGGTATCTTTGCACCCCCCCACAGCCCCATAGGAGCTCCCTCGCGATCCAGTTACTCCTCCCGGAGGCCAAGGTGCCGAGCCCACCATCACCGTCGGCCACGTCCGCCACGGTCGGCGTTCTCCTTGACCTGGTCCTCTCCGGCATGCGTGTGACCCATGGATGGATGCGCCCCTTCACTCTGACCACGCAGGTGGGTGGAACGTCGCTGGAGGTTGGTTGGGTCGCCGGTGCGAGCAACGGCAAGTCTCTCCTGCCGCTGATCTGTTCAAGCTGAGGGAGGGTGACGAATCCGACAATGAACCGGCCACGCTTGCCGGTCGACCAAGGCTGAGCCACTGACTAGTGGGCCTCGCCCCGCCCCGTTAAGTGGACACGGGCTCTGCCTGCCACCGCCTTCGCTCGGGGAAGGCGTAGTCCCTCGAGTGCACCTCCTGCGTCAACAGCCGGCGCGCGGCCGAGCAGCTGGGCCGGCCCGCTGCCTATCTCTCGCCTTGCGGGCATGATAAGGGTAAAGCCCCCTTTTCCTTTTTCTTTTTCCCAATAGACTTCAAAAGCACTTAAATAAATCAAATCAACTCCAAATTTGATGATTCAAATTTCTAGGGGATCCACAAATCATGATCTGTCACATGGTGCTATTTGCACGATTTTTCCAGAAACTTCCTCTTCAGAAATATTTATCAAAACCCCATTTTCCATTTCTGTGATGAACTTTAGAAAATCACAGAGAGCTCAAAATTGATCTAAATGACATGATTCAAAGTCCTAGATCTTTATAAGTTCATAACTTAGTTTATGAACATTTTACTTAATACTTTCTGTACCACATAAAATAATGAGCCATTTCTTCATATTTGTCAACTTTGCAAATTCATAGGAAATTCATTTGAACTCCAAATCCAGTGAAACCAACTCCTAAATTCTTTTAAAGTCATTCCTTGTTAAATGGGTGCCTTCGATCATTTTTCAAAATAAATTTTATGTGCACTTCTTGCAAATCCACAAATCCGTTGATTCCATCATATTGAAATGTTTAGAGATATCCACTGATGAAATCCCAATGAAACCACTTTGGTCATTCCTCATATGACCAAAGGTATCCTAGAAAAGTCCAACTCACATTTTTAGAGCACTTTTATTTTTGCCTTGTTGTGTTACTTATTGTGATTGTTTCCGGCGTTAGTTGACAAAGTAGACGAAGTACTTGGAGAAGGACCAGAAGATTTCAAGACTCTGATGAACCAGGCAAGCAGCCCTTTGACCATGTCTATGAAACCCTTTTTATGCATGTCATATAGCACTTTTATTGCTTGCATCGGAGACATGATACTGTGGTGACCACATGGGGTGGTTTGCCATTGTTACTTCCTCGTTGATACTTGCATTGTGCATGACCCTACCTTCTTATGAGGGTTATGCCGGTGGGAGTAGATAGGATGCTAAGTAGATGCTACGCAAAAAGGGGCGGGTATATGCATGATGAAGGATACAAAGTATTTTCAAAGTACTTTTCGAAAACCCCGTCTGGTGCCACTTATGCCCGAGGGAGATGATGAGATGGGTAACCACTTGATGACCAAGTGGTGTACCGAGGCGAGTGTGTGTTGTTTTCGAAAACGGATTAGATTTAAGATTTGTCGACTGTCCCAACCTTACATGCGCAACCACTCTACCCTTGTATGGGAAAGGGCATTATTGATTACCTAGGCCGATACTAGCTTGGAGCCCGCATTACTAGTGACGGGGGAGAGTTGGTGCTCTCTCTCGGGACAGGGTCGTGCCAGGTAGGGCGGCCATGACTGTTTTCACAGGGCACCGGATACACCGTTGTGTCCCCTCTCGGATGTTACGATCTCGAGTGAGTATCGTATGATGTACATCGTGAGGATACGGAACAACGAGTGGACTCCTTGTTAGTGTCGTCTAGGGAAAGATAGTGATCGGGTGCTTACCCCGGGTACTTGAGGTATCGCGGGTCGTGGATGACACGGAAGTTCCTCGGATCTTGTGGGTAAAGTGTGCAACCTCTGCAGAGTGTAAAACTATTCGAATAGCCGTCTCCACGGTCAAGGAGAGTTGGGTGGTTCTGCTTAAACTACGTCCAGAGTTTACAAACCGTGTGTGTGTGTGTTGATAAAACTATTTGGGTTAAGTCAGATGGCTTGACACGATGATCAAGTTGGATTGGTGTCCAACTCCGCTTATGTTGATATCTGTAACTTGTTCATATGGACATCTGTATTCTCCTGATGCATGTCTTACAAGTTGTTGAACATGTCATTGCACTCAAAACTAGCTTTCTGCAAAAATTTACCTATATCATGCATTGTTGTATCTTGAACCAAAACATGGGTTGCTTATAGCACATTCAAAGTACTCATTGGCTTGCCACTGGTTATTTTATTGGCCAGGCATGAAAGAACATGATATAATGAAGAGTACCTTGGAGACGAACATGCGAGCTAGGACGCTTCCCAGTTAAAATGCCTGTAGGGTTAAGGTAGATGGCATGGGTCCAAGTTGTTATTGAAGATTTCCACTGCGATGATACACTCAAAACTTGACCATAATGGTCCTACTTGTGTAAAACGGTATGTATGGATGTAAGACTCTTGTTATTCAGCTTCTGTGTGTTCAGTGAGCATTGATCTCTAGGATCACTATACACGTGCATTCGATGATCTCGACTTATGAGTCGGGGTCCCCACAGAGCTGGTATCAGAGCCATCCTGACTGTAGGAAACCTTAGTTAGCATGGTCGTTAGTTAGGGTAAAACTATTTTCAAAACTATCGCTGGTTTTCAAAAACTGTCTATACTTCTCTTCCCTTCTCAGTTTTTCGAAAACTAAGGTATACTTTCCCCATCGATCTCTTCCCTTCAAAACTATTGCAAAGCGGTCGCTAGCACCCTCAAGCCCCTGACCACGGGATTCCTTGTAATCCTCGTGGATAGCCTAGAAGGAGTACACCTTACCAAACACTCACCCACCTCTTCTGAACCCAAGATTCGCGACACCACAACAAGACGATGCCAACAGAAGATACGCCTTTGAAGAATGAGGACATGAAGACCCAGAGGATGGTGAAACCTTCGGCATTACACCAAGATGGTGCAAGCTTAGCCTACGATGACTAGGGCATAGGAAATGCAAGATCATGATATACATCGCTAATAGAGCAATCCTGTCCTTACCGTTGTTGTATCGACAACCACCGGTGGATGAGAACCTCGCCATTTGGTCCGCCTCACGATAGTGAGCAGGAAAACGGTTCTCTTCATCCCCCTCTCTTGGTGTAGATGTTGTCATCAACGTAACCAACATGTTGGACCTCTATTATGCCTTGTTAAAGTCATTGCATAAAGGATTGCCACCTGGAACCGCCGACACCTTAAAAAGGTAAAAGTGATCGTCATGATTAGGAAGACAAGAGGAGACCAAGTGAACGCCAGCTACGAGGAACCACCTTCACCCCATCACTTCAACATGTGAGAAGTTGTTGAAGAATCTTCAGGCTCAACCCGGATTGTTTCACCAAACAACTATAAGAGACATAGAAACACCTGAGGAAAACTCAGAAGACTGCATGAGGCACAAGGCACGACTACTGAGTCCGAGAACCCCTAGGGTAGGATGAGTCATGTACCCCCTATGCGCAGCCGAGTCCGTATGATGGTTCGAATAGAACCATGATTGTGTGTTTCTTGTTTTTATTTGTTTGTGTTTTGATATAGGTCGCACTTTTGCCCTAGGCGACAAGTATGCGACTATATCACCTTCCTTACCTTGCTTCTTCTGTTTGGCCCTTTTTGCACCCGTTTGTTTGCACTTGCACTATAGAACCCCCTTAGGCATCCCTATCTATGCCACTTTTCTCTCTCATCTCTCTCCTCAACTGAAGACTAGCAAGACAAGATACACCAAGGATTCTACTTTGGCAACCAACCAGCACTGAAGACTTTTGCTACAACCTCCTCGACCAAGTGCAGCCCCCTAGAGTTATGGTTGCCCCTCAAGATTACAGACCCATTCCTAGACCCTTCAAGACTTCATAAGATACCCCAGCTCGAACCCTTAACCATGTGCTTAACCTCTGAGTGCAAGAGAACCGGTTAAGCCTCCGTAACCTTGCTTATCACTGGGTTCATTATGGAACTAGTGGACATAGTGAACGAGCACATTATCATCCTAAGATAGCACCAAAACTAACGATGCCATAGGGAAGACCAATTTAAGGATATAGGAACAGAGGACAAATGACTTGATGAGTTTATATTAGTGACCTTGAGGAATTATTTGAGACTCTTCGGAGGATTATAAGGCTTTCATGTTGGTAGATGAACTTGGTGGGATCATGATTATAGAGTAGCATAGCTTTCATTACCCCTGAGTAAATTATATTTAATATGACAATTATGATCGCAAGCTGAAATTCTTGGAAGTATAAGGATTTGACTTAGCCAGGGGATATTGATAGGAGATAGTTGATATTACGATTATGACTTAGGGGAAAGTGTGGAAACTCTCGCGGGACATGAGATTTGGATTAAATAGGTTACCCTAGTGGAGTATGGATGCAGAGTAATTTTACATGGTTCGGAGTAAATTGGATTTAGGCTGATGATCTTGATCCTGATACCATGTTCCTCGATGGACAATAAACTAGGAGATTGGAATTGATTTAAGGTTCTATATAAGCTGGAGGTTGGAAGTTACTTGACCCCGATAATGGGAATTGGTGGACTGACTACAGCAAGGTAGCCCTTTCAAGTATTTGGGGATTATAGGACATTAGAAGATCATGTGGAACACCATAACCATTGGATTTGTAGAATTGAATGGATTATGTAGTGATTGATGGAAGTTAATGGGTTGTTGGAGTTGATTCATAGGAAGGAAACAAGATCTTGGAGTGGCTTACGACGTGTTTCCTTAGGATAGATGTGCTTTATCTTAGACCTTGGAAGAATAGGCTGAGCACTTGGATTGTCATGTTCAAGCTTAGCAGCTTATATGTTCTACCCATGGATTTTTAGGGGTAGACATACATATGAGTTTGGGGATTGTAGACATATATGATTTTGTTAGACCTCCTCTCGAGAGTTAGAAGGATATGAATCACATGAGTGATGATTGGAGTTGACCTATACGAATTGATGCTATCAGTGATATGATGTGATTTGTTTAAAGGACTAGATAGCACAATTGGCATCTCAGGAATTGTGCTCAAGGATAAGATGATAAATGTTCACTCGCACACTAGAATCCTTGAAACCCTTAAGCCCTACCAAGCTACAACACGGTCAGATCATGACCATGGGTCTTGACTCTAGATCGAGAACACCTTGGACCATACTCAACTGTGACCACCACCAATTCCCAAGCCTACTTTATGTACCCCGTGAACAAAGTCTTCATGGAGTGCTTAGACAAGATAGTTGTCCTCATCATTTGGTGACCTACCTGTCCACCCGGAAACGGAAGAAGACCCGTTCAGTTGGTTCGGGAACATTTTAAGACCGCCACATCAAGGAGGGAGAACTATACCAACCACCGTCGTCAAGAAGTAAACCTCCGCCTCAAAGACCATGTGTATCTGCAAGCCACTCCTCCCTAAGGAACCAAGCATTTCCATGACAAGGAGACCCACACCAAGATTATCGACCCCCTCCAAGATCACCGCAAGACAAAGAATAGACGGCTACCAGCTGGAGCTACCACCTGAGATACCCACTGTGCACAAGTTTCTCCACACGACACAACTCTGGAAGTATTTCCAACTTCCTAACTTGCCCGGTCTCTACGAGGGCATTAACCACCGAGCCATCGACCCCTAGCCCAATCTAACCTACCGCGAGCTACCCATTAGCAACCTGGATCAAGAAGAGCGTCATACACGAAGCCACACCATCAAGTACTTCAAGCTCAATGGAGCACTACACAGAAACAAAAGCAGTATGAGGACGTGAAGACTACCCCGAATCCAAGTTTCCATACTCCTTTTGGCACCTAGTTTGGGAATCTCGGGGACGAGATTCTTTTAAGGGGGGCAGGTCTGTTACACCCTGATTTTCATGGCACAACACTTAAGATGACAAATCATGATAAAGTGTTGTTTGACTAAAACTTTTGCATTGTTTGACTTTTTATTTGAGTTGGTTTTCTCTCTATGATTTTTCAAGTGCTCTTTAAAGTCAACTACTCCACCTTTTGTACCTCATCTCCTTGCCCCAAACTTCTGCCCAATGATCATGCCATGTGTACAGAGAAATATAGTATTTTCTTACAAAAATAATTTGGCCAAAAAGTATTTTCTAAAATTAGTTTTTCAAAAACCCTTGAATTGAGATTTGCACTGCAAGTACTTGATTTGAGGTGTGAAAAATCTTTAAAAAGGTATATTTGAAACCTATTAGATATAGGATTCCCATAAACCACAAAAATATAATTTTAAAAGTTATTTTACTATTTTATTTAAAAGATTTTTCTTAAGGCCAGAAATGGTCTTTAATAGGGAAAAATTATTTTATTGTTTTAAAAATATTTGACAAAAATCAGGGAAACTCAGTGGGCATATATTTCCCATATAAAAGAGTTTCAACACATGGTCATGTTCAAAATATTGGTCAAATCCCTCAAAAACCCTTTCTGGATATTTCAAGATTTTGAAATATTTACAAAGGAAATATTCTCCAAAAATTCCAAGAAAATTCTAGCATGTCACATATGACATGTTTGATGATCTTGGCAAGTGTCATGTCACGGAGAATAGTATAACCCCATGAAATCCCCTCAAAACCATTTTTGTCCATTTTGAAGTTTGAGCAACTTTACATTGCCAAACATGTCCAAATGTTCTCAAACCTTGTGAACATGCTCAAAATGGTCTAATAATTCATCTAGACCAAATGGCACAAGTTGGAGAAAATTTTACATTGATCAAAGTGCCCCAAAACCCTCTCTGACCAGAATCAAATTTGAACAACTTTGAACTACCAACTTTCTCTCCTTGACCCCAACTCTTGTGAGCATGTTCACATGACCAAATGAGGCCACTACACCAAGTGGTTCATCAAGGGGAAGTGATTTGCTCAACTAGATCTACACAAGTTCATTTCTTCTAATTTCTAGGGTTTACAAAGTTGCATTGGCAACTTTGCCCAAATGGACTCAACCTTGGTAGAACATATTATTACCTCATGCCATTTGACCCTGTCAAGCCTCATGACAATAGGAGTTCATCTTCTTGCCCAAACCAGCAACAAACACCTTGTGCCATTTTACTAAAACCCCTGTTTTGACCACTTCCACTCTTCTCCATGGCCTCAACTTTTTACCACAGCCGCTCCTAGTCCCCTTGCACCTCCAGTAGCAATGGCAAATCCATAGCTCAATTATTGGAGGGGTAAAACCACACTTTCTCTCTCTGGACAGCCATGGCAGCATCTCTTTCCTCCCTCTATTTTTATTTCCTACCTCCCCCTTAGTACCTAAGCTACCCCAGGGCATCTCCATATGCACCAGCAACTAGTAGACAAGGCGGGACACATCCAGAGCGCGTGGGCATGCCGTGGCATGCCAAATGGTGTGTTGGAGGCGTGCTCTGGCGTGCTCCCTTGCAGCAGCGTCTGCCCGAGGCTTCCGACCACCTCGGCTCTCCCCCTCACGCCTGCCGATGCTCCTAGACGTCCTCAGCACGCCACGCCTCCGTCCCCTCCTCCTTCTCCCTCCTGCTGCCCTTGCTCGCACGCGCACCGGCCGCCTGAGAGCTCCAATAAGCGGCCTCACACGCGCAGCGCCTCTGGCCCCTCCTGCTTCCTCTCTCTTCTTTCCCTCGCTTTGGACTGAACCCACGAGCACCCCAGACATGCCCACACGCGCCCCCGTGACCCACAAGAATAAAGAACGACCTCGGGGTGCAGGTCTCTGATGAGCCGTGGCTTGCCTACTTAAGGTCGTTCCAGGCCCTCCTCGCTGCTCCATTTGCTCACTCTATCTCCCGTACACCACCCAGGCCAGCCCATTCCTCCTCCCGCGCCCTCCAGCCTCGCCCATGGCCGCAGCCGAGCCGCTGGCCATCGCCTAAATCCTCGACGTCCGAGCCCCCTCCTGTCCATATATGGGTATCTTTGCACCCCCACAGCCCCATAGGAGCTCCCTCGCGCTCCAGTTACTCCTCCCGGAGGCCAAGGTGCTGAGCCCACCATCACCGCCAGCCATGTCCGCCACGGTCGGCATTCTCCTTGACCTGGTCCTCTCCGGCATGCGTGTGACCCATGGATGGATGCGCCCCTTCACTCTGACCACGCAGGTGGGTGGAACGTCGCCGAAGGTTGCACAGGTCGCCGTGGCGGCAGCAAGTCTCTCCGCCGCTGATGCATTCGGCGGAGGGAGACGAACCCAACAGTCGGGCCCCGCCTGTCGGTCAGCCAGCAAGGCTGAGCCACTGACTAGTGGGCCTCGCCCCGCCCCATTAAGTGGAGACGGGCTCTGCCTGCCACCGCCTTCGCTCGGGGAATGCATAGTCCCTCGAGTGCGCCTCCTGCGTCAACAGCCCGCGCGCGGCCGAGCAGCTGGGCCGGCCCGTTGCCTATCTCTCGCCTTGCGCGCATGATAAGGGTAAAGCCCCCTTTTCCTTTTTCTTTTTCCCAGTAGACTTCAAAAGCACTTAAATAAATCAAATCAACTCCAAATTTGATGATTCAAATTTCTAGGGGATCCACAAATCATGATCTATCACATGGTGCTATTTGCATGATTTTTCCAGAAACTTTCTCTTCAGAAATATTTATCGAAACCCCATTTTCCATTTCTGTGATGAACTTTAGAAAATCACAGAGAGCTCAAAATTGATCTAAATGACATGATTCAAAGTCCTAGATGTTTATAAGTTCATAACTTAGTTTATGAACATTTTACTTAATACTTTCTGTACAACATAAAATAATGAGCCATTTCTTCATATTTGTCAACTTTGCAAATTCATAGGAAATTCATTTGAACTCCAAATCCAGTGAAACCAACTCCTAAATTCTTCTAAAGTCATTCCTTGTTAAATGGGTGCCTTTTCTCATTTTTCAAAATAATTTTTATGTGCACTTCTTGCTAATCCACAAATCCCTTGATTCCATCATATTGAAATGTTCAGAGATATCCACTGATCAAATCCCAATGAAACCACTTTGGTCATTCCTCATATGAACAAAGGTATCCTAGAAAAGTCCAACTCACATTTTTAGAGCACGTTTATTTTTGCCTTGTTGTGTTACTTATTGTGATTGTTTCCGACGTTAGTTGGCAAAGTAGACGGAGTACTTGGAGAAGGACCAGAATATTTCAAGACTCTGATGAACCAGGCAAGCAGCCCTTTGACCATGTCTATTAAACCCTTTTTATGCATGTCATATAGCACTTTTATTGCTTGCATCGGAGACATGATACTGTGGTGACCACATGGGGTGGTTTGCCACCGTTACTTCCTCGTTGATACTTGCATTGTGCATGACCCTCCCTTCTTATGAGGGTTATGCCGGTGGGAGTAGATAGGATGCTAAGTAGATGCTACGCAAAAAGGGGCGGGTATATGCATGATGAAGGAGACAAAGTATTTTCAAAGGACTTTTTGAAAACCCCATCGGGTGCCACTTATGCCCGAGGGAGATGATGAGATGGGTAACCACTTGATGACGAAGTGGTGTACCGAGGCAAGTTTGTGTTGTTTTCGAAAACGGATTAGATTTAAGATTTGTCGACTGTCCCAACCTTACATGCGCAACCACTCTACCCTTTTATGGGAAAGGGCATTATTGATTACCTAGGCCGATACTAGCTTGGAGCCCGCATTACTAGTGACGGGGGAGAGTTGGTGCTCTCTCTTGGGATGGGGTCGGGCCAGGTAGGGCGGCCACGACTGTTTTCACAGGGCACCGGATACACCGTTGTGTCCCCTCTCCGATGTTACGATCTCGAGTGAATCTCGTATGATGTACATCGTGAGGATACGGAACAACGAGTGGACTCCTTGTTAGTGTCGTCTAGGGAAAGATAGTGATCGGGTGCTTACCCCGGGTACTTGAGGTATCGCGGGTCGTGGATGACATGGAAGTTCCCCGGATCTTGTGGGTAAAGTGTGTAACCTCTGCAGAGTGTAAAACTATTCGAATAGCCGTGTCCACGGTCAAGGAGAGTTGGGCGGTGCTGCTTAAACTATGTCGAGAGTTTACAAACCGTGTGTGTGTGTTGATAAAACTATTTGGGTTAAGTCAGATGGCTTGACATGATGATCAAGTTGGATTGGTGTCCAACTCCGCTTATGTTGATATCTGTAACTTGTTCATATGGACATCTGTATTCTCCTGATGCATGTCTTACAAGTTGTTGAACATGTAATTGCACTCAAAACTAGCTTTCTGCAAAAATTTACCTATATCATGCATTGTTGTATCTTGAACCAAAACATGGGTTGCTTGCGAGTACATTCAAAGTACTCATTGGCTTGCCACTGGTTATTTTAGTGGCCAGGCATGAAAGAACAGGATATAATGAAGAGTACCTTGGAGCCGAACATGCGAGCTAGGACGCTTCCCAGTCAGAATGCCTGTAGGGTTAAGGCAGATGGCATGGGTCCAAGTTGTTATTGAAGATTTCCGCTGCGATGATACACTCAAGACTTGACCATAATGGTCCTACTTGTGTAAAACGTCATGTATGGATGTAAGACTCTTGTTATTCAGCTTATGTTGTTCAGTGAGCATTGATCTCTGGGATCACCGTACACGTGCATTCGGTGATCTCGACTTATGAGTCGGGGTCCCCACAGTTGTCCCCTTCTGTCACTACGATATAGATCACCGCTAGATTGAACCCATCACAAAGCACCTCTCCCATTGCAAGATAAATCAATCTAGTTGGACAAACCAAATCAATTGAACGGAGAAAAATACAAATCTATAATAATCATTCATAAAAGAGTTCATAGAAAACTCAAATAATATTCATGAATAATCTGATCATAAACTCACAATTCATCGGATCCCAACAAACATACCGCAAAAAGATTACATCGAATAGATCTCCTAGAACATCAAGGAGAACATTGTATTGAAGATCAAAGAGAGAGAAGAAGCCATCTAGCTACTAGCTATGGACCCGTAGGTCTGTGATAAACTACTCACACATCAACAGAGGGGCAGCAAGGTTGATGTAGAAGCCCTTCGTGATTGATTCCCCCTCCGGCAGAGTGCCGGAAAAGGCCTCTAGATAGGATATCGCGAGAACAGAAACTTGCGGCGGCGGAAAAAGTGTTTGGGTGGCTATCTGTTGGTTTCCCGATTTTAGAGAATTTATAGAGGCGAAATTAGGTCAAACGGAGCAAAGGAGGGGCACGGGGCACCAGGGCACGCCTACCCCCCTGGGAGCTGCTACTTGTGATCCGCGTTGGTATTTCCCCGAAGATGAGGGGATGATGTAGCACAATAGAGGTAAGTATTTCCCTCAGTTATGAAACCAAGGTTATCAATCTAGTAGGAGAACCAAGCAACACTTTGTAAACATCACCTGCACAGAAACAACAAATTGAGATAGTTTAAATCCTCGCAATCCATCACAAATTGAGATAGTTTAAATACTCGCAACCCATCACAAGATCGAACAAATCACAAAGTGAGATAGTTTAAATACTCGTAACCCATCACAAATTGAGATTATTATGTCTATTTCTGTCACTGAGATTGAGCACTGCAAGATCGAACCCAAAACAAAGCACCTCTTCCCATGGCAAGATAAATCAATCTAGTTGGCCAAACCAAACCAATAAATCGGAGAAGAAATGCGAAGCTATAACAATCATGCATAAAAGAGTTCAGAGAAGACTCAAATAATATTCACGAATAAATCTGATCATAAACTCACAATTCATCGGATCCCAACAAACACACTGCAAAAAAGAGTTACTTCAAATAAATCTCCAAGAATATCGAGGAGAACATTTTATTGAGGATCGAAGAGAGAGAAGAAGCCATCTAGCTACTAACTGTGGACCCGTATGTCCGAGGTAAACTACTCACGCATCATCAGAGGGGCAACAACGATGATGAAGAACCCCTCCGTGATCGTTGCCCCCTTTGGCAGAATGCCCGAAAATGTCTCTAGATTGGATCTTGTTGGGGATATTACTATTGGCCGTAAACCGGCCAGGAGAGGCCGGGTTAACTTCATTAGTAGTCAAGTATGATTGAAGCCCATGAAGGACATTCAATAAGGGCCCAAGGCCCAAAACTGGTTTAAGGGTTGTAGCCGTAAACCGGCATTAGTATGTAACTTGTGTTGTAAGTTAGAATGTCAGGACCCCGATTCCAAGTCACATCGATCTAGCCGGTAACACCTCATATCACTTTGCGGCCTCACGCACGGTATTCCCACGGTTGTCGCCTTACCATGGCCCGGGACCGTTTGCGTCTTTTGGCTCACGTATATGATAGTGTCGCTAGCATCCATATGACAAAGAACCCGGGCCGACATGGCTAGTCGTGAACCCAAAGCGGCGCTAACCTATGGGGACAGGCATACATGAATCACATCGAGCATGTCGGTCATCAACGTATGAATTCGGGCTGTAACCTTTGGGCTAACAGGACTCCGGTATCCCGGGCTGTAGCGAGCTAAGCAGGACTCGAATAACACCGCGTGACATTTCCCGAAGGACGGACATATAGGAAGTGAAACACATGCCGGCCAGTCAAGTGTCCAAGCGGTAGTGCTTTGGGCTAGCAGGACTCGGTGAACCGGCTGTAGCGGACTACTATCGCTCGTAAGCACGAGACTACATTTCCCCATATGAGAGGCTGCCGAGGATAAACAACTAGTTTGTCGTATCCCACACATACCAAGCATTTCAAACATACACACAATATGCTCAATATGTGTAAATACGACGTGGCATCACAACATAACTCTACGACTCAGATATTTATTCAATAGGCTCCGAGGAGCGAGATATTAGAAACATGGGTCTCATGACCCAACACTCAGAGCATACAAGTCAAAACACAAGCGGAAGCTAAACATGTCTGAGTACAGACAACTATAAATGAAAAGGGCTGAGAAGCCTGACTATCTACCAGATCCTGCCGAGGCACAAGATCGTAGCTGAGGTATCAAGCTAACCGTCAAGTCCAAGCGGAACTACTAGCGAGATCAAGTCTCTCTGCAAAACGTAAAATAAGCAAACGTGAGTACAAACATACTCAAAGAAGACTTACATCAGATCTAGCTACATATGCATCATTATCAAAAGGGGTGGTGGAGTTTGTTGCGGCAAGCCAGCTTTGACTCGGTGGCTATCTGAACTACTACTGCAATTAACTCTTTTGAGGTGGCGCTTTACGAGTCCACATATTCACCATATCAATACACCACTATGGACCCGCTCCGTCTCCCTACGAGAACGCCATCCATAGCACTCACGCTTATCTTGCGCATTTTAGAGTATCCACTTTCACTTGTCTATGAACTGATATAGGCAACCCAGAAGTCCTTCTCCGTGGACACGGCTATTCGAATAGATCATATTAACCTGCAGGGTGTACTTCTTCACACACGCTCTCACCACTTACCGCCGTTTACACGACATGTACTCGGCAACCTTCAAGCGGAAGCCCAACGTGGGTGTCGGCCACAGCCTACCTAAACACACAAGTCCCAAGTCCAGTTTTATCGCCTATTCGGGTTCCATCCGCAGGGAGTCCGGCCGAGGTTTCCCATACAGCCCCGAACGATGTGTGCAGGGTTCCCGAGACACCAAACGGGCGAATCGGTATACCGGGCCACGGTGCCTACCGCAACACAACCCACCCCTACGGTCAGCGTTGCGTGCGGCCCCCAGCATGCTACAAACACCAGAAACTACTTGCAACTCGGACCGAGGACAAGAGTGGTTAAGAAGCCGAGAGGTCCATTGGTTTCGGGCCCAATGCGTGGTAGTAACTGTTTCATGGATCACAAACACAGATCTCAGTTTACGAGGACGGCTGCAATGAGACAACCCACCATGTACTCCTACATGGCCTCTCACCGCTACCTTTACCAAATCGTGTTCACACACTTAGCTCACACACGCAGATGGGACATGTTCACACACCTCCGATTCATCCCCGATGAATCGGACCTGACTCAACTCTAAGCAGTAGCGGCATGACAACAAGCATGAATGAGTAGGCACAACATGGCTCAAACAACTCCTACTCATGCTAGTGGGTTTCATCTAATTCTTGTGGAATGACAGGTCATGCAGAGGATAAAGGGGTTCAGCTACCGCAGCAAGTAACACATGAGTCGTTGTTGTCCTAATGCAATAAAATAGAGCAGGAGCGAGAGTGGGATTATATCGGAATGAACAAGGGGTTTTGCTTGCACAGCACTTGAAGATAATATAGTTCTTCATCGGTGTCATCAAACTCATCGTCGTAAATGCGTCTCTTTGAGAGGGGCGATTACAGCAAACAAACAAGAGAGAACACAATCAATGCAATGCACATTCACATGAATGACATGTCATGTTAAGGTACTGAATTCACCTAATGCAATATCTAGCCAAGTTAATTGAAGTGGAATTCAAACAAGAACAAATTCCAACTCCAAATGTTATTCCATAATTTGCCCTAATCATGATTCATCCTATTCAGTGAGGTTAACTTGCTCAAACATGCATGAAAGTGCCATAAACAGATTCTTCATATTTTTCTGATCATTTTCATATATAAATTATTTCCATTGGAGTTACAGTTGAATTTCTATGAATTTTAGAAGTTTAGGACATTTTAAAATTTCCTAAATTATATTAAATCCAGAAAACTAGTTATTGCGTCAGCCTGACGTCGATGTGACGTCAGCGAGTCAACTGGGTCGCTGTCCAGGTCAACTCTGACGCTGGGGCCCACTGGTCAGTAGTTAGTTTAACTAACTAATATCGGTTAGTGTTAACCCTGTTTAGTTAGTGGCCGGGCCCACTTTCGCCGCTGACCTGTGGGGGTCAAATGGTCAATCGGGGCTAATCCACCGTCGAGTCGCCGGGCGAGGCCGAGACAGCGGAGGCCTTCGGGTTTCTTGCTCCAGCGACCAAACGGACGGGGAGGGCTCTACGGTAGCTTGAAGCGCCGCGCATCGGGTGGTGCAGAATAGTTGGGCTGGTCGCCGGAAAATGCGCCGGCTGACGAGGTTTGCGGCTGCCATGGTTCGGTTGGCGGCGGTATCGTAGCTTCTGGCGTGCAGATCGACTAGCTAACGGCATATGCATGACATACTGGCGTGCCACGAATCCGTTGGACATGGTGGTGTGACCAAAAGGTCGCGGAATAAGCGCCGACGACGAGCTCGGGCGGAGGCGAGCTTCGGTCATGGTTGGGACGAGGCTAGCGGGCGCAAATGAGAGAGGGAGAAGAGGGGTCCGGAGCAGAATCTCACAGCGCGTCGTTTGATGGTGTCGGGTGGCTCGGGGAAGCACCGGAGCGAGCGAAGCGGCGAGGGGGATCTCCGGCGGCCGGCAATGAAGATTTTGAGGATGACGATGATGTGGGGCGTCCGGTGGTGTGTGTGTCCTCGAGGAGGCGTAGACGACGGAGGCGGATCTCCTAGACATCTTTGGGGTGGCTAAGCGGTGGAAGTGGCGCGCGAACGGGCGTCGGTGGCGGCGGCTCCGTTCGGTGAGCTCAGGGAAGAGGGCTAGAGGGGAAAGAGAGGGAGCGAGTGAGGGAGAGGAGCGAGGGGCACGGGCGTCGTCGTGGCGTCGCGAGGAGGTCGGGAGGCCGCCCGGCCTGAGCGGGAGGTGGCGTCGGGCGTCAGACAGCGCCACGCCTCGCCTCGCCCTCTTGGCAGAGGAAGGCGACAAGCGGCGAGGCGGTGGTGGGCTGGGCCACCGGCTGGGCCATCGAGGAGGAGGGGGAGAGAAGGCTGGGCGGTGGGCTCTTGCAGTAAGCAGGTAAGGTACTCTCTCTCTCTCTTTTATTTCCATTTTCTATTTTCTGTAATTATGTTTGGCTTTAATAAAAATGCCAGGCATTTCCAAAATCATGAAACTGGTCAATGTCACTGTTTGGAATATTTCCAACAACAAACATTTCAGTTTGTGATTATTTGAGCATTTAAAATATTTTATAGTATTTAAATGCCCAAATGCAAGTACCATATGAATTAATTCAAAAGTCCAGATGTCATGGAAAAATGTGCAACATCTCTGGTTACTGTTTCCAGCATTTTTCCAAAAATGGTGAACATTTTTGAAGGCCATTTGAAATCACTGAAAAATATTTATGGTTGAGCCTATTTGAATTCCTTTAATGCTAGGGTTTAGGCAATCCCCATTTCAAATTTTCATGAAAATTAAACATGATGCATGGATGCAATGCCACTAGCTACAATCAAGCTCTAGGGCTGTGACAACTCACCCCCACTAAACAAGAATCTCGCCCCGAGATTCAAGACGTGAGGTAAGAGGAAAAAGGGGAGTCACAAACTATTACAATCTTCATGATCCATTTGCCCTTCCTGAAGATGTTGATTCATTCCATCATCTTGGTATTGACGTCTTCGAGATCTTCACCCGACACAACAACGGGAAGAAGGGGGAAACCCTATATGATTCGATCTTCACGAAGATCAAGTAAACATGATCGACTCACGGACTGAGATGGTGACACATCTCGAGTTGAGACACAAAACACATCGAAAGGGAGGAATAACAAGCAGCGAGGTTTGATTAGTGGGCAACAATTCCACGCTTAGGGAGATGATGGATGGTGTCAAGGTGGCGAGGAAATAATTGTCATGATTCAATAGCGGGGCACCTCAGGGGAGGTGACGCGAGGAACTATTCCCTTAAGTGGCAAAAGAATTACTTTTGATACAAAGATCATTGAAACTCTTCATACCAGCCTAAGGCAATTCACAACGATCGTTTGGTGGAGTGCAAAGAAATGGTACACCGGACTAGAATGGATGATGTGGACTACCTTGTTGAAGACAACGCAATGGATGATTTTGCTTATCATCGGAGGTGGAGGGGACCCATGGTAAGTCCACTTTTGAGGACGATTCTGGACAAGAATTACTAAGAAGGCAGCCTATAGTGAAATGGCACAAGGACGGTGCAAAATTTGGGAACGAAATGCAACTGTTGGAATGTTCCAACCATCATATCTGTCTGAGATTCAGATCCGATTGGTGCCAAGATATTCCAGACTAATCGGGTCTGGAAAGAAAAATGAAAGTTTGCAACACAATCGACGAGATGGCGTTGTGAGATTCTCGGGATATGAACTACGATAGCGAGCTCCAAAACATGAGCTGGTTTTGCTACAAACATGTGAACACATTGTCCTAGACAAGCATGACCACATAGTAGTCTTATAATAAAACACTACCGAGTTCAGGTGGGAATCATCATCGAGGATGATGAAGTCTTGTGCATTACCATGGATTAGCACTTAACTCCTTTTCCTAGAACAAGTCAATCAGTGGCTTAGTGTGCTATGGAATTCATAAGGAATGAAGATGATCAGTCTATCAGACCATGGAATACTTCATGCGTGCATGGTGACTTGGAATGATTCGAAGGAAACAAAACAAACCTTTCTCAAATTCATGGCGGCAACTTACACCTAAAACACATGAATTCGAGGAAGTCACTCTTTCATCCAAACATATGCTTCATGAACGAAACACGAAGAAATGCTTACACAAGTTTCCAATACTAGGTTGATGTTCAACATGACTCATGGGGGAGACAAAATGCTGCTGATGGGCTCAACAACAACTCATCGGAATTTCCATATCACTGGACTTCCACCATCCTGTGAACACGGTAATAGTATTGGTCAGACCAAAAGATATAATGTGTATGCCCGGGGTCAACCACGAGTAAGACAACATTACGAGCATCGTTGGTACTGATTTGATTTGACGATAGCCCACACTCAAATCAAAGGATTAATGAGACCATAGGTCCAGCAACTGATCACAGGGACCAATCGATGGAGATATCATCTTTCTTCAACACACACTACACAGGAATAACCCTTTGGAACGAACTAAGTCAGGCAAGCTTTTATCTTCCAACTCTCCAAGTTGTTGTTTGGCTTAACCAACTAGCTCAGGGATATCCAACACAGATTCTTGGAGAAAGGGTGGTTCACAAGAAACCAACTTGATCACGAGCTCAACATAACGGTCGAGGAGACAACCCGGTAACACTTCCAAGAAGATATTTGGAAAGTCACGAACCATCGGTATGTTACTAAGCTCGAGAACAACCTTGCTTTTGAGGGCAAGACGATATGATCAAATGAGTGAGGACTTGATATAATCCTAACTCATCAATCGAAGTGTGCACCAGAAATAAGGACTAGGTAGCACGATCAATCTTAGGATGATGATTTAATAACCAACACGCTAAGAATGAGGATATTTTCCATTAGCTGCCAAGCAACAAGTTGCTCGGAGTATTGATTTCACACATCACAATTCACTCGTCGGCATTCCGGTTTCAACAACTCGGAACCGAGGAATGAATAATGATGGCGAGAAGTATCACTGCATCAAGAATTCATAAGAGAAGGTGCAATTCTCATGACATTCTTGACATAAGATGGTAACACTCCGGTGGAACAGCATCAAAAGCTGAATTGGCATTTTGATCTGCGGGATACAACTACTTTGACCCAATCCTAGAAATGGATGAGGTAATCGAGTTTGTTTCTCCTAGTCATTCCGAACAGAATGGCTTGACGGACCACAAGGATAATAGACATCGATAAGCGAATGCACACAAACTCTTGGTTATCAAGCGATAGAGGATGGTCGGGATACAACTAAAGAGAGCAACTCAAAGGAACATATAATTTTTCGAGTTGTGGAAGCATGGATTAGTATATCGAGCAAGGCTCAACATTTCTCCCGGATAACCCATGCAGAAAGTAGAATTGGCAGATTCTCAATATGGAATGGAGAACTCCTCAAGAGTACTACGATTGTGATCTTTTGGTTCAAAAGAACTTACGCCATAAGCGGTTCGTAGTATTTGGAAGAAGGAAATACCACGGACCTCGAGGACTATCACAAAGTTACTAATATCCTAAAGGAACTAGCAATTACTAACAACATGAAGTAGGATGAATCTCGGGTTCAGCAACCCAGGAGTAGAATACCTACTACTAACTGACATCACAGGATGCTTTCGAAAATGATGGCCAGAATCATCACACTAGGGATACAAAAGCATTGCTAAATTGCTAGGTGACTCCCTAAACACCTAGGGTCATAATAATAGCTCCAACATCTACGCCGAGGCAACAAAATACCTCAACGTGCCGATTAGTGTGCTTATTACGATCAAAAGGACATCGGGAGCAGAAGAAAAGGATTTGCAAATGCATCGGACTATTTAGAGACACAGGATGACTCGGACAAAGATAACGTCTGTAAATGCTCAAAATGATTTGAGACATCCTGCAAAATGGTGGCATAACCACTCAACATCACAATAACAAGGTTCCGAGATCAACAATTATCATACAGAAATAGTAGGAACTGAACTGGGGCTTAAATCCAACAATCTTATAAGTCAATGGATTAGTAACACGTCCTCCTGATAGATAGATGAGAAGCCTAGTTCTTAACCCGTAGAAGAGAAGAGGATGACTCGGATCGTAAGGCCATGAGGTATAAGGAGTAAAAAGAGCCTTACGTTCCTTCCACAATCAATTCCCTTACATAACTAAAGCATTTCTAGACACAACTTCGGCCGGTTTGGCTTGGTAATCCTCTGAGCGATCGGGCTCTGATACCAACGCTGTCAGGACCCCGATTCCAAGTCACATCGATCTAGCCGATAACACCTCATATCACTTTGCGGCCTCACGCACGGTATTCCCACGGTTGTCGCCTTACCATGGCCCGGGACCGTTTGCGTCTTTTGGCTCACGTATATGATAGTGTCGCTAGCATCCATATGACAAAGAACCGGGCCGACATGGCTAGTCGTGAACCAAAGCGGCGCTTAACCTATGGGGACAGGCATACATGAATCACATCGAGCATGTCGGTCATCAACGTACAAATTCGGGCTGTAATCGGGCTATGAGGACTCCGGTATCCCGGCTGTAGCGAGCTAGGCAGGACTCGAATAACACCGCGTGACATTTCCACGAAGGGATGTACATAGGAGCGAAGTGAAACACATGCCCGGCCGATCAAGTGTCCAAGCGGTAGTCTTTGGGCTAGCAGGACTCCGGTGAACCGGGCAGAAGCGGACTACTATCGCTCGAAGCACGAGACTACATTTCCCCATATGAGAGGCTGCCGAGGATAAACAACTAGTTTGTCGGATCCCACACATACCAAGCATTTCAAACATACACACAATATGCTCAATATGTAAATACGACGTGGCATCACAACATAACTCTACGACTCAGATATTTATTCAATAGGCTCCGAGGAGCGAGGTATTACAAACATGGGTCTCATGACCCAACACTCAGAGCATACAAGTCAAAACACAAGCGGAAGCTAAACATGTCCGAAAGTACAGACAACTATAAATGAAAAGGTGAGAAGCACGACTATCTACCAGATCCTGCCGAGGCACAAGATCGTGGCTGAGGTATCAAGCTAACCGTCAAGTCCAAGCGGAACTACTAGCGAGATCAAGTCTCTCTGCAAAATGTAAAATAAGCAAACGTGAGTACAAGCGTACTCAGCAAGACTTACATCAGATCTAGCTACATATGCATCATTATCAAAAGGGGTGGTGGAGTTTGGTTGCAGCAAGCCAGCTTTGACTTCGGTGGCTATCCTGAACTACTACTGCAATTAACTCTTTTGAGGTGGCGCACACGAGTCCACATATTCACCATATCAATACACCACTATGGACCCGCTCCCGTCTCCCTACGAGAACGCCATCCATAGCACTCACGCTTATCTTGCGCATTTTAGAGTATCCACTTTCACTTGTCTATGAACCGATATAGGCAACCGAAGTCCTTCTCCGTGGACACGGCTATTCGAATAGATCATATTAACCCTGCAGGGTGTACTTCTTCACACCTGCGCTCTCACCACTTACCGCCGTTTACACGACATGTACTCGGCAACCTTCAAGCGGAAGCCCAACGTGGGTGTCGGCCACGACCTACCTAAACACACAAGTCCCAAGTCGGTGTTTATCGCCTATTCGGGTTCCATCCGCAGGAGTCCGCCGAGGTTTCCCATACAGCCCCGAACGATGTGTGCAGGGTTCCCGAGACACCAAGCAGGCGAATCGGTACATCAACATCAGTGCCTACTGCAACACAACCCATCCCTACGGTCAGCGTTGCGTGCGGCCCCAAAGATGCTACAAACACGAAACTACTTGCAACTCCCGGATGAGGACAAGAGTGGTTAAGAAGCGAGAGGGTCCATTGGTTTCGGGCCCAATGCATGGTAGTAACTGTTTCATGGATCACAAACACAGATCTCGGTTTCGAGGGCGGCTGCAATGAGACAACCCACCATGTACTCCTACATGGCCTCTCACCGCTACCTTTACCAAATCGTGTTCACACACTTAGCTCACACACGCTGATGGGACATGTTCACACACCTCCGATTCATCCCGATGAATCAGACTGACTCAACTCTAAGCGATGTGAGGCATGACAACAAGCATGAATGAGTAGGCACAACATGGCTCAAAAACTCCTACTCATGCTAGTGGGTTTCATCTAATTCTTGTGGAATGACAGGTCATGCACGAGAGGATAAAGGGGTTCAGCTACATGACAAGTAACACATGAGTCGTTGTTGTCCTAATGCAATAAAATAGAGCAGGAGCGAGAGTGGGATTATATCGGAATGAACAAGGGGTTTTGCTTGCACGGCACTTACGAAGATAATATAGTTCTTCATCGGTGTCATCGAACTCATCGTCGATGCGTCGTCTCTTGAGAGGGGCGATTCTTAAGCAAACAAACAAGAGAGAACACAATCAATGCAATGCACATTCACATGAATGACATGTCATGTTAAGGTACTGAATTCACCTAATGCAATATCTAGCCAAGTTAATTGAAGTGGAATTCAAACAAGAACAAATTCCAACTCCAAATGTTATTCCATAATTTGCCCTAATCATGATTCATCCTATTCAGTGAGGTTAACTTGCTCAAACATGCATGAAAGTGCCATAAACAGATTCTTCATATTTTTCTGATCATTTTTCATATATAAATTATTTCCATTGGAGTTACGGTTGAATTTCTATGAATTTTAGAAGTTTAGGACATTTTCGAAATTTCCTAAATTATATTAAATCCGTAAAACTAGTTATTAAATCGACCGACGTCGATGTGACGTCAGCGAAGTCAATCGGTCGCTGTCCAGGTCAACTCGGCTGGGGCCTTTGGTCAGTAGTTAGTTTAACTAACTAATATCGGTTAGTGTTAACCTCGTTTAGTTAGTGGCCGGGCCCACTCGCCGCTGACCTGTGGAGGTTAAATCCTCGTCAACCGGGCTAATCCATCAAGGCGCCGAAGTCGCCGGCGAGGCCGAGACGGCGGAGGCCTTCGGGTTTCTTGCTCCGGCGACCAAACGGACGGGGGAGGGGCTCTACGGGTAGCTGGAAGAGCGCCGCATCGGGTGGTGCAGATAGTTGGGCTCGGGGTCGCCGAAAAATGCGCCGGCGACGAGGTTTGCGGCTGCCATGGTTCGGTTGGCGGCGGTTTCGTAGCTTCTGACGTGCAGATCGACTAGCTAACGGCATATGCATGACATACGCGTGCCCATGAATCCGTTGGACATGGTGGTGTGACCAAAAGGTCGCCGGAATAAGCGCCAACGAGCCTCGGGCGGAGGCGAAGCTTCGGTCATGGTTGGGGGCGAGGCTAAGCGGGCGCAAATGAGAGAGGGAGAAGAGGGGTCCGGAGCAGAATCTCACAGCGCGTCGTTTGACGGTGTCGGGTGGCTCGGGGAAGCACCGGAGCGAGCGAAGCGGCGAGGGGGATCTCCGGCGGCCGGCAATGAAGATGTTGAGGATGACGATGATGTGGGGCGTCCGGTGGTGTGTGTGTCCTCGAGGAGGCGAGACGACGGAGGCGGATCTCCTAGATATGCTTTGGGGTGGCTAAGCGGTGGAAGTGGCGCGGCGAACGGGCGTCGGTGGCGGCGGCTCCATTCGGTGAGCTCGAGGAAGAGGGCTAGAGGGGAAAGAGAGGGAGCGAGTGAGAGAGAGGAGGCGAGGGGCACGGGCGTCGTCGTGGCGTCGCGAGGAGGTCGGGAGGCCGCCTGAAGCGGAGGTGGCGTCGGGCGTCGGGCAAGCGCGCCACGCCTCGCCTCACCCTCTTGGCAGAGGAAGACGACAATGGCGAGGCGGTGGTGGGCTGGGCCACCACCGGGCCGTCGAGGAGGAGGGAGAGAAGGCTGGGCGGTGGGCTCTTGTGAGTAAGCCAGGTAAGGTACTCTCTCTCTCTCTTTTATTTCCATTTTCTATTTTCTGTAATTATGTTTGGCTTTAATAAAAATGCCAGGCATTTCCAAAATCATGAAACTGGTCAATGTCACTGTTTGGAATATTTCCAACAACAAACATTTCAGTTTGTGATTATTTGAGCATTTAAAATATTTTATAGTATTTAAATGCCCAAATGCAAATACCATATGAATTAATTCAAAAGTCCAAATGTCATGGAAAAATGTGCAACATCTCTGGTTACTGTTTCCAGCATTTTTCCAAAAATGGTGAACATTTTTGAAGGCCATTTGAAATCACTGAAAAATATTTATGGTTGAGCCTATTTGAATTCCTTTAATGCTAGGGTTTAGGCAATTCCCATTTCAAATTTTCATGAAAATTAAACATGATGCATGGATGCAATGCCACTAGCTACAATCAAGCTCTAGGGCTGTGACATAGAAATACTAGAGACCGAGCCGGACATGTCTATGAGCCGTTCTCGGGACTCTGCAAACCGACAGGCGTCACCCATGTATATAAGGGGACGACCTGGCGGTGATTCAGGACAACAGATAACAACTCGAGACTTAGGCGAAGCTTGTCTGCTCCCTAGTCATCGAAACCCCCATCAATTCCATCATAACTAGACGTAGGCTTTTACCTTCATCGAAGGGGCCGAACTAGGATAAACTCTCTTGCGTCCTTGTGTCCGCTTTAACCCCTTTAAGCTAACCCGTAGCGATGGCTCCATGACTAAGTCCTTTCATGAGGACATCTGCCGTGACAAAACCACGACAGTTGGCGCCCACCATGGGGCTATCGCACGATGGTTTCAAGTTCTTGGAGGGCAATTTCGAAGGACTCAAGGGTTATGTTGTGGGCCGGATGACTAAGAGTCGTCACGGCAAGCTCTACATTGATGATTCAGGCTGGGGCCCCGAGGCCGACTCTATTGAGTACGGGTACCGGGTCCCCTTTGGTGGCATACACGTCTTCATTGGCAAGATCGGTGAACCGGGGCCTGAGTCGGACATCTGGACCGACCTCGTCGAAACGGCTCAGCGTGCGAGATCTGCCCAGGGTAAACCGGCCATGAAGCGTGCCTTCGTGGGAGTCATCCACGGAGGAGAATATGATGGTGGATCGGGATCTGGTAGCGAGACCGTCGTTTATTCCAGCGACGAGTTCTCGACCGGAGAAACCGAGTCATTGTTTCAGTTACAAGACGGCCGGATTGAGGGCTGTTCTGATGGTGACAGTATTCCGGACCCCTCTGATCTACCCAACCAGGTTGGGATATTCATGGTCGGTACACAGGCGGCGGTCCACTCTTCGACTACAGTGGCAATGTTCTCCGGATCAGCAGCGGCGGTGGCGGCCGGGGCAGGAGGCTCTGTGCGCCCGCCGACTCAAGTTTTATCTGATCTGTTTGATGTGTTGGCTGTGCTCATGGCAGAAGCTAACCCGGCGGATCAGGACGCCCACAACGCGGAGATTGCAAAAGTGAGGGAACAGATCACTCAGGCCAAGGCCGACCTAGCAGCTGAGAACAACATGATGGCCGCAGAGCGGGCCGCTTTGGATGCGCATGCCTATAAGCTTATCTTTGGACCGAGCAGCGTCGCATGAAATCCTGAAAAGGAAGCATCGATCTCTGCCGACGGTCTTCGATGGCGTAAACCTCTTTAACACCCTGTGAGCAGGGGACTAGTAACCCGCTATGGTTAAACCGGCAGAGAGGCACACAGGGCAGGTGCGCCGGTTCAACCTCGCCTGATGGAGCCACCTCGACAGAATAACATCATGCCTCAGCCTGTCCAGACACCTCCAGGTCATTATTCCAATCCGATGGACAATCTTATTGCCGTCGCTTCACGGCTGGAGGCCATCCCGATTGAAGGTGATTCTCCGCAAGCGATGGAGACATGCCGGGTTAAGGAACTACTTCGAACAGCTTTGATTCAGCAGGAAGCATATTCATATAGCTGTGACCGAATTCATTCCACCCCCCGTCCAAGCCGGAATTACAGCAGGCGGATGGATGAACCGGCCGTATCCAGTAATGCGCGGAACCGTGAAGCGCCCCGTGGCCGTAACCCGGCAGGTGATGCTCAGGAAGTGGTGGACCGGGCCCGGGCGCGGGGGGACGCCGAGTTAGCTGACAAAGATGAGGATCGTCAACTTACACCGGTTCGTCCAACCACCACAATTGAGCCAGGGGTTACTTCCAGTTCTTTGGGAGTGCCTTGTCTTGTCCCCGCTTTGCGCAATGTGCGCCTGCCCAAGGATTTCAAGGGCCCGCGCAAAATACCAAGTTACACGGTCGATTTGTCTCCGGAAGCATGGGTAGAGAGCTATGAGATGGCCATGGAGATGCTTGATGTAGATGAAGCAGCATGAGCAAAGTATTTTACCATGATGCTTGAAGGGACAATCCGTATTTGGTTAAAAAGCTTACCAGCCAATTCTATCAGTTCATGGGCTCAGTTGCGAGCCCGGTTTATCCAGAATTTCAAGGATACATGTAAGCAGCCCATGTCGATGGTGGACTTAGCGGCCTGTGTCCAGGAGGAAGGAGACTCAACAACCCGCTGGGTACGCCGAGTCTCGAAAATTTTGCACTCCTCAGACCGTATTAACGCCGACTCTGCGGTCATAACTTTGGAAAGCAACTACCGGTTTAAACCTCTGAAGTTCAAATTGGGAAGGATGAAGCGCCATTGCAACGATATGGGAACCCTCATGACTGCGTTAGTGAAGTATGCTGATTCTGATGGTACCAAGGATCCCGAGTCTGATGATGACAAGACATGGAAGGGAAAGAAGAACGGCAACTCCAAGGGGCAGCAGCACAACACGGCAGGTCATGGTAATGGAGGCAAGCATAAAGCGGATGGTAGCATGGACTTTGTGGCTAATACCAATGCGCAGGACAGGGGTCAGCGACGGAAGGGTAAATCGTCGAATCGTGGTGGAGCTCCAAGTCCCAATCCGGACCGCCTGACTTATCTATTAAACCAGCCCTGTCCGAAGCACGGGAAGAAAGAGGCGCCAGCCACCCACCTTTGGAAGGATTGTTATATTATGCAGGAGTTCAAAAATTCTAATGCTTTCCGGTATGATCACGGATCAGGTGGTGGCTCAGGATCGGGATTCCATGGGCTGGGTCACGGTGGAGGAAATGCCGGTTCAGGCTTCAATGGAGATCAGGGTGGACATAACAATGAAAACAATCAGAATAACCAGGGTGGTTACAACCAGCAGCAGCAGCAGTCGGGTTATCAGAGCCATCCGAAACAGTTGAATAGTGGGCAGTATCATGTATTCACCACTAGCTTGGATAAGCGAGACCAGAAGCTTCACAAGCGAGCGGTGAATTCTATTGAACCGGCCGTGCCTCGTTATTTATGCTGGTCCGAACAGCCAATCATATGGAGCAGAGAGGATCAGCCGCCCCGGGTTGACAATCCGGGTCAGCTAGCATTAGTGGTGGCACCTCAGGTGGGAGGTTATAAGTTCACTAAGGTGCTCATGGATGGAGGAAGCAGCATTAATATCTTGTACTATGAGACATTCCGTCGTATGGGGCTAACAGACAAGAATCTTAAACCGTCCAATATAGTGTTCCATGGTGTGGTACCTGGCAAGTCAGCATATCTTGTTGGCAAGATAGCTCTGGAGGTGGCCTTTGGAGATGACCATGATTCCAGGTCAGAAACATTGGTTTTTGAGGTGGTTAAGATCCGGAGCCCGTACCACGCTTTGTTTGGGTGGCCGGCTTATGCCAAGTTTATGGCACGGCCCTGTTATATCTATCTGCAGCTCAAGATGCCGGGACACAAGGGGACCATAACCGTTCATGGAAGTCGCAAGATTGCCTTGGAGTGTGAAGAAGGTGATGCGGCCTATGCAGAGTCGGTTTGTGCCGCGGAAGAGTTGAAGTATTACAAGGATAATGTTGATCCTACCGACATGACTCCGTTGAAAAAGCCAACCACAGAGCATGATCCGGCTCTAAAGTTCAAATCGGCAGCTGAGACCAAGCTTGTTGACTTCGTACCTAGCGATTCATCCAAGCAGTTTAGTATCAGTGCCAACTTGGATCCGAAATAGGAAAGCGTGCTCATCGAGTTCATCCGTGAGAACCGGGACATTTTGCATGGAAGCCTTCGACATGCCGGGTGTACCGAGGAACTCGTTGAGCACACTCTTAATGTTGATCCTAAGTACAAGCGGTGAAGCAGTTTCTCCGCCGGTTCAACGAATAAAGGCGCAAAGCTATTGAGAGGAAGTGGCTGTGCTCTTAGCGGCTGGCTTTATTGTTGAAGTGTTCCATCACGAATGGCTGGCTAATCCGGTCGGGTCCTTAAGAAGAATGGCACTGGCGCATGTGTTTGGATTACATGATCTTAACAAGGCTTGTCCACGGATCCTTTTGCCCTCCCCGCATTGATAAGATTATTGATGCTACGGCGGGTTGTGAGCGTTTGAGTTTTACGGATGCATATTCGGTTATCATCAGATCAAGATGGCGATTAAGGACCAGGAGAAGACGGCGCTCATAACTCCTTTTGGAGCCTTCTGCTATGTATCTATGCCCTTTGGGCTCAAGAGTGCCTGTGCAACTTATCAACGGTGTGTACAGAATCGCCTTCATAAGCAGATCGGCCGTAATGTGCATGCTTATGTGGATGATATTGTGGTTAAGTCAAGAGAGAAGGAGACTCTGGTTGATGATTTGAAGGAAACCTTTGATAACCTATGGACATACAAGATGACGCTCAATCCGGCCAAGTGTGTTTTTGGTGTACCGGTAGGCAAGTTATTGGGTTTTCTAGTGTCCAACAGGGGAATTGAGGCTAATCCGGAGAAGATCACAGCTATCACCTTTCTGGCTAAACCGAAATGTATCAATGATGTCCAGCGTTTGGCAGGCCGGATTGCCGCGTTGAGCCGGTTTATCAGTCGCCTTGGTGAGAAGGCAATACCTTTGTATCAGATCTGAAAAAGCGGATCCCTTTGTCCGAGTCCGTCACCGATAAAGCATTGGAGGACCTAAAGCGGCAGCTAGCCAACCCGCCTGTTCTTGCTGCTCCATTTGACAAAGAACCATTGCTACTATATGTGGCAGCTAATGCTCGTGCAGTCAGCGTAGCTATTGTGGTAGAGCACAAGGAGGCGGGCAAGGAATATCCGGTTCAGCGTCCGATTTACTATATCAGCGAGGTGCTTATCGAGTGCAAGCAAAGGTACCCGCATTGGCAGAAGCTGGTGTATGGAGTTTTCATGGCAAGCCGGAAGCTCAAGCAATACTTCCAGGGACATCCCATCACAGTGGTAAGTTCTGCTCCTTTGGGAGATATAATTGAAAACAGGGAGGCAACTGGCCGGATTGCCAAGTGGGCTATAGAGCTTGGGTCGCACAGTTTGAAATACGTGCCTCGGACGGCGATCAAATCTCAAGCACTTGTGGATTTCATCAATGGTTGGAGGGAACTGCAAGCGCCTGAAGAAAAGCCGGATCACACCTACTGGACTATTCATTTCGATGGGTCTAGGAAATTGGAGGGCTCGGGGGCTGGAGTCGTATTAACTTCCCCACAAGGTGATAAGTTCTGTTATGTTCTTCGCTTAATGTTCCCTTGTACTAACAATGCAGCTGAGTACGAAGCTTTACTCCATGGTCTCCGGATGGCTAAGGAGATGAATCTCAGCCGAGTTAAGTGCTTTGGTGACTCGGACATGGTGGCCCAGCAAGTGTCTGGCACTTGGGATTCTAAGGACCCGCTTATGGCAGCATACCGTCGTGAGGTGGATATCATTGCAGGCCACTTCAAGGGATATCAGGTGGATCATGTGGACAGACGGAAGAACGAAGTGGCAGACGCTTTAAGCCGGCTGGGCTCCCAGCGTAAACCGGTCTCGCCTAATGTTTTCTTAGATGTCCTGCATAACCCGTCGGTCAAGCTCCCGGGCAAAGAGGATTTGGCTATTCCTGATCCGGAGGCTCAGTTGGTGGCGGCTCTGCATGTTATTCCGGATTGGACGGTTCCTTATCTTGCGTACATGAACCGGGGCGAGTTACCAGAGGATGAGACGGCGGCGACAGATAATCCGGCGATCCAAGTCCATGACTATTGTCAATGGCGAGTTGCATCATTGCAGTGTATCAGGGGCGTTCCAACGTTGTGTGTCGCCAGAGGAAGGTTGTGAGATCTTACGCGAAATCCATGAAGGAGATTGTGGTCACCATGCCGGTTCAAAATCTCTGGTGGCTAAGGCGTTTCGTCACGGTTTCTATTGGTTGACTGCTCATGCTGATGCGGAGGACCTGGTTAGGCGATGTGACGGCCGAGAAATTCTCAAGACGCTCATGTGCCGGCTCAAGAATTGAGAATGATTCCAATTACTTGGCCATTTGCGACTTGGGGGCTGAATATGGTCGGGCCTTTCAAACGGTCCAAGGACAAGAAGACCCACCTTTTGGTGGCGGTTGAAAAATTTACAAAGTGGGTAGAAGCGGAGCCCGTCAGCAAGTGTGTTGCAGCCATGGCGGTTCAATTCATTAAGAAGGTGATTTTCCGGTTCGGCTTTCCACATAGTATCATTACTGATAATGGTACCAATCTGTCTAAGGGTGCTATGAAGGAGTTCTGTGAACGTGAGCACATCCGGCTTGACGTTTCATCGCTGGCTCACCCACGCCTAATGGTCAAGCAGAGAGAGCTAACCAGGAGATCTTACGAGGCATCAAGCCCCGGCTTATGGTTCCGTTGCAGCGGACGCCGGGTTGTTGGGTCGAGGAGTTACCATCTGTGTTGTGGAGCATTAATACTACACCCAACAGATCGACAGGATATACGCCATTCTTCATTGTCTCCGGAGCGGAGGCGGATCTCCCCAGTGATATCCGTCATGACTCACCTCATGTAGCAGCTTATGTTGAAGCAGATAACGAGGTAGCTCGGCAAGACGCTTTAGACCTCTTGGATGAGGAGCGAGACATTGCAGCTGCCCGTTTGGTGATTTACCAGCAGGATCTTCGTCGCTATCACAGCCGCCGAGTTAGAACCAGAACCTTTCAAGAAGGAGATTTGGTGCTCCGGCTCATTCAAGACCGCATCGATATGCACAAGCTATCCCCACCTTGGGAAGGACCTTTCATGGTCAGCAAGAATCTGCACAATGGGTCGTACTATCTGATTGATATTCGAGAGCATAAAGACTCACGTACATCAGAGGAGGAGACCAACAGGCCGTGGAACATAGCTCATCTTCGGCCCTACTATACTTAAGCCATAGGCTTTACTTATGTACATATTATGACAATGTATATATTATGATCAATACAATAAACCGGAGCCTTAGCTAAAGCAGGGTCTCTGTTATTTTTACATCATGAGTGGTTACACGGAGTTTTTAATCTTAAAGCGGTCTCCGGTTTACCCCTTGAGTTAGCTTTTTAACAAAGCTTTATATTATGTCACTTGGGGGCTTGGTCGTGTCCGAACCAATGCAACACCTATTGACAGGCGAAAGCCACAAGATCACTTGGGGACTTGGTCACGTCTGAACCAGTCACGCCTCTTGGTCGGCCTAAGGCCACGGGATCACTTAGGGGCTTGGTCGAACCCGAACCATTGCTACACCTCTTGATCGGCATAATGCCACTGCATCATTTGGGGGCCTGGCTGACATGAACCATAGCTACGCCTATTGGGGGCTTGGTCGTGTCCGACCATGGTAATGCCAATTGATCGGTTCAAGTAGCCTCTTTTCGCAAAAGATTTTGTCTTTGCTTTTGCTTGCAATTTGTTTGTCTTTTTCTCTTGTTGTGTTCTTAAACCGACAATTATTAAACTGATTCGACTGTCAGTTGACAGGACACGGTTTGTTTTTATCCGGAGACACTTTTGCCCGGTTTGATTTTTAATAAGCATCTTATTATGGAGTAACACCGGTGTTCATCTTAACCCGGAACGGTTTACCTGGTAGACCGACCTTATATATGCAGGAGCTGTTTTCTCCTTCAAGCAGAGCGGGTTTTTTATAACTCCGCTTCAAGACTGGCACGGCCAACTTCATGCCCTATAATGGCAGGTATCATATATTCCCATATTTTATCATATGTTTAATCTAAAGTATTATCTTTAGTTTCATATACATAGATATGATGACCCGTCTGGTGGTACAACCACAATGGCGGTTTAAGATTTTTGGCTGCAGATAACAGTTTAAAGTTGATAATAAAACAAAAGCATAAGTTGCAATAAATATGCACGAAGGCATATCAACACAAAGTGTGGCAGTTAGTCTATTACAAGGCAACACAGTGCCCAGATAGGATAATTTTTTTTTGGCATAACAGCATGAAGCAGTAACGTAAACCGGACACCGGTTTATGCTTGATCACCAGCTTGGCCTGATGGTTGCGGGTCATCCTGCGCTGCTTCAACTTCTGATTCCCTACCCAGTGGCTGGAAATCAACAGTCGTCCAGTCGATTCCCATTAATGCTTGGAATACAGCTTCATCATTGATCAGCAACGAAGGTTCAACATCAGTTGCGTAAGTATGCTTACAGATTGGCGGTATAAGGTTCTCCGCTTCAGGAATCGGTGCAGACACTCGTTTGTTTTCTCCATCATACTGGGCTTGATAGTGAGACAGATTTGCTTCTTCAACCAGCTGACAGGCCAAAGGGCGCACCTCCCAGTTTATAGCTCGAAGATCTTCTTCATTGAATTCCGTCCCGTCTTCTTTCAAGCTTGGGAAACCTTGGGCCGCTTCAGCAGGATCAAAATCCGGCACCCACGCTTTGGCCCGGATTAAGGCGTTTATCGCGCCGGTTCTAGCAGCAGATTTCTTTAATTCTTCAAACCGGGCAGGAAGCATTGACAACCTTTTAAGGGTATCCTGGATCAAGGTCGGGGCCGGGTTGTTGTGAGAAGCGGTGCTGATGATCCGTTGCGCACCGGTATAGAGTTGCTCTATTAATGTATAAGAAGCTTTCAATTTTTTCCGCACGTCTGATCCCAAGTGGCCAATACGTGTCCCTGTATCATTCAAAGGATTATTAAACCGGTAATTTTATGAGAAGGCCTTATTACGGCAGAAATCAAAAAGGGCTTACCAAACACAGCAGCGGTCATGGCATGTACTTGCCGCTTTACGCTGGTCAGTTCATCCACCACCGGTTTAAGGGCAGCTTCAGCATTCTCTGCCCGTTGAGTTAAAGCGTTTTTTCAAGAGCCCAATCCGCTTTGCTCCTTGTTGAAGCCCTCCTTGACTTTTCTATGACGCTTAAAGCGCTGGTTAATTCGTCCTTTGCTTTGGAGTTTTCAGCTTCTTTGGATTTCGAGTTTTCTTGAAGATCAGCAATTTGACTATCTTTCTTGTTCACATCAGCCTACATACAGATAATCATTTAAGGATTAAGATGCTGAGTTGAAGTACCAACCCCACAACAAGTTATGCCTTTGGTACTTAGGGGCTAATGCATATTTGATTTTCATCCTAAAATTTATATATAAAGTCCCAAGCTCAATACAAGTATTCAACTTGGCACTTGGGGGCTAATGCCTATTTGCTCTATCATTTAGTAATGTTGGGATTCTTATGTTATTCAAGTCCCGATTTAACTATATTAAGTTGAACCGGCCCTTGGGGGCTATCAGAGTTGACAGTTTGCAATATACAAGTAGAGAGTTATGGAGTTTACCTCATATTTGTCCTTCATCATGTTCACCAAACCGGCTTCATAGTCACGGCTGGTGTATAACCGGTTCAAATAGCCGGAATGAAGCTCTTGTGGATTCAAAGCGGCGTAAGTTGCCAAATCAACACTCGACTTGCCTTTACCAAAGGCAGTAAATTCATCCTTGGCAGTATGCTTGGACAAGGCGACAGGATTACCTGGCTCGGAATGGCCAAAGCCAGTAATCACAACATCATCATCCTTGGTGTCGCCGGTTCGCACTGGGGTCGCCGGTTTATCCGACTGCTTTGGTGGACTCGCTGTCTTATCAGTTTGAACAGGACTTGTGGGTAGACTTGGAGGACCGGCGGTATCAACATACGCCTCTTCAACGGCAGCATCATGACCTTGCAATGGTGGATAAGTCTGTATATCATCCTGGATGTGTTCTTCAGGGTTTGGTGTTTGGGCCGGTTCAGGAGCCTCGTCTTCTACCGCTTTATCCAAGCGAGCTTTCTTGCTTGGCCTGGGCTTGGCTCTGAAAGGAAACAGACGGATCAGTCCAATGAACATTAAAAGTGCTATACCAAATAGCATTATCAGGAATATGGCTCACCCAAGCACTGTTTTGAGCGGTGGGAGTTGGGTGCCTGTCGACTCGCCAGAGGAAGAATGAGAAGTCACCTGATAATCGGAGTCAGATGAATTAAGAGGTTGACGAAAGCAGCCCGCTTTAGGATAAGCATTAACGAAACAGTTAGAGACCTCTGAACGGTGTTTCCGAACCGGACTGTTCGGTAAACCGGTGGAGGTGACTACCTGGTCATTGCGGGTTCTTGTGACGAGCTTCACGCTGTTGTGTCTTCATAAGAAAATTTCGATCCAAGTAAGCAAAAGGATGAGAAAATTTAACTTTCCGGTTTGCCCGACGGATTTGTACTGAAGGTAAAGGGTTTGAATCGGAAGAAAGAGCGATTACCTCTACAACATCAGCATGGCTAGCTTCAGCATCATCCTGGCAATAGTTGTTATCAATAAGGTGTGTAAAAAATAGACCAAGCGAGTCAAGTTCTACCACAAGGTCCGAATTACCCACATCATCGTCAGCTGGTGGATCGGAGGAGGCAGTGGTTTTCTTTCTATAAGCTGGTTTCTTCACAACTTTGGTCTTGGGCCGGGTTATTACCACCGGTTTCTCTGGTGGAGTCTTCCTGCTCCAAAATGGATCATCACCCTGTTGGAAAGATGTTAACATCAACAAAAGAGTACTTGAACATAATCAGATTTTATAAAGGAATAAGATATGAGTCTTACGGCTGGCGGTTTGTTAATGGCAGAAAAGGGAGCCAGGCCGGTTTGTGCGCACGCAGCTTCCGGTTCGTTCAACATCCTCTTAACAGCTTCAGTAACTTCATCATCTGTCAGTTGGATCTCGATATGCCGCAGAGGGTCTTTTACATCTTCTGTGTATTTGCACATCAAACCGAAGCGCAAGCTCAGGGGCAGTATACTCCAAGATATCCAGCATCGAGCAAGATCAACGCATGTCAACCCGTTGGCCATGAAGGCCCGGATCTTGGATAGTTGGGGGCATATTTGCTTCTTTCCCTAGCAGTCAGTCTGTGAGGGAGAGGGTGTGTATTACTTAGCCGTTCTGGACGGTAACCCGGTAAAGGATTTTCTCCTTCAGGAGAGGTATCTTTGCAGTAAAACCATGTTGAGTTACACTCTTTGGGATGGCTATGCAGTTTAGCGTGAGGGTAAGTGACCTCTTTCCGCTTTTAAATCGCCACACCACACAACTCGGTGTTGGGACCGTCAGAAAATTCAGTGCGGCGGTTTAGATGGAAGCAATCTCTGAACAGTTCAACTGAGGGCTCCTCCTGAAAGAACACCTCAGAGAGCACTTGAAAATGACAGATATTGGTTATGGAGTTGGGGCCAATGTCTTGTGGACGCAGTTGGAAGTTGGCCAAGACATCTCGATAAAACTTTGAACCGGGCGGACTGAAACCCCGGGCTAGGTGGTCAGCAAAAACGACAACTTCTCCATCCTTGGGTTCTGGAGAACTCTCCGGACCAGGGACCCTCCAGTGAATGACATCTTTCTGGCCTAAAGCGCCGGTGCAAACTAAGTTCTCCAGTTGGGTTTCAGTCACTCGAGAAGGGACCCAGTTACACTCATACACTTGCTTGGCCATGATGCAATCTGCAAGGTAGTAATACCGGTTCAAGAACATGTTGGAAGGCTATAGACTGATGCGTTCATTGTTAAACTGGAATTATGCAAGGTGGCAATACATAAACCGGAAAACTTTGGCGGTTCAACAAGGGGACTAATGGTATATGCCGAGTTGTCAATTTCTCTACCAAGTTAAACCGCCTGGTCTGAAACATGGATGAATCAAGTGTGGATGTGCGAAAACAGGTTTCACAAAAACTTGTTACAGTTTCGGATCTCGAGCATATTCAGAAAAGAAATAAATATTCAAGGTATAAAACATAGCGGTACTAAATCAACGAGCAAAGACGCATGGAGATCTAAGACCTTGAGATCCGCAGGTAACAGCGGATGTTAAAAAACTACCGCTACGCAGAACAAGGATCCACAGATTTAACTGACATTTATCATATGAGCAAGAAATAAGCGATGAACACCGAAGAACATGGAAACCCTAAGAACAGATCTACGGTGAAAGGATAGAAGATTTACCGGAGCGGAGGAAGAAGCGGAAGGTCGCCGTGATGCTCTGGTATGTTCAGGGTGATGCAGCGGCCAAGGCTGGTGCAGAGGTTGACGGCGGCGGCGGAGCTCCGAAGCTGGGCAGCGCAAGGAAGACGAAGCAGAGGGGAACGAAGGGAAAAAAGTAAATGACCCTTCAGTCTATTTATAAAGGCAAAGGACATGTGTCAGGCGCGAGAATCAAGGAGCCGCAAGTTTGGAAACGGAGCTGTCGCCTCGATTGTCACAGGTCTATTAAACAAAGATGTTAGATATAATCCTTTATGACATATGACGTCAAACCGGTTCACCACAATCTGAGAAGATGACATCACGGCGGTTCAACCAAGAAGATGCTAAAGAATGAAGCTTTTTACTAAGGATTGATATGAACCTGTCCAAATCAATCTGGGGCCTAATGTTGGGGATATTACTACTGGGCGTAAACCGGCCAGGAGAGGCCGGGTTAACTTCATCAGTAGTCAAGTATGATTGAAGCCCATGAAGGATATTCAATAAGGGCCCAAGGCCCAAAACCGGTTTAAGGGTTGTAGCCGTAAACCGGCATTAGTATGTAACTTGTGTTGTAAGTTAGAAATACTAGAGACCGAACCGGACATATCTATGAGCCGGTCTCGGGACTCTGCAAACCGACGGGCGTCACCCATGTAAATAAGGGGACGACCCAGCGGCAATTCAGGACAACAGATAACAACTCGAGACTTAGGCGAAGCTTGTCTGCTCCCTAGTCATCGAAACCCCCATCAATTCCATCATAACTAGACGTAGGCTTTTACCTTCATCGAAGGGGCCAAATTAGTATAAACTCTCTTGCGTCCTTGTGTCCGCTTTAACCCCTTTAAGCTAACCCGTAGCGATGGCTCCACGACTAAGTCCTTTCATGAGGACATCTGCCGTGACAAAACCACGACAGATCTCGTGGTTCTGGAACTTGCGGCGGCTGGAAAAGTATTTCATTGACTCCCCTAGGGTTTTGGGGATTTTAGAGTATTTATAGAGGTGGAGGTAGGTCAAGGCAGAGCTCGTGGGCCCCACTACCCCCCAGGGCACGTCGGAGCAGCGCGCCCTGGTGCCTAGTGGGCCCATGAGCCTCTTCTAGTTCCCTCACGAAGCTTCCAGGGTCTCTTATTGCTAGAAAAAAATCTCCAAAAATTTTCGTGGCATTTGGACTTAGTTTGGTATTGATATTCTACAAAGTAAAAAACAAGCAAAAAATAGCAAATGGCACTGGGCACTAGGTCAATAGGTTAGTCCCAAAAAATGATATAAAGTTGCTAGTAAATGTATATAAAACATCCAAGATTGCTACTTTAATAACATGGAACAATCAAAAATTATAGATATGTTGGAGACGTATCAAGTGTCCCCAAGCTACATCCAGAAGCACACTCAAATATTAGCTACATCCAGTGCACAAGTATGATAATAGTGTTCCCTAGTTGGTGCTTTATAAGAGAAGATGGAGACTCAATAAAAATAAAAATTGCATAAAATTAAATAGATAGGCCCTTTGCAGAGGGAAGCAGAGATATGTAGAGGTGCCAGAGCTCATAGCTTAAATTGAGAGATAAAATTGTTTTGAGAGGCATGCTTTTCCGGTCAACGAAAACGACCGAGAATTCCCAATATCTTCCATGCTAGATAAATCATAGGCGGTTCCCAAACATAAAATAAAGTTTATTTCCTTTCCACCATTCTTTCACAATCCATGGCTAGTCGTATCCATGAGTGCCTTCCATACCAACACTTTCCAAGGAATTTATTATTGACAACATATAAATAATTTTTTATTTCGGGACTGGGCATCCCTATTACTTGCCACACTCTCGTGTGATGACAAGTGAATAAAAACTCATCTTGAGAATAACATACCTAGCATGGAAAATATTGGCCACCCTCTGCCGCTTCATGAGCCGTACGGGCACACAAAAAGAAAATTCATTTTGAAAATTAGAGTTGGCACATATAAATTTACTTGGAACGGCATGGAAATACTGCATATAGGTAGGTATGGCGGACTCATTTGACACAGATTTGGGTTTAAGGAGTTGGATGCACAAGCAGTATTCCCGCTTAGTACAAATGAAGGCTAGCAAATAGATTGGGAAGTGACCAACCAAGAAACAAAAACGATCATAAACGAGCAATACACATAACTAACATTGAATAATGCACCACTAGTAGGATGTAACTTTGTTGCATAACTATTGACTTTCGTGCTTGCATAGGGAATCACAAACCTTAACACCAACACTCTTAGTAAAGCATAATTATTTACCAACATGACTCACATATTACTATCTCCATATCGCAAAACTATTGCAAGGAATCATCTATTATTTACCAACATGACTCACATATTAATATCCAATGATCTTCATGAAAGTTTTTATTATATCCCTCTTGAATATCTATCACTTTGGGACCAATCCATATCTTAAGAAAATTACCATTGCTAATAACAAGCTCTCAAACAAATTTAAGTGAAGCACGAGAGCATAAATATTTCTTCAAAATTTGCATCTCTCAAAATAATATAAGTGAAGCGTGATCGGATATTTCTTCAAAATTTTACTAACTCTCAGATTAATATAAGTGAAGCATGAGAGCATTTCTTCAAAAAAAATATAACTCCCAAAATAATCTAAGTAAACTATGAGAGCATTTCTTCAAAAATTAAACCACCACCGTGCTAAAAAAGATATAAGTGAAGTACTAGAGCAATTCCATAGCTCAAAAATTTATGTGAAGCACATAGAGCAATTCTAACAAATCATAGCATCATTATGGCTCTCTCAAATAGGTGTGTCTAGCAAGGATGATTATGACAAACTAAAAAGAAAACAAGCAAAGACTCATATAATACAAGACGCTCCAAGCAAAACTCATGATATGTGACGAATAAAAATATAGCTCCAAGTAAAATAACCAATGGTCATTAGAAGAAAGAGGGGATGCCTTCTGGGGCATCCCAAAGCTTAGGCTCTTTTCACTCCTTATTCTTTCATCCATCATGATCTCACCCAAAACTTGAAAACTTCAATCACACAAGACTTAACAAAACCTTCGTGAGATCCCTTAGTATAAGAAAGCAAATCACACTTTAGCTATTGTTACAAACCCATTCATATTTTATTATTGCATTATACCTACTGTATTCTAACTTTACCATGGCTTATTATACCCCCCCCCCCCCCCGATACAATCCATAGATTCAGCAAAACAAGCACATAATGCAATGAAAACAGAATCTGCAAAAAACAGAATAGTCTGTAGTAATGTGAACTTTAACCATACTTCTGTAACTCCAAAAATTCTAAAAAAATTAGGACAATGTGGGCAATTTTATATCAATCATGTGTAAAAAAATTCAGAGCAAAATCACGTTTCTGTGAATTTCCAAAATTCCAGAACTGGGCGCATAAGTTTTTGTTTTTCAACATAAACGAGTGAACTATCACCCAAACCATCCTGAAGGCTTTACTTGGCACAAACACTAACTAAAATACTAAAACAAAATCATAACAGTTGCATAATTCTATATCTATTAAAAACAGAAAAGAAAAATATTGGGTTTTCTCCCAACAAGTGCTTTTCTTTAGAGCCTTCTAGCTAGGCATCGATAATTTTAATGATGCTCACATGAAAGAGAAGAATTGAAACACAAAGTGAGCATCATAAAGCATGTGAAAATCACTTCTAATTCTAACATACTTCCTATGCATAGGAATTTTATAGGCAAACAAATTATCAAGACAAGAAATATCTAGCATATGCATAGGAGAGAAGTAAAATTGACAATTTTAACATAATGAGAGGTAATCTAGTAACATGAGAATTTCTACAACCATATTTTCCTCTCTCATAATAACTACATGTAAGATCATAATAAAATTCAACAATATAGCTATCATATAAAATGTTCTCTTCATGATCCACAAGCATGCAAAGTTGACACTCTCCCAATATAGTGGGATTATCATCAAATAAAGTCATGACCTCATCGAACCCACTTTTATCAAAAAATTCATAAGAATGAACACTCTCCAAATTTATGAGATTATTTTTACCTAAAGTTGACGCTCTTCCAATCCCACTTTCAATATTATTGCAAACATTATTATCAATGACATATTCATCATGAGGCTTAAATAAATTTTGAAGATCATAAGAGGAATCCCAATCATGATTATTGTAATAAGTAGTGGATAGCAAAATTTAGCATCCCCAAGCTTAGGGTTTTGCATATTATTAGAACAATTGACATTAATAGCACTTATAATAACATCATTGCAATCATCCTGTTCATTCAAGGAGATATCATGAACCACTTTATAAATTTCTTCTTAAAACTTCATCAAAAATTTCAGATTCACGAATCTCAAGCAAAACTTCATAAAGATAATCTAGTGAACTCAATTCACTAGCAATTGGTTCATCATAATTGGACCTTTTAAAAAGATTAGCAAGTGGGCGAGGATCCATAAAAATAGATTTTTAGCAAGCGAAGATGCAAGCAAATAGAAGGCACATGGCAACACAAGCAAAGATAACAAACAAGCAAAAAGGCAAAAGAAAAATATTTTTGTATTTTTGTAAAAAAAATTTAGAAGTGGGGGAGATGAAAATGAGAGGCGAGTGTAAAATAAAGTAATTGCAAGGATCCCAAACGTTAGATTAATAATGTTAAGCATGTATCTAAATCAAAATGCATAGCTGGCTGGTCGTTGATAGAAAATATGTTTTGTGTAGTAGTTCGTTGTTGATTGCATAGCGCACGACAACGACAGGTAAAACTATACTCCCTCCATAGCCAAATATATAGAAGAAAATATCACCAACTATAATATTGAATAAATACATTATGAAAATATATCTAATGATGAATATATTTATATTGATTTGGTATATTTATCTTAATATTGTTTTTATGCATATATCTCTCTAAAAACATACTGCATATAGATATGTAAAAAAGTTAAACCTCACGAACATTGATTTGTGAAGAAAACATTTACATCTAGAGTGTCAAATATATATTATTAAAACTATCATAGGCGTAGTTTCATGTTTTATATATGTGATATTGTAGATATAAATAGTTTTCTCTATAAATTGGTCATAGTTTGTAAACTTTGAGTTTTCAAAAAGTATGTACGCACTCAGGATTGTTTGGTTTGTGACTATGGTTGCCACACCTAAGGTAAGGTAAGTTTGACCAACTTAGCTAGTCGTGTGGTTCAAGCCTCATCTGTCACGACCGGTTTTTTCAATAAAATACTTATTGAGAAACAGATCTTTTGGTTCCAGTATAGGAAGAATTCTCCTTACTGGTAGACAAAATACTTGATGCAGAAGTCCAGTAGAATTAAATATATTACAGGGTTGAGCTGAGGTTGCTCAACAATCTATTACAAACACGCCAATATTTTACATAAGGGCGGCTATGACACAGGAGTGTGGTGGCATACTACTGACTCAAGATAAAAGTGCTGGTGGATATATCACAGTGGAGTGGTTAACATGACTCCTAAACTGGTAGCTCATCGAGCGTCGAGGTGAGGCTCGATGCATTTATTCGGGTAGCGGAAGCAGATATAATACAGTGACCAAATCCAGGATCGCACGGGACTGACTGGGACTCCTCTAGGCGTCGGACTCGCTATCGAACTCTCCATCCATGAGATCGCCTTCGTCAACATCTGGCCAAATCAACAAGCGTGTGAGTACTTTGAAAGTACTGCAAGACAGTTCGGACATAAGATATAACAAATGCATGCATGAATGCGTCATGAGCAAATAGCAATGCACACTCAAATAATAAATATTGCACGACATGATAAGTAAAAAGGAAGTCGGGCGGTAGTCCTCCCGAAATCCCAATAAAACAACTAAAAACCGATCGGGTTATGCGGAGCGACGCCTCGAAGGGCAAACAAATAAATTATCATGCCGCAGTCGGGCGTCTAAGCGACACCACATAAAGGGCTTATATTGAAAGTAAATAACATGCGTGCCACAGTCGGACGTCGGAGCGACATCGCAGAAAGGGCTTATATTGAAAGTAAATAGCATGTGTGCCACAGTCGGACGTCTGAGCGACATCGCAGAAAGGGCTTATATTGAAAGTAAATAACAGGCGTGCCACAGTCGAACGTCTGAGCGACATCGCAGAAAGGGCTTATAGTGAAAGTAAATAACAAGCATGCCACAGTCGGACGTCTGAGCGACATCGCAGAAAGGGCTTATAGTGAAAGTAAATAACAAGCGTGCCACAGTCGGACGTCTGAGCGACATCGCAGAAAGGGCTTATAGTGAAAGTAAATGACAAGTGTGCCACAGTCGGACGTCTGAGCGACATCGCAGAAAGGGCTTAAATTTCATTATTCATATCTGATAAATTCACGAAGATATAACACTCATAGGAAATATTCAACACGTAATAATAAACGGGTTAGTCCATCCACAGGAATAAACATTTAGCCAGACTTAACACTCATGTGGTTCACCGGAGTTTTGTCACTGAGACTGACACTTGACAAGATAAGTTGAACACAGTACTTGGACATGGATAAGATGATTCAAATGATTTTTTTTGACTCTGCAGAGTTTGTACTAATTATCCACAGCCAACGGATTTTCGTAGTCACGAAGGACTAGTTCCGTTTACGGTATTTCAGTAGAAACACATCTAACCAGTACACACCCATCCCACCTCACGATGCCAGGAATCACCCTAGACAATGTTCAAGAAAAACTTTGATACGGGGAGATCACAACCTCGAATAGCATGGGATCAAATTTATATACGCGCACTCTAAGGGGTGCCCCCTCTCGGTCCCAACCGGAAACACCCATGCCCCCTGACCGGATGACTGGCTTTAATCTAGGGCCATAGAACCCTCATCACGGCCTCTCTAATTGGTGTGTACCAGGAAAGCGGTTTACAACTTACTAAGCCATATCCCTTGCGGAAAACATGTGGTAGTACAGGAAGGGAAAACGGATGGAAACTTGACTTGATTCATGATGACACAGGAGTCAGAATAGTCTGGCATAAGACTGGCATGCTTCAACACTACCATCTTACCCACTCTCATGCCATCACATGGCCATGCAAACTCATATCCAACAACATATGGATTTTTGAAGCTCACTTGCCTCAACTTTGCATGTAATATAACACTTATCGAAATGCTCATAAACATGCCATGAAACTACTTAATGCAAACATGCAACGAACACTCATCATATCAAAAGTTCAAACATGCTTGCCTGGTTCGGAGTAGTCGCAGTCTAGCTTGGCGAAGTTCGCGGTTCTGTCACCTCCTCCGGTATCTACGGTATAAGAAAATACGTACTAACGTAAATACCGTGAGTGCACAAAAAAAGTGTTCCAAATATTTTTCAAATAAATATGACAAAAAACTAGACAGATAATAAATATGACAGAAAAAGAATCAATCAAAAAACATTTTATGTTTAAAAGATATAAATGTTTTAGTCCAGGGACTCATCTGTAATGAAACAGAAAGTTTCCAGGGGCCAACTTATAAAAACAGAAAACGCTTCGGCTAAAAAGCCGTCAACTGCAAAGGAAGACGTACTCTGCCCTAAGGCGTTTTCAGAAAATGGTTCAAAAAAAGAAAAGACTGACAAGGGGTCCCACCCGTCAGGTTTGAATTTTCAAACGCGGGGAGAAGCAGAGCGCGTCGACGCCCGAGAGCTGCGGTGGTCGCCGGCGGCGATCCACGGCGAGTTAGGAGGATCGGAGGGTACCTATGTGATCAGCGTGCCCTTCCGCGTCCGTGGGTGGTGGAGGTGGTCGTCGGCAAGCACCACGTCGACGGCGGTCCTTGCTCCGGCGGACGGCGGCTTGGGTGAAGTTGGATCTCGTCGGGGAGGGCTGCGGAGGTCAAATTGAAGATTGGGTTAGAGCACAGGGTGTAAGAGAAGGTTACGGACGGGGTTTGGGAGGCGGGGATGGCCTCACCGGAGTGGATCGAGCTGGTGGCCGAGGCGGATCGGGGCGGCCGGAGTTTGGGGAGGAGACCTCCTCGAGGTCCTCCTAGTGGCTTGGCGGGGTACTGGTGAGGTGTATGGTGGTGCGTGCTCGAGCACGAGCTCGGGACCTCATTTTATAGGCGATCCGAGGCGGTGGCCGTGAACGGAAACCTCGAGAGAGTGCGGTGCTCTGGTTAAGAAGGAGAGGCCGTGCGCAACGCGCCAGGGTGCACTGGTGATCGATGACAAGCCACTGACGAAAAACGACACTGACTAAACTCTGAATCTCTGAATTTACTGAATATGCACAGAAACAGTGTCGGCCAAGTGTTTGATGAAATGATTCAAGCATGAGAAGAATTTATCTGGGGCTGATCTTTGGTGTGGTGGCCTCTCAAAGCACCTAGGGGTTGCCTGATTTTTGGTGGAATTTTTGGAGAAAGGAAAATATGAATTTCACCAAAAATGATGAATCTGGTCCAAACTTGCAGTGGTTGAAACTTGAAAATTTTGAAAATAGGAAGAGTGGATCTTGATGGTTCTAGGTTGGGGGTGCTAGGGACTATCCAGAGGAGTTGGTTTGATATCAAAACTCAAAGGAAATCAGGTACTTCCTTTGTAAATCATCTAGGCTTAGAATAATGGACATGATTGTTTTTGGGGATAAAATAAATGAAATAAAATCCAAAAATGGGTTGGACCTGTTGGAACAGAATGTTTGGGTTGCCCCAAAGTGGAGGGAGGGGTTTTGGGAGAATTTACCACATGAGGCATGGTAAATCAATGGTTGGTTTCAAAACAAAAGAGTAGCCCCAAAACCCATAGGGTTTCTTTTTAATAGAAAAGAAATTCCAAAAATTTATTTGAGGTGGTAAAAGTCAGAAGGAAGTTTTTTTTAAATAACCAAACACCAAGGTTGAGTAAGATACAAAATAAAATCCTTGTCATGAGGAAAATTTGAGAGAGAGGGGTTTTTGGAAGGATTTTAAATGACCTCCTTCAAATCAAACAAAGTTTTTGTTGAAAACCAAATTAAAATTTTTGGAGTGTCACATCATCTTAGGCAAGATGCTTTTTGCCACACTAGGATCCTACAACACATACACTCAAAAGTGTGAGAAGATTCCTTTAGATTTGTCAACTTGTGGCTTCTATTCTGTTGAACTAATCTTACACAAGTTTGGCAAAGAATGTGTGACAAAATGTGGCATTGTAAGGCCTAAAACCAAACAGTCCCTACATTATGGAACAGAGAAAGCACCACTTAGAGAAACTCTGGCCTATCTCAACATTCTTCTCAACTAAGGCAGACGATAAGTGGATGTCACGAATTTTACGGGTTTAAAATTGCCTAATTAGCATGGATATCTATGCAAACTTCTCAAAAAACATGGATATCTATGCCATATCATCTCAACTAGAAGCGTATGCCAACCGCAAAAAAAATAGAAGCATATGTGTGCTTTGCCGCACCGCTTTCCTTCAAGCATTATTGCACATGTTTTTCATGTGTTCAGTTAATGTTGTTGCCATTGTTATTAGGTGGAGCTCATCCTATGGTTGCATCAGTGTTCCTTATATTGGAAAATTACGGCTAGCCACATACACAATAAGAAGGCCTAGACAACACAGAGGCCAAGGGACTAACAAACAAATACAAAGAAAACAACAACAGTAGAAAAAATTGTAATACAGCGCCCCTAATTACTCATGTAAAGGATGCTAGAAACTGCAAAGTTGAAAAAAAACACTTGACATGGTGCCATGAATTGGTCATGGTAGTCCATGGAGAAAAATTAGAGTCATTTCACAAATGTCAAAAAATGACATGCTCACAAATGGATCCTTTTGGCCTACCTGGACACCGTCTATTGAACATGTTTTTTTTAATCTGATGAATGGCCTCAATTTTGACCACCAAGGGGGGAATGCTCATGGTAGGCATCCATGCCTAGTTTTAACGAGTTCTGACACCGTCTACATGTAGCGACACGTGTTGGCACTTTATTGGACTATTTTACCAAAAAAATCAACAAAATGCAAAACTTGTTGAAAACCAAAACCACTTGGCATGGTGCCATGAATTGGTCATGGTACTCCATGGGGAAAATTGGGACCATTTCGCGGATGTTAGAAAACAACGTGCTCACAAATGGACCCTTCTGGACGACCGGACACCGTGTGTTGAACATGGTGTTTTTGGACATGTGAGTAATGACCCCAAATTTTGCCACCAAGGGGGCATATGCCCATGGTAGGCATCAATGCCTGGTTTGAACGAATGCCGACATAGTTTGCACACTGTGACCCATGTGTGCATTTTATCCAAGTATTTTCACCAAAATAATTCTAGAAAATGCAAAAGTAAAAAAAACACTTGGCATGGTGCCATGAATTGGTCATGGTAGTCCATGAAAAAAGTTGGGGCCATTTCGCACAGGTCGAAAAACGACGTGCTCACAAACGGATCCTTCTAGTCTATCCGGACACCGTCTGTTGAACATGATCTTTTTTGGACTTCTAAGGAATGACCCCTACTTTTGCCATCAAAGGCATGCCCATGATAGGCATCCATGTTTGGTTTGAATGAGTTCTGAGACCGTTTGCACATTGCGACACATGTGGGCATTATATCAGACTATTTTTTCTGAAAAATTTCTCGAAAAATGCAAATGTGAAAAAAAATGCTTGGCATGGTGCCATGAGTTGGTCATGGTAGTCCATGGAAAATTTTGGGGCCATTTTAGGATGTTGGGAAACGACGTGCTCACAAATGAACCCTTCTGCCCTACCCGAACACCGTCTTTTGAACATGTTTTTTACCTATGAGGAAAGACCCCAAAATTTTCCACCAAGGGGGCAAGACCATATTATGCACCCCATGCCTGGTTTGAACAACTTTTGAGACCATTTACACGTTGCAACACGTGTGGCCTTTATTGGCCTTTTTCCATGGAGATAATTCTAGAAAATGTAAAACTTGAAAACCAAAACCACCTGGCATGGATTATGTTTTTGGTCATAAAAGCACATTGGGAAAAGAAAGTAGGTCCATTTCACGGATGTCAAAAAGGACGTGCTCCCAAACGCACCATTCTTGCCTACCCGGACATTGTCTTCTGAACATAATTTGTTTTACTTATGAGAAATGACCCTAACTTTTGTCAAAGGGGGTAATGCCCATGGTAGGCCCCCATGTCTACTCTGAATGACCTTCGACCTCGTTTGCATGTTGTGACACATGCGTCCATTTATTGACCTTTCTTCATCAAGATAATTCCAGAAAATGCAAAAGTTGACGAAAACCAAACCATTTTGGCATAATGCCATGAAATGGTCATCTTAGGTCAAGAAAAAATGGGGCCATTTCACTAATCTCCAAAAACAAGTAACTTGAAACTGTTATTTTGAGTTATTTATAGAAGTAATAAAGTCAAAAGTTAAAGAAATATTTAATGAAAAATATATTTAAGATGACAATTTAAAATAGGACTTAAAATTGTTCTTTTAAGTTAATTATAACATAAATATAAAGACAAAAGGAAAAGGTTTAAAATAGTAAATGACTTTTCTTAAAGGAAATACACCAACGGCGTCAGGCCCAACCACGTGTCGCCCCGGTGCCAGCCCAGCGAGCGTTGCCCCAAAGCTAACACCTCGGGCACTTACTGGGTCGGCCCAGGGCGCGTCGCCTTAGTGCACCCTGCATACCCCCGAGGATTAATACCACCTCGCCGTGCGAGGGGTGCGTCGACCGCCTTAAATAGCCGGTCGCGCCCCACCACGTTTATTTACTCTAAATATTGCCCCTCGTGTTTTGACATGGCCGCCCTATGGGGCCATCAGGACACTTTTTGTGAAGCACTAGAAACATCGTCATAGACAAGGCGGGGCCAGCGGATCCCAATGTTGATGCCTTGGGTGCTTACTCGGCCGGCCCAACGCTCATCGCCTTAGCGCATCCATAATGGGTGACCAAATGGTAGTGTCGAATGCTAAAATAGCATTTGGCAAAGGTTCTCAACATTGTGGAGGTATTGCCAAACCAAAGAAAAGAATGCCAAATCAGACAAAAGAGGGAGCCGGAGACACTAGGAGCACCGATGCGAAATCGAAAGTGACAATAAACAAATACTTCCTCCATTCTAAAAGAGATGACTCAACTTTGTACTAAGTTGATTCATCTATTTTGGAACGGAGGGAGTATTTGCTTTGCATGCTACCTCCACTTCATGGCTGAGAAGGCTCACGATTCATGTGCATGCTGAAGAGAGAACATTTTAAAGAGAGAAAAGACATTTTTTTCTCCGCAGTGGATCCCATTTTAAAAGTAAATTTAGAATCAATGTCATATGTGGTTGTGTGTCAGATTTGGCTATGGCATACATTGTGTATGCTCTTAGCACGCCCCGCATACCCCCGAGGTTTAGTACCACCTCGCTGATAACCCACAAGTATAGGGTATCGCAACAGTTTTTTAGGGTAGAGTATTCAACCCAAATTTATTGATTCGACACAAGGGGAGCCAAAGAATATTCTCAAGTATTAGCAGTTGAGTTGTCAATTCAACCACACCTGGAAAACTTAATATGTGCAGCAAAGTATTTAGTAGCAAAGTAGTATGGAAGTAATGGTAACGGTGGCAAAAGTAACAGTTGCAGCTTTGTAGCAATTGTAACAGTGGCAACGAAAAAGTAACTAAGCAAAGATCAATATGTGAAAAGCTCGTAGGCAATGGATCAGTGATGGATAATTATGTCGGATGTGATTCCTCATGCAACAGTTATAACATAGGGTGACACAGAACTAGCTCCAATTCATCAATGTAATGTAGGCATGTATTCCGAATATAGTCATATGTGCTTATGGAAAAGAACTTGCATGACATCTTTTGTCCTACCCTCCCGTGGCAGCGGGGTCCTATTGGAAACTAAGGGATATTAAGGCCTCCTTTTAATAGAGTACCGGACCAAAGCATTAACACTTAGTGAATACATGAACTCCTCAAACTACGGTCATCACCGGGAGTGGTCCCTATTGTCACTTCGGGGTTACCAGATCATAACACATAGTAGGTGACTATTGACTTGCAAGATAGGATCAAGAACTCACATATATTCATGAAAACATAATAGATTCAGATCTGAAATCATGGCCCTAGTGACAAGCATTAAGCATAGCAAAGTCATAGCAACATCAATCTCAGAACATAATGGATACTAGGGATGAAACCCTAACAAAAACTAACTCGATTACATGATAAATCTCATCCAACCCATCACCGTCCAGCAAGCCTACGATGGAATTACTCACATATGGCGGTGAGCATCACGAAATTGGTGATGGAGGATGGTTGATGATGACGACGATGATGGATTCCCCTCTCCGGAGCCCCGAACGGACTCCAGATCAGCCCTCCCGAGAGAGATTAGGGCTTGGCGGTGGCTCCGTATCATAAAACGCGATGAATCCTTCTCTCTGATTTTTTTTCTCCCTTAACGTGAATATATAGAGTTGGAGTTGATGTCGGTGGAGCCTCAGGGGGCCCACGAGGCAGGGGCGCGCCCCAGGGGGGTGGGCGCACCCTCCACCCTCGTGGACAGGGTGTGGGCCCCCTAGTGTTGATTCTTTTGCCAGTATTTTTTATTTATTCCAAAAATATTCTCCATGAAGTTTTAGGTCATTCCGAGAACTTTTATTTCTGCAAAAAAATAACACCATGGCAATTCTACTGAAAACAGCGTCAGTCCGGGTTAGTTCCATTCAAATCATGCAAGTTAGAGTCCAAAACAAGGGCAAAAGTGTTTGGAAAATTAGATACGTTGGAGACGTATCAACTCCCCCAAGCTTAAACCTTTGCTTGTCCTCAAGCAATTTAGTTGAGAAACTGAATGTGATAAAGAAAAACTTGTACAAACTCTGTTTGCTCTTGTTGTTGTAAATATGTAAAGCCAGCATTCAAGTTTTCAGCAAAGATTATGAACTAACCATATTCACAATAACACTTAGGTCTCATGTTTACTCATATCAATGGCATAATCTACTAGCGAGAGATAATAGTGAATCTCGGATGACAACACTTTCTCAAAACAATCATAATATGATATAACACGATGGTATCTCGCTAGCCCTTTCTGAGACCGCAAAACATAAATGCAGAGCACCCTTGAAGATCAAGGACTGAATGGACATTGTAATTCATGGTAAAAGAGATCCAGTCACAGTCATACTCAAGGTAAACTAATAGTAATGCATGCAAATGACAGCAGTGCTCTCCAACTGGTGATTTTTAATAAGAGGGTGATGACTCAACATAAAAGTAAATAGATAGGCCCTACGCAGAGGGAAGCAGGGATTTGTAGAGGTGCCAGAGCTCGAGTTTTGAAATAGAGATAAATAATATTTTGAGTGGTATACTTTCATTGTCAACATAACAACTACGAGACCTCGATATCTTCCATGCTACACACATGATAGGCGGTTCCCAAACAAAATGGTAAAGTTTATACTCCCCCACCACCAACAAGCATCAATCCATGGCTTGTCCGAAACAACGGGTGCCTCCAACTAACAACAGTCCTGGGGGGTTTTGTTTGCAATTATTTTGATTTGGTTTTTGCATGGGACTGGGCATCCCGGTTACCGGCCATTTTCTCGTGAATGAGGAGCAGAGTCCACTCCTTGTGAGAATAACCCACCTAGCATGGAAGATATAGACAGCCCTAGTTGATACATGAGCTATTTGAGCATACAAAACATAATTTCATTTGAAGGTTTAGAATTTGGCACATACAAATTTACTTGGAACGGCAGGTAGATACTGCATATAGGAAGGTATGGTGGACTCATATGGAATAACTTTGGGGTTTATGGAAGTGGATGCAGAAGTAGTATTCCCGCATAGTACAAGTGAAGGCTAGAAAAAGACTAGGAAGCGACCAACTAGAGAGCGACAACAGTCATGAACATGCATTAAAATTAATCAACACTGAGTGCAAGCATGAGTAGGATATAATTCACCATGAACATAAATATCGTGGAGGCTATGCTGATTTTGTTTCAACTACATGCGTGAACATGTGCCAAGTCAAGCCACTCGAATCGTTCAAAGGAGGATACCACCCTATCATACCACATCACAACCATTTTAATAGCATGTTGGCACGCAAGGTAAACCATTATAAAATCCTAGCTAATTAAGCATGGCATGAGCAACTATAATCTCTAATTGTCATTGCAAACATGTTTCATTAATAATAGGCTGAATCAGGAACGATGAACTAATCATATTTACAAAAACAAGATAGGTCGAGTTCATACCAGCTTTTCTCATCTCAATCAGTCCATGATATATCGTCATTATTGCCTTTTACTCACACGACCGAACGGTGTGGATAATAATAATAGTGCACGTGCATTGGACTAAGCTAGAATCTGCAAGCATTTAATACACAGGAGAAGACAAGGTAACATGGGCTCTTTGCTAAATCAACAATAATGCATATGAGAGCCACTCAACATTTTCATCATGGTCTTCTCCTCTCGACCCCAAAGAAAAGGAATAAAACTATTTACACGGGAAAGCTCCCAACAAGCAAAAGAAGAACGAGAAATCTTTTGGGGTTTTCTTTTAATTATTACTACTACAGGCATGGAAAGTAAACTAGCTAAAAACTACAACTAATTTTTTTGGTTTTTCTTAAGGTTATTCAAACACACAAGAAGAAGCTTAGAAAATAAAATAAACTAGCATGGATAGTACAATGATAAAGTATGAGCACCGGCAACTGGCATGAGTGTGTGAACATGAATTTAATATCGGTGAGAAATACATACTCCCCCAAGCTTAGGCTTTTGTCCTAAGTTGGTCTAGGGCCACGGCTGGCCTGGTGGATATCCAAAGTTGTAGCTGGGGTCGTACTGAGATGCAGCGTCTACTGCCTGACGAGCTGCAGCTTGGAGGGGAGCTGCCTCTGTCCTCCTCTCATACTCGTTCGCCTCCTCCCTGGTTATAACACATCTCCTTTTTGCCTGAAAAGTCAAAGAAAGTAGGAGCAGGGAGAGCAAAATGGATAGTGCGACGTCTGTCGAAGATTAGTCGGTACTGAAGGAACTGTTCATTCCTCTCAACAAATTGATGGCGGACCATAGCGTTATAATCTAGATAAGAAGGAGGTAACACCAAATCATTTCTATGTATGGGTACATCAAGATAATTAGCTACACGAGTTGCATAAATTCCACCAAACAAATATCCACTTGTACCGTTATGATGCAACCTTCATGTGACAATAGCCCCCAAGTTATATTGTTTATCACTTAATACCGCACTTGAGGACACAAAGATCTGGAACGCACATGTGACAAGCTTCATCTTTACCGTTAATGCATCTACCTATAAAGAGAGCAAAATAGTGTATGGAAGGAAAATGAATGCTCCCTATGGTAGCTTGTGTGATTTCTCTAGATTCCCCCACAGTGATACTAGCAAGAAAGTCTTTATATTCAGATTTGCGAGGTTCACTAACATTGCCCTACTGCGGGAGTTTACAAGCAATATTAAAATCTTCTAAATCCATGGTATATGATTTATCATAAAGATCAAATAAAACAGTGTGAGAATTGCGCGAGGATGTAAATTTAAACCTTCTCAAAAAGGAATCATTTAGGTAACGGTATTGCGGGCACTTATCTGACACAAAGCCCTCAAGATCAGCATTACGCACATACGCGTCAAATTCATCCTTGATACCTCCTCCGACCATAAACTCCTCTGACGACCATTCGCAAGGCCGCACTTGATCTTCCCTTTGTAGTTGATTGTCCGGCTCACGTATCGCGAGCCTTGGGCCTTGCTTCCTTGAGGACCACCTTGGTACATTTTCCTAAACATATTTCTTCCTCTGAATTTTTTTTTGAAATTTTTAGTGACTCAAAATAAAAGTGAACCAAACTCAACAAGATTAATAGCAACTACTCCCACAAGTGCCTAGAGGCTATATCATGCATTAGAACTACTTGGGACCATATAAATTTGACATGCAAGCTCAAGAACAGGGTCACCTATGCAGCAAAAATTTGCAATAAATAAAGCACTAGAACAAAAACTAATTGGACCATTGGAGGAGTCACATACCGAAGAACAATCCCCCAAAACAGTTTTGTGAATGAAGCTTTGTGCAAGGAGATCGAAAATGGCAGCAAGAAGAGCTAGAACACGGGTTGAGCTATGGGAGAAATTTTTTCTGGAGGAAGAAGTGTGTGGGTGCTGGAATAAGTGGAGGGGGGCCACATGGGGCCCGCGAGGCAGAGGGGCGCGCCCTGGACCCTCGTGGCCATATGGTGGGTCCCCCTGGTGTGTTCTCAGTGCCATATATTCTTAAATATTCTACAAAAAATCATATTTCATTTTCGGGACATTTGGAGAACTTTTATTTTCGGGGTATTTTTTATTGCAAGGATAATTTAGAAAACAGACAGAAAATACTATTTTTGCTTTATTTAATCTAAATAACAGAAAGTAAAAGGATGGTACAAAGATTTGTGCTTTCTAACTTCATCAACCTCATGCTCATCAAAAGGAATCCACTAACAAGGTTGATCAAGTCTTGTTAACAAACTCTTCTCGAATAACATGAAACCGGAGAATTTTCGAATAACACTAGGTTACCTCAACGGGGATATGCACATCCCCAAAAATAAGAATATCATATTTCTTCTTGACTGTAGGAAGAGGGAATTCAAAACCTCCAATAGTAATCGTTGAAGTTTTTCCAATAGAATTGATACTGTGGACTTGAGGTTGTTTCCTCGAAAAGTGTACCGTATGCTCATTACCATTAACATGAAAAGTGACATTGCCTTTGTTGCAATCAATAACATCCCCGGCAGTATTCAAAAGGGTCTACCAAGGATAATCGACATACTATCGTCCTCGGGAATATCAAGAATAACAAAGTCCGTTAAAATAGTAACGTTTGCAACCACAACAGGCACATCCTCACAAATACCGACAAGTATAGCAGTTGATTTATCGGCTATTTGCAAAGATATTTCAGTAGGTGTCAACTTATCCAAATCAGGTCTACGATATAAAGAGAGAGGCATAACACTAACATCGGCTCCAAGATCACATAAAGCAGTTTTAACATAGTTTCTTTTAATGGAGCATGGTATAGTTGGTACTCCTGGATCTCCAAGTTTCTTAGTTATTCCACCTTTAAAAGTATAATTGGCAAGCATGGAGGAAATTTCAGCTTCCGGTATCTTTCTTTTATTTGTAACAATATCTTTCATATACTTAACATAAGGATTCATTTTAAGCATATCATTCAAACGCATACGCAAAAAGATGGGTCTAATCATTTCAGCAAAGCGCTCAAAATCCTCGTCATCTATTTTCTTAGATGGTTTAGGAGGAAAAGGCATGGGTTTCTGAACCCATGGTTCTCTTTATTTACCGTGCTTCCTAGCAACAAAGTCTCTCTTATCATAACGTTGATTCTTTGATTGTGGGTTATCAAGATCAACAGCAGGTTCAATCTCTACATCATTGTTATTGCTAGGTTGAGCATCAACATGAACATAATCATTAATATTATCACTAGGTTCATGTTCATTACCAGATTGTGTTTCAGCATCAGAAATAGAAATATCATTGGGATTCTTAGGTGTGTCAACAACAGGTTCACTAGAAGCATGCAAAGTCCTATCATTTTTTCTTCTTCTTCTTAGAAGGACTAGGTGCATCAACATTAGTCCTCTGAGAATCTTGCTCAATTCTCTTAGGGTGGCCCTCAGGATACAAAGGTTCCTGAGTCATTCTACCCCGTCTAGTCACAACTCTAACATCATTATCATTTTTCTTATTATTTAATTCACTGAGCAAATCATATTGAGCCTTAAGCACCTGTTCTACTTGAGTGGTAACCATAGAAGCATGTTTACTAATAAGTTTAAGTTCACCTTCAACTCTAGACATATAATCACTCAACTGTTCAATCATATAAGCATTACGTTTCAATTTTCTACCAACATAAGCATTGAAGTTTTCTTGTTTAACAATAAAATTATCAAACTCATCTAAGCATTGGCTAGTAGACTTATAACGAGGAATATCACCTTCATCAAATCTATAGAGAGAATTTACCTTTACTACGTGTGTCGGGTTATCAAGACCATGTATTTCTTCAATAGGTGTTAAATTCTTGACATCTTCAGCTTTTTTCCCTTTTCTTTCATGATTTGTTTGCCTCTTGCATATCTTCAGGACTGAGAAATAGAATACCCCTTTTCTTCGGAGTTGGCTTAGGAGTTGGTTCAGGAAGTGTCCAATTATTATCATTACTCAACATATTATTCAATAGCAATTCAGCTTGATCAACAGTTCTTTCCCTGAAAACACAACCAGCACAACTATCCAGGTGGTCTCTGGAAGAATCGGTTAGTCCATTATAAAAGATATCAAGTATTTCATTTTTCTTGAGAGGATGATCAGGCAAAGCATTAAGTAATCGGAGAAGCCTCCCCTAAGCTTGTGGGAGACTCTCTTCTTCAATTTGCACAAAATTATATATTTCCCTTAAGGCAGCTTGTTTCTTATGAGCGGGAATATATTTAGCAAAGAAGCAATAAATCATATCCTGGGGACTATGCACACAACCAGGAGTAAGAGAATTAAACCATGTTTTAGCATCACCCTTTAATGAGAACGGGAATAACTTAAGGATATAGTAGTAACAAATTTTTTCCTCATGAGTAAATAGGGTGGCTATATCATTTAATTTAGTAAGATGCGCCACAACAGTTTCAGATTCATAGCCATAAAAAGGATCAGATTCAACCAAAGTAATCAACTCAGGATTGACAGAGAAATCATAATCCTTATCAGAAATACAGATAGGTGAAGTAGCAAAAGCAGGGTCATATTTCATTCTAGCATTCAAAGACTTTTCTTTTAGTTTAGCTAACAATTTCTTAAGATCATATCTATCTTTGCAAGCGGAAAAAGTCTCTAGCAGTTTCTTCATCCATAACATAACCCTCAGGTACATCAGGAAATTCATATCTAGGGGGAGAATCTTCATCATCACTTTCATCAATATTATCAGTTTCAATAATTTCATTCTCTCTTACCCTAGCAAGTTGTTCATCAAGAAATTCACCTAATGGCACAGTATTATCAAGCATAGAAGTAGTTTCATCATAAGTGTCATGCATAGCAGAAGTGGCATCATCAATAACATGCGACATATCAGAATCAATAGCAGGAGTAGGTTTAGGGGTCGCAAGTTTACTCAAAACAGAAGGTGAATCAAGTGCAGAGCTAGATGGCAGTTCCTTACCTCCCTCGTAGTTGAGGGATAAATCTTGGTTTTTCGTCTTTCAAGTTCCTCATAGTGATCAACAGATATAAATCCCAAGTGACTCAAAGAATAGAGCTACGCCCACGGCAACGGTGCGTAAAATAGTCTTGATATCCCACAAGTATAGGGGGTCGCAACAGGTTTCGAGGGTAGAGTATTCAACCCAAATTATTGATTCGACACAAGGGGAGCCAAAGAATATTCTCAAGTATTAGCAGTTGAGTTGTCAATTCAACCACACCTGGATAACTTAATATCTGCAGCAAAGTATTTAGTAGCAAAGTAGTGTGGAAGTAACGGTAACGGTGGCAAAAGTAACAGTAGCAGCTTTGTAGTAATTGTAACAGTGGCAACGGAAAAGTAACTAAGCAAAGATCAATATGTGTAAAGCTCATAGGCAATGGATCAGTGATGGATAATTATATCGGATGTGATTCCTCATGCAACAGTTATAACATAGGGTGACACGGAGCTAGCTCTAGTTCATCAATGTAATGTAGGCATGTATTCCGAATATAGTCATACGTGCTTATGGAAAAGAACTTGCATGACATCTTTTGTCCTACCCTCTCGTGGCAGCAGGGTCCTATTGGAAACTAAGGGATATTAAGGCCTCCTTTTAATAGAGTACCGAACCAAAGCATTAACACTTAGTGAATACATGAACTCCTCAAACTACGGTCATCACCGGGAGTGGTCCCGATTATTGTCACTTCGGGGTTACCAGATCATAACACATAGTAGGTGACTATTGACTTGCAATATAAGATCAAGAACTCACATATATTCATGAAAACCTGAAGTCATGGCACTCGGGCCCTAGTGACAAGCATTAAGCATAGCAAGGTCATAGCAACATCAATCTCAGAACATAATGGATACTAGGGATCAAACCCTAACAAAAACTAACTCGATTACATGATAAATATCATCCAACCCATCACCGCCCAGCAAGCCTACGATGGAATTACTCACGCACGGCGGTGAGCATCACGAAATTGGTGATGGAGAATGGTTGATGATGATGACGGCGACGGATTCCCCTCTCCGGAGCTCCGAACGGACTCAAGATCAGCCCTCCCGAGAGAGATTAGGGCTTGGCGGCGGCTTCGTATCGTAAAACGCGATGAATCCTTCTCTCTGATTTTTTTCTCTCCGAACGTGAATATATAGAGCTGGAGTTGACGTCGGTGGATCCTCAGGGGGCCCACGAGGCAGGGGGGCGCGCCCCAGGGGGGTGGGTGCGCCCTCCACCCTCGTGGACAGGGTGTGGTCCCCCTGGTGTTGATTCTTTCGCCAGTATTATTTATTTATTCCAAAAATATTCTCCGTGAAGTTTCAGGTCATTCTGAGAACTTTTATTTCTGCACAGAAATAACACCATGGCAATTCTGCTGAAAACAGCGTCAGTCCGGGTTAGTTCCATTCAAATCATGCAAGTTAGAGTCCAAAACAAGGGCAAAAGTGTTTGGAAAAGTTGATACGTTGGAGATGTATCACTCGCCATGCTAGGGACGTGTCAACCGCCTTAAATAGCCAGTCGCGCCCCACCACGTCGAGCTACTCTAAATATTAGAGCAACTCCAACGGGCCGACCCAAACGGACGGCGCATTTGTCCGCTTTTTGTCCATTTGGGTCAGCCGCCCGCCCGGCGTCCGCCCAGTTTTCTATTTGGGTCGGCAGTGCGCCCAACGCGCCGACCCATTTCATGTCCACATCAACTGTAAAAAAAAGGCCTGCGGCCGATCATGCCGGCACCATGCCAGCGCCGACATATAATGTCGGCTTCAGAAAATATCACCACAGTTCATGCTGGCGCACTCGCCACCGGCCGGCACACATGCTAGCACACAAAAAAGGTGGGACTTGAATTCGACCACGTCATCACAGCCCCCGTGGTCATGCTAGCACACCTGCCGACATACAAAAAAGACGGCGCTCGCCGCCATAGATCACTTGTCGTCGAACTTGAGCATGTCGGCCTGCATCTTCTTGAACCACGGCCTCTTCCTTGGTGACACGGTGTTGAGATCCACCTTCATGATCTCCACCCTGGTCATCATGCTCGTGAGAGCCACTTCTTTGGCCTTGGTCTTGGCGTTGGCGGCCTCGATCTCTAGCATCTTGGCTTGCTTCTCTGCCTCGAGCTCGAACATCTTGGCTTGCTTCTCCACGTCCATCTCAAGCCTCCTCCTTTGGATCTCCATAAAAGCGTCCATTTGCTCCGCCTTGGAACGCTGGTGCTCCTCCTCCCTTGAGTCCTTCTTGTTCATCATGCCCTCCACGCTTGCTATCAAGGCGTTGGATGCCGCATCCCGCTTGTCCTCCTTCTTGGAGTTGGTCTTCCCCCGCGGCTGTGCCGGCTCGCCCTCCCCAACCTCCTCCATGGCTTGCTTCCCCCCACGCGACTTGAGGGCGGCATATTGCGCCTTGAACTTCTCCTCATCCTTGATGACCCAAAAGCAATGGGAGAGGTTGAAGCACTTGAAATTGTGTTGAACCTTGAATGCCTCCAAAGCTTGAAATGCCTACAAAATGTTTCCATGCAAGCATATGGGCAAATGATATGCAAATGAACACACAAGCATGAACTTTATGACACAAAAGAGGGCGGCCTGCTAGCATACCATGTCTTGCATGCCGACTCCGCTCACGGGGTGGGCCTTGACGCTCTCAAGAGTGGCGCAAAACTTGTTGCACTCTTGTTGGATCACCCTCCATCGCTTGGAAATGGACACCCACCCGCGCGTGCTCACAAGTTGGTAAGGCGGAAACTTCTTTCTCTCATGAAACTCTCGGTGGACACGAATCCAAAAGGTTGATGTAGGACCTTGAAGTATGTCTAGAGGGGGGTGATTAGACTACTTGACCAATTAAAAACTTAGCCTTTTCCCAGTTTTAGAGTTTGGCAGATTTTAGCTATCTTAGGACAAGTCAAGCAATCATCACACAATTCAAGCAAGCATGGAAAGAGTATATGTGCAGCAGAAATTAAAGCATGCAACTTGCAAGAAAGTAAAGGGAAGGGTTTGGAGGATTCAAACGCAATTGGAGACACGGATGTTTTTGGCGTGGTTCCGATAGGTGGTGCTATCGTACCTCCACGTTGATGGAGACTTCAACCCACGAAGGGTAACGGTTGCGCGACTCCACGGAGGACTCCACCCACGAAGGGTCCACGAAGTAGCAACCTTGTCTATCCCACCATGGTCGTCGCCCACGAAGGACTTGCCTCACTAGCGGTAGATCTTCACGAAGTAGGCGATCTCCTTGCCCTTACAAACTCCTTGGTTCAACTCCACAATCTTGTCGGAGGCTCCCAAGTGACACCTAGCCAATCTAGGAGACACCACTCTCCAAGAAGTAACAAATGGTGTGTTGATGATGAACTCCTTGCTCTTGTGCTTCAAATGATAGTCTCCCCAACACTCAACTCTCTCTCATAGGATTTGGATCTGGTAGAAAGAAGATTTGAGTGGAAAGCAACTTGGGGAAGGCTAGAGATCAAGATTCATATGGTAGGAATGGAATATCTTGGCCTCAACACATGAGTAGGTGGTTCTCTCTCATAAATGGTAAGTTGGAAGTGTAGGTTTGTTCTGATGGCTCTCTCCACGAATGAAGAGGAGGTGGAGGGGTATATATAGCCTCCACACAAAATCTAACCGTTACACACAATTTACCAATCTCGGTGGGGCCGAATCAACAAACTCGGTCAGACCGATTTTAGTAAACCTAGTGACCGTTAGGGTTTTCGTGGATCGACATGCATCTCGGTAGGGACCGATATGGTTAGGGTTAGGGCATAACGTAATCTCGGTGAGACCAATTACACAAACTTCGGTGAGACCGATTTTGGTAATTAGCTAACCAGAGAGTTGGTCGTGTAAACTCGGTGGGACCGATTTGCTCTTTTTGGTGAGACCGAAATGTTACAAAAGGGAAACAGAGAGTTTACATTGCAATCTCGGTGGGACCGATCCGCTCTTTCGGTGAGACCGAAAAGTTACAAAAAGGAAACAGAGAGATTACAATCCCATCTCGGTGAGAACGAGATCCCTATCGGCAGAACCGATTTGCCTAGGGTTTGTGGCAGTGGCTATGACATATGGAATCGGTGGCGCCGGATTGGAAGAATCGGCGAGACCGATTTTGGCTTTAGGTTTAGGTCATATGTGGATGTGAGAAAGTAGCTGAGGGTTTTGGAGCATATCACTAAGCACATGAAGCAAGAGGCTCATTAAGCAACACCTCATCCCTCCTTGATAGTATTGGCTTTTCCTATAGACTCAATGTGATCTTGAATCACTAAAATATAAAATGAAGAGTCTTGAGCTTTTGAGCTTGAGCCAATCCTTTGTCATTAGCATTTTGAGGATCCACTTTCATCATCCATGCCATGCCATTCATTGAGCTTTCTGAAATGTTCATCTTGGAATAGCATTAGCTCAATGAGCTATATGTTGTTATGAATTACCAAAACCACCTAGGGATAGTTGCACTTTCAATCTCCCCCTTTTTGGTAATTGATGACAACATATAGATCAAAGCTTCGACAAATGATAATAAGATTGAAAAACATCATCGCTTTGAGAAGTATGTGATAAGAAAGAGCTCCCCCTAAATTTGTGCATATTTTAATATTTGCTTTGGACTGCAAATGCACAAGGAATTAGGCTCATGGGTTACTCTTCCATGTCACATATATCTTGGTGGAGCGCTCAAAATGATACGGAATGAATACATGCACTCATCACCAAGCACAGTGAATGATCACATAGGATAGATAAGATAATATCATCAAACATGCATAAGTGTAGCTTATGATCAAACACATGATCATCAATGTCTCACAAACATAGTATATCAAGCAACCAAAAGCAAACAAGTTTGAAAAACCACCAAATCAAGAGAGAACAAAAGCAACACTCTCTCTCTCGAAGCCTATGATCTATACATTTTTCTCCCCCTTTGGCAACAAGTTACCAAAAAGTTCATAGAAAATGCATAGTGCTAGATCGACTCTTAGGCTTGATCTTCTGGTGGTGGAGTCCGGATAACGCCGAGGACGAAAGCTTCGGTTGAAGTAGATGGAGCTGGAGCTGATGTAGGTCTTTGGAGCTGGTGGCACCGAGGCTGTAGCTGGTGCATATGAAGTTGCTCTTGTGTCGAACCGCACAGCAGATGACCTCTAGGCTCTAGGCACTCTGGAAAATGCATCAGTTGTTGTTTTGCCCTTCCTCTCCTGCATGTCATCTTGTAGTTCCTCCACCGCAGGTGAATCTCGATTACTTTCACATCTAAGTTATAGAACTTTTGTTCTATGATTCTCTCAAGCTCTCCTGATTTTGAGTGAGGTGGCCAATCCCTTCTAAATCCTCAAGCTTGATGCTATTAAGTATCCGAGCTGCTCCTCGCTTGTTCTTCAAGAAATAATCAGATGCCTCCTCCCGAGTTGGCATCCCGGCAGCCTTCTCCTTCCTTGCCTTCTCCTTCTTCTCTTGTGCTTGAACCGATGATGGATCATTCTCATTCATGACAACCTCATTGTCCTCAAAGTCTGGATAAATTGGAAAATGTTCCTTATCCAATAGATATTTGCTGTGCCCATCTTTGAGTTAATCAACTCCACGGATCCGAGGGGCATATCCACAACTTCTTTTACGATCGTGGCCAGGTCCTCTTAATGGTTTCAACCATAAGGCTCATGACTTTAAATTTCTGCGGCACATCAAACAAATGCAACATGTTGATTGCATGCCCTCTGATCATGTTGTGGTCACCAGACTTTGGCAGTAGGGTATCCCTTAAGATGGTATTGATAGTTGGCAGCCCTGACAGAAGGAAGTGGACTGATCCAAACTTATGTGTCTCAATGGTTGTGTATGGGATCTCCTTGTACATGTGTGCCATGGTATTGTGGTCCATTTTCTTCTTGGCATAAACATCAAGGTCATCTTCATTCTCCTTTGGGGCATTTATCAGCTTTGCCCACTCCTCAACAGTTGACTATCCTGCCATCTGGATAAAATTGCATGATAAGTTCATCGTTCCAGTTGGTGAGCTTTTGCCCAACAAAGTCTGCAACTCCAACAGCAACTAAACTGTCTTGCACTCCAGGATAGTGCTCTACATTTTCTTTCATGTAGGTCCAGTCGACCCACCTCATGTCACACACTATGGGCTTCTTATCCAGCAGAACAGTCTCATAAAAGTCCTGCTGTTCCTTGGTGTGGAATCTGTAGTCCACATCAGTTCTTCTTCTTGTGGCATATGGATCTGTCATCCTCCATAGCCTCAACCCATTGTCTCTTCTGATCTTCATATCCTCAACCACAGGATGGGCATCATTGTGGTCTGGTATCTTTGTCTTGAGCTTCCTCAAAACTTGTCCTTCTTCTTCTTCTTCTTGACAACCTCGAGCCTTTGGGGCCTTGTTCTTCTCGATGTTGGAATACTCTGGTATTCCTCTTTGGTGCAGAACTTGGCCTTGGGGGCAGCTTTGGGTGCTTCCTTGGGCTTAGATGTGGCAGCCCCTGATCTTATAGCATCACCCATAAGCTTGGGTGCCTTTGGTCTTGGTGCATTGTCTCTTCTTCCTCTTCCATCATGGAAGGCTTCCCAATAACTCCGACTGTGGTCTTCTTGACCCTCTCTTTCCTTTTCTTCCCTTGAAATGGCTCTTAGGGATCAGGCTTATCAGGAATTTGAGTTGATGCTCTGACTTTTGGCATAGGTATCCTCTTGGCAGGAACCTTCTTATTGAGTCCAGGCTTTGAGCTATGTGCTGAGCCATACTCCTTTTTGAGCACAACCTTCTTGGAGGTTGTTTCATCCTCTTCTGCCATATAATCCTCATCTTCTGAATCTGAGGTTTTCTTCTTCCTTTGTCTGGTGGCAGCTTTAGGCAGATTGCTTGGGGTGCTCCTGCCGCCTTCATCTGAAGAGATGGAGGGACTAGTGCCCTCACTCATGTTCACCTGTTCCTCTGACCTGTTCTGACTGTCACTCTGGTCTGACATGCTGACTGCTGATCCTGTGAAGAGTTATAGATGAGGTAGAGTGGGTGAGCTTCACAAAATGCAGAGATTTTTGCAAAAGAATGACTCAAAAATTCAGTTTTAGTTTTCCACAGAAAGCATTTCGGATCAACCGATTTTCAAACTCGGTGATACCGAAGCAGTTTTGGACCGAGTCACAGTTCGGTGGCACCGAGACTGCTAGGGTTTCACAAAGTCCTAAAATCAGTCACACCGATTAGCAATTCTCGGTCAGACCGAGTCTCACTAGTGCAATGGCATAAGCCAAATCGGTGGGACCGAGTTTTTCAACTCGGTGGGTCCGAGATGGTTTCGGCGGAAACCTAACCCTAAATTTTCAAATCAAAACTATTCTAAGGATTGCATTGATTGGATAGGAGTGTTTTAATCATGGCAAGAATCAATAAGAACACAATGTGCTGAGAATCGGACGAGGAAAGAGCAGTGATCGAGTCCATACCCTAGTTCGGCGGAGACTCGCTACGGCGGCAACGGCGGGGTTGATTTCCGTTGACGGCGGCGGATACCAGCGACAGGGGGCGGCTGGCGACGAGGAGACGATCCGGAGACCACGGAGGCAGAGCAAGCTATTGCGCGGGCGAAGAGGTTCGGAGAAATTTCCAAATTTTTGCCCGTGACTATATATAGCCCGACCCTGTCGGTGTGACCGAGTGGAACAACTCGGTGGCACCGAGATGCAAAAGCGGTATGCTGATTATTGCAACTCGGTGTGACCGAAGAGTTCAAATCGGTTGCACCGAGATTGAAAACCTAGATCGACTAAGTGATCTCGGTAAGACCGAAATGGAGGAATCGGTCGGACGAAAATCACAAAGAAGTTTTGGAAGTTTAAGTCTATGACGAATCGGGGACTCAAAGTGCTCCTCACATGCAGTGGTTCGAATCGACTTGATCAAATTTTGTGATGTAGCATGAACAGAGTTTGAGACGAGAAAAGCATAGATAGCTAGAGAAGGTTCTTAGGCATTCTTGTCCATCCACTTGGCCAAAGAGAAAGAAGCCAATCAATCAAAACAACAAGTGGATGTCCTCGAATGAGTAAAGTATGCAACCAACATGCTCACACAATAAGATGGCAAATGAAATATGTGACAAAGCATGCACAACCAATTCTAGCATCTATCAAGCAATTGGCGATGACTAGGTCATCTATATATGAGTATATTGACTTAGGAGTCAAATGAGAACATTTGATCATAGGTCATTGAGGGAGTCATGGACTAGGGGGTGTCCGGAGAGCCGAACTATCATCGTGGCCGGACTCCAAGACTATGAAGATACAAGATTGAAGACTTCGTCCCATGTCCGGATGGGACTTTCCTTGGCGTGGAAGGCAAGCTTGGCGATACGGATATGTAGATCTCCTACCATTGTAACCGACTCTGTGTAACCCTAACCCTATCAGGTGCCTATATAAACCGAAGGGTTTTAGTCCGTAGGACGAACAACAATCATACCATAGGCTAGCTTCTAGGGTTTAGCCTCCTTGATCTCGTGGTAGATCTACTCTTGTACTACCCATATCATCAATATTAATCAAGCAGGAGTAGGGTATTACCTCCATCGAGAGGGCACGAACCTGGGTAAAAACATCGTGTCCCTTGTCTCCTGTTACCATCCGCCTAGACGCACAGTTCGGGACCCCCTACCCGAGATCCGCCGGTTTTGACACCGACATTGGTGCTTTCATTGAGAGTTGAACTCAAGACCTCCCGCTTACCAAACGGGTGCTCTAACCAACTGAGCTATGACCGTGACTCCAAGGTGTCGGACTCCTCTCCGGACTCCGAACCCTCCGCGCCCCTGCCAATCGAATCGGATTGGGCGCCGGTCATGGAGTTCATCGCGGACATCTTTTCAAAGACTCGCCCTTTGGCGACATCCTGAATTCACTAAAGTCTCTCTCTTTATCCGGAGAGCCCTGGCGGACTACGGACAGGAAGGTTGGGATACGGACGACGAAGAAATTCAACGCCCACCCACCACCCACTTTGTAGCCAGCCGATGATTTAACCGACATGCTCGACTTCGACTCAAGACATCGACGGTATGGACGACAATGCCGGAGACGACCAAGACCCAGCGCCTACAGGGCACTGGAAGGCCACCTCATCATACGACATATACATGGTGGACATCCCAAAAGATGGGAATGGCGATGGAACAACGGACGATGACCCCTCCAAGAAGCAACCGAAGCGCCGACGTCAGCGGCGCCGCTCCAAATCCCGCCACAGCAAAAACGGTGATTCCGGCATGGGAGATAATAACACCGGACGGTTGAAGACAACCCCTCCAGCAGGACTCGGCGCGGAGGAGGAGGGAGAAGCAAGTCCGCCTGACGGTCTGGCAGAAAGAGAGGTAGAGGGCGATAATTATGCGCCTCCCTCCGAAGATGAGGCAAGCCTCGACGACGATGAATTTGTCGTGCACGAGGACCCCGCCGAACAGGAGGCGTTTCAAGCGTAGGGCTTATGGCCACGACAAGCAGCCTCAAGAAAAGCAACAGCTTAGAGCTCGACCAAGACCTGCTAGGCCGGCGGATGGATCAAGTCCTTGCAGCGAAGAGTATGAACTCAAACGCCCTCCAAAAGCTACCCCAAACGCAGGCCGTTGCCTCGATCAGAGGAGGAAGCACCCAAGTCACGGTATGCGAAATGGCAGACCGTCCACCCGTGGCCTTGACAGAGAGAAGCCTCTCGGCCCTCCGCTCAAGCCACACCCCGACGCCGCTCAAAAAGTACCAAGGCATGGGAAAACGCGCGGACTTGCGAGATATATTGGAGGATAAGGCAAAACATACAAGATCGATCTACGGATCGCGTGGGTCTAACGACTCGGGATGATTACCGTCGCGCGGATACAAAGAAACCCGGCCGGGCGAACACGATGACAAAGCTCATCCGAGCTACGTCGTGATATAGCCCAATACATGAGGCGCCAAGACACCCACTATGCTTCACAGATGAAGTAATGGATCATCAAATCCTTGAGGGCTTCAAACCCGTAAACATCGAATCATACGATGGTACCACAGATCCTGCGGTCTGGATCGAGGACTATCTCCTCCATATCCACATGGCCCGCGGTGATGATCTACATGCCATCAAATACCTCCCACTCAAGCTTAAAGGACCAGCTCGGCATTGGCTCAACAGCTTTCCAGCATAATCAATTGGTTGTTGGGAGGACCTGGAAGCCGCATTCCTTGATAACTTCCAGGCACATATGTGCGACCACCGACGCCGATGACCTTAGCCATATAATTCAGCAGCCGGAAGAATTGGCGAGACAATTACGGACACGGTTCTAACAAAGAAAAATCAACTCGTTGACTTTACGGATGCAGAGGCCCTTGCAGCCGTCAAACATAACATCCCCGACGAATGGCTTTCACGGCACCTAGGACAGGAAAAGACGAAATCCATGGCAGCCCTCACAACACTCATGACTCGCTTTTGTGCGGGAGAGGATAGCTGGCTAGCTCGAAGCAACAACTTGGCCAAACACCCTGATAGTTCGGATACCAAGGACAAACAATGGCAGGTCGCGTCGCAACAAGAACAAGTGCCGCATTAACGGTGATAATGCTGAAGATACGGCCGTCAATGCCGGATTCAGAGGCTCTAAACCCGGTCAGCGGAAGAAGCCATTCAAAAGAAATACCCAGGGCCCGTCCAACTTGGACCGAATACTCGATCGCTTGTGCCAGATACATGGCACCCCAAAAACCAGCCAATCACACCAACAGGGACTATTGGGTGTTCAAGCAAGCAGGCAAGTTAAGTGCGAACTCAACGACAAGGGGCTGCATAAGCGATGACGAGGAAGAGCCCGGCCGCCCGAATAATAGAGGATGACGAAGGGTTTTCCCACACAAGTGCGGACGGTGAACATGATATACGCAACCCATATACCCAAAAGGGAGCGAAGCGTGCACTAAGGGACGTATATGCGATGGAGCCAGTTGCCCGAAGTTCAACCCATGGTCTTCTGCCCGATCACCTTCGATCGAAGGGACCACCCCACTAGCATCCGTCCACGGCGGTTTCGCCGCATTGGTTCTTGACCCAATTATTGACGGATTTCACCTCACCAGAGTCACGATGGACGGCGATAGCAACCTGAACCTGCTTTATCGGGATACGGTGCACAAAGTGGGCATAGACCCTCAAGGATTAAACCTACAAAGGCGACCTTTAAAGGCGTCATACCGGTGTAGAAGCCAATTATGCGAGCTCGATTACACTCGAAGTGGTCTTGGATCCCGGATAACTTCTGAAGCGAAGAGTTAATCTTTGACATCGTCCCGTTCCGCAGCGGCTATCATGCACTGCTCGGACGAACCGCATTTGCAAAGTTCAATGCGGTGCCGCACTACGCATACCTCAAGCTCAATATGCTAGGCCCTCGAGGAGTAATCACGGTTAATGGAAACACCGAACGCTCTCTCCGAACGGAGGAGCACACGGCGGCCCTCGCGGCGGAGGTGCAAAGCAGCCTCTCACAGCAATTCTCGAGTCCGGCCACTAAGCGTCCGGACACCGCCAAGCGCCCGAGTAACCTACAACAAGACCGCTGGCACGATTCAAGCATCGCGTAGCAATCCGGCCCCAACCCCAGCCCTCGCGAAATTGCGAAGCGATTACGCTGGCGTACATAACTACGCTCTAGAGATACCATGGGCATAAGGGAGGGGCACGACCACGGCACGTCCGAATGCGGCTCAACCGCACTGTGGGCTCCCGATTGTGTCATTACTTTTCTTTTTTCTTTTTTCTTCCTTTTTCTTACTTTCAGGACTCCGTTTTCCAGAAGTCCTGCCCGGCACTAGAATCGCCGAACTCACGATGCAACAGCCAGGGAAGCAGAAAGCTACGTCGAGTGTTCAGGTGGTCTCTATTACGAGCATTATACCTGGTTTACATACCATCCATGACTTACCCACGGAGGGGACATGTTAGATAGTCCCATCCCTTGCTTATCGCACTATTTGTATCGTTCTGCCTTCATTGCAGTACCTTTTTGAATAAACAATACATAGCTTTTGCCTATTATTGCACTCATTTCTTTATCTATATATATGTTCATTTCATGACATGTTGCACCCGTACACTTTGGTACGGCCAATACACCAGGGGCTTAAGTACCCCAAAAGTATGGTGTGATAAGTCCGAACACTTTCACAAGTGCGGCACCACGAACTTATAGCATTATATGCATCGGCTCCGAATCATGTCTTGGGTCAATAGTTGGGTTTGCCCAGCTCCTATGTTTTGGAACCTTACGTTCCGTTATATCAGCTAAGGTAGCACTAGGAGAACCACTGCGATTGTGCCCGGTTGAGCTGGGTTGAGCACCTCGGTGGAGAAAGCTAAAACTGATTGTCATGATAGGGCGAGAGCGATCATTGTTCGAGAGGTTTTTCGGGTCCCTAAAGACTTATGCCGCTTAGAGCGAGGAACCGGCATTGTCCGGCCAAGGCGTGGATAGCGCCCGAACTCGGTCTTCGAATACTAGGGGCTTCGCGAAATTTAAAATTATAGAATTCTATGGCTAAGTGAGAGTGTTCAAGCACTATAAGTCCGGTTGCCTTGTTACGTTGCGTTGAGCGCCTCCCTAGATGGACCCAAGAATGGGAACAAGAGTGCTCAAGTTTATCCCGAACACCCCAAAGACTTTCGTGGCATGAAATTTGAAGCCAACGACTTGCCATCTCTCAAATTTGATAAACGGCCGCCTGAAGGTAATATTTTAAATTAACAAGCGTTGCTTAGCGCCAAATGAACAAGTTTTCAGCATACAGGATAACAAATGCGAGTCTATTCAAAAATTATATCTTTTGAGCACTCATCTGCTATACGGCGGGCACCCTTCAGGAGGCCCTCATAGTACATTTCGGGCGTGCGATGCTCCTTGCCCTTCGGTGGCCCGTCCGTCACAAGCTTCTCCGCATCCAGCTTGCCCCAGTGCACTTTAGCACGGGCAAGGGCCCGATGGGCACCTTCAATGCAGACGGAGCGCTTGATGACTTCAATCCATGGACAAGCGTCCACCAGCCGCCGCACTAGCCCAAAGTAGCTCCCCGGCATGGATTCCAATGGCCACAGCCGAACTATGAGGCCCTTCATGGCATGTTCGGCGACCTTGTGGAGCTCGACCAGCTGCTTCAGCTGGTCACTTAGGGGCACCGGATGTCCGGCCTCGACATCGAGACCAGAACACCTTCTCCGTCCGAGCTCCCTCCTTGGCGCGGTAGAATGCGGCTGACATCGGACACACTACAGGGCAGATCTGCAAATGCTCTGGAGAGCTCGAATCCGGGTAAGTAATAGGTAATTCACTTTCACATGCTTGCTTTGCATAAAGAATGCCTTACCCGCCACTATCTTCTTTAATGATTCAATCTCTTGGAGGGCTTTTTGGGCCTCGGCCTTAGCAGCTTTGGCACTCTCAAGAGCCGAGGCAAGCTCGGACTCTCGGGTCTTCGAGTCATGCTCCAAACCCTCGTGTTTTTTCACGAGCACGGAGCTCTTGCCGCACCTCCGCCAGCCTCGCCTCCCCCTTCTCTCGCTCGGTGCACTCATGGCCGCTTTGCTGACCCACGGACACCGCTTCCTTCAGGGTCGCCACCTTGTTCGTGGCCCCTGCAGTACCAATGTTATTCCTGTTATTTTTCGCAACCGAAACCTTTCTATAAGGTATTTCTTTAATAAGGTATTACTTACCTTCCTTGTCCTCGAGCTGCTTCTTGGCAAGGCCGAGCTCGTTCTCGGACCGCTCGAGGCTCTGCTTCAATGCATTGACATCCATGATCGGTGCGGCATAGGTCGGCCAGCGCAGCCTGCATTCCCATATTGACATACTTATGTTAGACTCCTGCGTATATCTTTTAGATCCTTAGTCTGGAGTTTCTTTCCAACACCGAACTAAGCATCGGGGCTACTGTCTATGCGGTAATATTTTTACATATTCTAAACTTACCTCAAAGCCTGTTAGAAGGCTGGTGCAGGCTTCGATCAGCCCGCTCTTGGCGGTGAACTTCTGGATCACCACACTCATAACGATGCGGTGCTCCTCCTTGATGGAGGCGCCATTAAGCACCTCCAAGAAGCTATCCGGTGCCTCGGTTGGACGGAAGACACGGCATCTTACCCTTCCTCTGAAGGGACCGCTTGGGACTCGGAACCGCTGAAGGTTCGGCATGGAGTCCGGACGAGGGTCGGGCTTAGAGCCCTGGGGTCTCGCCCCCAGCGCTGGAGTCGGGAGGTTGCCTTGCGGCGCCTCCTGCGCCACCTCCTCTTGACCAGGCCCCCTTGGGGCACCACCTCGGCATCGTCCGCGGCGTGAGGCGATGAGGCGCCCGGAAGTGAAGTACTCTCCATTTCCGGCGAACTCGAGGACCCGCTCGGCCGAAGCGGGCGAACTTCGCCCTTGGGCGGGCTGCATGATTGTTCGGCATTAGAGAACACTATGCAATAAAAGCCATGGGTATCCGGACACTTACGATCTCGCCAGGGGCTTGGCCCTTGTTGGCCAATCCTCCTCGTCGTTGTCGACGTTGGTGGAGAAGTCCGGAGGAAGGGTTCTTCCCTTCTTGGACCCTCCGGCCTCCCGGTTAGGCGGCCTTCCTTCCTCTCCTCCCCGGGGAGAGGCTTCTTTCCTCCTCCTCGTTCTCAGGAGAAGATTATGCTTCAGAATCTGACAGCGCCAGGCGTCGGGAGCTCCTTAGACTTCCCGTTGCCTCCTTATTTGCCTTCTTCTCCGGCACCACATGAGGTACCGAGCCAAGAGCCCCGTCAATCAGGCGTCCGGCTGGGTCTTCCGGCAAAGGAGCCGGACGGTTAACCTGCATGGGCGTCTTCAGCCAGTCTGTTAAAGGTTAGGGAGTTTTAGATCCCGTATAGAGTCAAACTATGAAAAAAGAGTCCCATAAAGGGTAAAATAACTCACCTCGCTGGCTTGACGCTGCGAGCTGAATCCGCGATCTTGATGGCGGATGTAGAACCTCGGCGCCCTTGAACGGCACCTTCCGGGCATCTTCGCACGTAGTGTCGAAGAGCCTTTTTCAGAGTTGGGTGTTGTGCGGATCGAACTCCCACAATTTGAAGGCCCGTTGTTGGCATGGGAGAATCCGGTGGATGAGCATCACTGGATTACGTTGACAAGCCCGAGATTCTTGTCCACCGTGTTTCGGACGCATGTTTGGAGTCCGGATAGCTCGTTCGAATTCCCCATGTTAGGCCCGTCTCTTTCCATGACGAGGGCCGTGTGGAAGCCAGATCTGAATTGGGGCCGCCGCCCATTTGGGGTCGTGGCTCGGTGATATAGAACCACCCGATTGCCACCTTTATTGTCTCCACGAAGGAGCCCTCGAGCCATAGGACTTTGGCCATCTTGCCAACCATGGCGCCTCCACTCTGCTTGATGACCGCCCACTACCTTCGGCACGACATTGAAGATCTTCACCATAAGCGAAGTGGGGCTGGATGCGAGAGGAAGGCCTCGCACACGACGATGAACGCCGAGATGTTGAGGATGAAATTGGGGCCAGTCGTGGAAGTCCAGGCCGTAGTAGAACATGAGCCCCGGACAAATGGGTGAAGTGGAAAACCTAGTCCATGGAGGAAGTGGGGAGAAACACCACCCTCTCATGGGGCACTGGGGTTGGAATGAGCTGCCCAGCGTCAGGCAGGTGCACGATGTTCTTTGGACAAGTATACGGCTTCCCGCAGCTTTGTGATGTGCCCCTCCATGACGGAGGAGGCCATCCACCTGCCTCCCACTCCGGACATAGTTGGAGAAGGTTGAGATGGGATGTGCGGACTTGGGCGCTGGAGCTCGAGTGCGTGAAAATGGATGAGCAAAGGAGGAAGAAGGCGTATGTGAAAAGGTGGATCATTATCCCCTTATATGGACGGACTAAGCTATGCGTCCCCCACCAGCCTGGTAAAACTTGCTTATCTCCCAAGCGCCGTAATCAATGGCGCGGATGGGTTACCCACGTCCGTATTGATGAGAATCCTGGAATAAGGGGGCATGATCTATGCTTTGATAAGACGTGCCAAGGAAACCGCCTCGCTCAGCGCTGAGGTGGAACAGTAAAACGATTCATGTGAAGGCACGGCGTGGTGTGATGTCACGCATGGAATACGTCAGCAGATCTATGCAAAAGTTATTCTCTCTACGGTGGTATGTGGAACTTGTTTTGCAGAGTCGGACACTATCCCTGTGTTCAAAACCTTCTATGAAGTATTCGGAGGAAGAACCCGCCTTGTAATGCCGAAGACAATATGCGCGCCGGACTCGTCGTCATTGAAGCCTGGTTCAGGGAGCTCTTGAGGAGTCTGGACTAGGGGTGTCCGGAGAGCGAACTATCATCGTGGCGGACTCCAAGACTATGAAGATACAAGATTGAAGACTTCGTCCCGTGTCCGGATGGGACTTTCCTTGGCGTGGAAGGCAAGCTTGGCGTCTGTATATGTAGATCTCCTACCATTGTAACCGACTCCGTGTAACCCTAACCCTATTCGGTGTATATATAAACAGAAGGGTTTTAGTCCGTAGGACGAACTACAATCATACCATAGTCTAGCTTCTAGTGTTTAGCCTCCTTGATCTCATGGTAGGTCTACTCTTGTACTACCCATATCATCAATATTAATCTAGCTGGTGTAGGGTATTACCTCCATCGAGAGTGCCCGAACCTGGGTAAAAACATCGTGTCCCTTGTCTCCTGCTACCATCCGCCTAGACGCACAGTTCGGGACCCCCTACCCGAGATCCGCCGGTTTTGACACCGACAGTCATACTCATCGTTTAAGCTCAAGTGGGGTTACCACTTTTACATAAAGCATTTATGTTTTCACATCATTAGAGTTGCTTTGACTCAATTCTCAGAGTTAAGCTCCCCCTAGATGTGAGATCCCCCCTAAGAGGGATGAACTAACCTTGGGTTTTGTCGATGATGACTTCATGTAGGTGTTGAAGATGTGGATGCTCAATGTTGATGTAGATCTTTTGGAGCAATCCTTTGGAGTGATTTGCACTTTCAATACCTACATGGGTTAGTCCCACAAGGAACAAACAAGTATATCCATAGACATAGAGTGATGCACACACAAAATGATGTCCATGAAATCATTAGGTTACGTTGTCCATTGCCTTACCAACATGAGGATTTGTGACTCCTTGAACTAGTGCAAGATATGGAAGTTGATTGCACTTGTCCTTGCCATAATGATATGAGTGAAATATGTTGGCGGAGTCACCCTCAAGAACTCTCTAGTTCTTCTTCTTCTGGATCCACATCATCTTGATGGGAATCCTTGGAGCCTTAGTTGTACTTGATGAGGTAGAACTTGACGTAGTCTCGGGAATCCACTTGACCGAGACCTTAGGTGCTTCTTCAAATGCATCAATCTCTTCTTGAAGCTTGTCCTCGCCCTTGTGGTCTTGTGGTGGAAGATCATCTTGTGCTTGTGTTCCCTTGAAGGAAGTAGGATCATACTTCTCTTGTTGAGGAACAAACTTCGTCTTGGGGTATTGATCTTCTTCCCACTCAACTCCATTGGCATTGAACTTTCGTTCAAAACCAACACCTTGATTCTTCCGGTGCCTTCCTTGCTTGCGTACAATCTCCTCGAATTGCTTACTCCCGGCAAGGCTCTTGTATACACCTTTCTCTATAATTCCCTTCAATAAGCTATTTTCTTGCTCAAGTGTAACTTGGCTAAGAGAATCATTAGTGGAATCAAGAGAAATACTAGAAGCAACAATATTGGATATGACATTATTGTTGTTAATACTAGAGGAAGAATCTTTCTTGTTCTTGTTACTAGACTTGACTTGAGGCATGTAAGTAGATAAGAGTAAACGCTTGGCGATGTAAGAAGAACTTTTCTTACGGAGATCATCATTGATTGCTTTTAAGAACTCATGCTCTTGCTCAAGATTGAGCTTTTCAAAGCGTAACTTCTCATGATCCCTTAAAAGTTCTCGATGATCTTCAAAGATAGTTTCATGAGCTAACTTAAGAGTGTTTAGTTCTTTAGTTAGACGCTCAATTTTCTCCTTATCATTGTCATTCGTTTCAACTTGATTAGCATGATTAATTGACGTTTCATCATAGTATTCATCACTAGAGTTGTCAACAAGTAAATCATCATCACCTAGCAAGTCATCTTCGTCAACATCAAAATCAATATACTCGGGTGTGTTACCTTAGGACCTTTGGCCATGAAGCATCTACCAATTCCTTCATTTGGTGATTCAAATATGTCGTAGGAGTTGGTTGACACAAGTGCTAGACCGGCAACACCTTCATCTTGAGTATATTCGAGTCGGAGTGATAGCTTCTCTCGGAGTGATGGTCGGAGTCGGAGCCGGATACCCATTCACCAACATGAGCTTGATGTCTTCGTTTTGTGTAGCTCTTTGATGACTTGTCCTTCCTTTCCGAATCCTTGCTTCTCCGTGAGGATCTTCGTTCATAACGATCATCTTTACTCCTTCTCTCTCTTGTTGGTGATTCTTCTCTTCTACTTCTTCTTTTTGGAGAGTCTTCTCTTCTTTTGTAGGGTGTCGTACACTCATTGGAATAGTGTCCGGGTCTCCCACAATTGTAGCAATTTCGCTCTCGACTAGAAGATATTTTGTCATTGTAAGACCTTGACTTGGAGATTCTTTCTTTGCTTCTACTCTTGTAGAATTTGTTGAAGTTCTTCACCATTAAGCTCAATTCTTCATTGAAGGTTTGTCTCTCACTCGATGATGTGGGGGCTTCACTTGAGGCTTTGTAAGCACCACTTGACTTGTTGTGAAGTTCCTCCTTATCCTTAAGTGACATCTCATGAGCAACAATTCTTCCAATAACTTCCGTTGGATTGAGATCTTTGTAGTTTGGCATCATTTGAATCAATGTGCACTGCGGTATCATACTTTCCATCCAATGCTCTTAGGATCTTCTTGATGATGAATCATGGGTCATCTCTTCACTCCCTAAGCCCGGCAATTTCATTTTGTGATAAGTGCAAGCCTAGAGTACATTTCAGCGACACCTTCACCATCCTTCATTTTGAACTTGTCAAGCTGACTTTGGAGCACATCCAACTTGGATTCCTTGACGGATTCGGTACCTTCATGCATATCAATCAAAGTATCCCAAATTTCCTTTGCATTCTCAAGACGGCTGATTTTGTTGAATTCTTCGGGGCACAATCCGTTGAAGATGATATCACAAGCCTGGGCGCTGTATTGCAACATCTTCAATTCTTCCGCATTAGCTTCACGGTTCGGCTCTCTCCCATCAAAGAATTCACCTTGCAAGCCAATACACATAATTGCCCAAACGGCGGGGTTATGTCCGAGAATATGCATTTTCATCTTATGCTTCCAACTAGCAAAATTAGTACCATCAAAGTAAGGACCTCTACGGTGATAATTTCCCTCGCTAGACGCCATACTCTCCTAGGTTGTGAAACCAAGGCTATGACCACCAAAAGCTATGGAAATCAAAGCAAGCTGGAGACCAAGGCTCGATACCACTTGTAGGACCTTGAAGTATGTCTAGAGGGGGTGATTAGACTACTTGACCAATTAAAAACTTAGCCTTTTCCCAGCTTTTAGAGTTTGGCAGATTTTAGCTATCTTAGGACAAGTCAAGCAATCATCACACAATTCAAGCAAGCATGCAAAGAGTATATGAGCAGCGGAAATTAAAGCATGCAACTTGCAAGAAAGTAAAGGGAAGGGTTTGGAGGATTCAAACGCAATTGGAGACATGGATGTTTTTGGCATGGTTCCGATAGGTGGTGCTATCGTACCTCCACGTTGATGGAGACTTCAACCCACGAAGGGTAACGGTTGCGCGAGTCCACAGAGGGCTCCACCCACGAAGGGTCCATGAAGTAGCAACCTTGTCTATCCCACCATGGCCGTCGCCCATGAAGGACTTGCCTAACTAGCAGTAGATCTTCACGAAGTAGGCGACCTCCTTGCCCTTACAAACTCCTTGGTTCAACTCCACAATCTTGTCGGAGGCTCCCAAGTGACACCTAGCCAATCTAGGAGACACCACTCTCCAAGAAGTAACAAATGGTGTGTTGATGATGAACTCGTTGCTCTTGTGCTTCAAATGATAGTCTCCCCAACACTCAACTCTCTCTCTCATAGGATTTGGATCTGGTAGAAAGAAGATTTGAGTGGAAAGCAACTTGGGGAAGGCTAGAGATCAAGATTCATATGGTAGGAATGGAATATCTTGGCCACAACACATGAGTAGGTGGTTCTCTCTCAGAAATGGTAAGTTGGAAGTGTAGGTTTGTTCTGATGGCTCTCTCCACGAATGAAGAGGAGGTGGAGGGGTATATATAGCCTCCACACAAGATCTGACCGTTACACACAATTTACCAATCTCGGTGGGACCGAATCAACAAACTCGGTCAGACCGATTTTAGTAAACCTAGTGACCGTTAGGATTTTTGGTGGGACTGACATACGTCTCGGTAGGACCGATATGGTTAGGGTTAGGGCATAACGTAATCTCGGTGAGATTGATTACACAAACTCGGTGAGACCGATTTTGGTAATTAGCTAACCAGAGAGTTGGTCAGGTAAACTCGGTGGGACCGATTTGCTCTTTCCGGTGAGACCGAAATGTTACAAAAGGGAAATAGAGAGTTTACATTGCAATCTCGGTGGGACCGATCCGCTCTTTCGGTGAGACCGAAAAGTTACAAAAAGGAAACAGAGAGATTACAATCCCATCTCGGTGAGACCGAGATCCCTATCAGTAGACCGAGTTGCCTAGGGTTTGTGGCGATGGCTATGACATATGGAATCGGTGGCGCGGATTGGAAGAATCAGTGAGACCGATTTTGGCTTTAGGTTTAGGTCATATGTGGATGTGAGAAAGTAGGCTGAGGGTTTTGGAGCATATCACTAAGCACATGAAGCAAGAGGCTCATTAAGCAACACCTCATCCCTCCTTGATAGTATTGGCTTTTCCTATAGACTCAATGTGATCTTGAATCACTAAAATATAAAATGAAGAGTCTTGAGCTTTTGAGCTTGAGCCAATCCTTTGTCATTAGCATTTTGAGGGATCCACTTTCATCATCCATGCCATGCCATTCATTGAGCTTTCCTGAAATGTTCATCTTGGAATAGCATTAGCTCAATGAGCTATATGTTGTTATGAATTATCAAAACCACCTAGGGATAGTTGCACTTTCAGTTGAATGCTTTTGTTCCGCGCCCATGTTGGGTTCTTGTCCAATGTCTCGCCAACACTTGCAAAGAAGCTTGTCCTCGGCCGCCGTGTATGCCTTCGTGCGCTTTCTCTTGCGCTTCGGCTTAGGACCGGTGGCTTGGTTGGCAAGCTCGTCCTCGAACAAGGGCTTCACTTCGATGTCGCACTCGTCCTCTTCCTCTAGCCCGTAGTCGTCCGGGAACTCGTGGTCGAGTGGGAAGTCATCCAGGTCTATGCCGACCTGATCACGCATGAAGGCCCCCTGATCGGGATCATAGCCAGCGGCCGGCGTGAATGCCTCGTGGCCATCCTGCCTTTGTGTCTTGTAGGGATCGTAGCCAGCGGCCCATGCACCGCCCTCGAAGATGAGGTTCTACATGTAGTCCTCGTCGACGGTGGCCGGCATTCCCTCAAACAGGTTGCAGGCCTCCGGGAGCACGCCAGTCAGCGTCTTCCGCGCGCATTTCCTTGTGCTACCTCTTGAGCATGCGTTGGTTTTCCCGTGAAGAGGAAAGGGTGATGCAGAAAAGTAGCATAAGTATTTCCCTCAGTTTTGAGAACCAAGGTATCAATCCAGTAGGAGGCAATGCACAAGTCACCTAGTACATGCACAAAAAATCAAGAAACTTGCAACCAACGCGATAAAGGGGTTGTCAATCCGTTCACGGTCACTCGCAAAAGTGAGATCTAATAGAGATAGTAAAGTAAAGATTTTTGGTATTTTTGTTGTATAGATTGGAAAGTAAAGGTTGCAAAATAGTAAACGAGATGCGATGTAAATAAAAGAGATGTAATATAATAGGAAAGAGACCCGGGGGCCATAGGTTTCACTAGTGGCTTCTCTCAAGGTGGGTGAACAAATTACTGCCGAGCAATTGATAGAAAAGTGCATAGTTACGAAGATATCTAAGGCAATGATCATGAATATAGGCATCGCGTCTGTGTCAAGTAGACCGAAATGATTCAGCATCTACTACTATTACTCCACACATCGACCGCTATCCAGCATGCATCCAGAGTATTAAGTTCATAAGAACGGAGTAACGCATTAAGCAAGATGACATGATGTAGAGGGATAAACTCAAGCAATATGATATAAACCCCATCTTTTTATCCTCGATGGCAACAATACAATCGTGCCTTGCTGCCCCTCATCCTTTGGGAAAGGACACCGCAAGATTGAACCCAAAGCTAAGCACTTCTCCCATTGCAAGAAAGATCAATCTAGTAGGCCAAACTAAACCGATATTTGAAGAGACTTGCAAAGATATCAAATCATGCATATAAGAATTCAGAGAAGAACCAAATAATATTCATAGATAATCTTGTTCATAAATCCACAATTCATCGGATCTCGGCAAACACACCGCAAAAGAGTATTACATCAAATAGATATCCAAGAACATCGAGGAGAACTTTGTATTGAGAATCAAAGAGAGAGAAGAATCCATCTAGCTAATAACTATGGACCCGAAGGTCTGTGGTAAACTACTCATGCTTCATCGGGGAGGCAATGGTGTTGATGTAGAAGCCCTCCGTGATCGGTTCCCCCTCCGGCAGATCACCAGAAAAGGCCCCAAGATGGGATCTCATGGGTACAGAAGGTTGCGGCGGTGGAAAAGTGGTTTCGTGGCACTCCCTAATGTTTCTAGGGTATAAGAGTATATATAGGCGAAAGAAGTACGTCGGTGGAGCTACGAGGGGCCCAGGGTGGAGGCGCGCCTACCCCCCTGGGTGCGCCCTCCTGCCTCATGGCTTCCTTGTGGAGTTCTAGACTTCGACTCCAAGTCTTCTGGATTGCTTTCGGTCCAAGAAAGATCCTCGCGAAGGTTTCATTCCTTTTGGACTCCGTTTGGTATTCCTTTTCTGCAAAACTCTAAAATAGGCAAAAAAAATGAAACTGGCACTGGCCTCCGGTTAATAGGTTAGTCCCAAAAATAATATAAAAGAGCATATTAAAGCCCATTAAACATCCAAAACAGATAATATAATAGCACGGAACAATAAAAAGCTATAGATACATTGGAGACGTATCAAGCATCCCCAAGCTTAATTCCTGCTCGTCCTCGAGTAGGTAAATGATAAAAACAGAATTTTTGATGTGGAATACTATCTAACATAATTATCAATGTAATTTTCTTTATTGTGGCATGAATGTTCAGATCCGAAAGATTCAACACAAAAGTTTAATATTGACATAAAAATAATAATACTTCAAGCATACTAACAAAGTAATCATGTCTTCTCAAAATAACATGGCCAAAGAAAGTTCATCCCTACAAAATCATATATTTTGGCTATGCTCCATCTTTGTCACACAAAATATTCAAATCATGCACAACCCCGGTTTCAGCCAAGCAATTGTTTCATACTTTAGTATTCTCAAACTTTTTCAACTTTCACACAATACATGAGCGTGAGCCATGGACATAGCACTATAGGTGGAATAGAATGGTGGTTGTGGAGAAGACAAAAAGGAGGAAGATGGTCTCACATCAACTAGGCATATTAATGGGCTATGGAGATGCCCATCAATAGATATCAATGTGAGTGAGTAGGGATTACCATGCAACGGATGCACTAGAGCTATAAATGTATGAAAGCTCAACAAAAGAAACTAAGTGAGTGAGCATCCAACTTGCTTGCTCACGAAGACCTAGGGCATTTTGAGGAAGCCCATCATTGGAATATACAAGCCAAGTTCTATAATGAAAATTCCCACTAGTATATGAAAGTGACAAAATAAAAGACTCTCTATCATGAAGATCATGGTGCTACTTTGAAGCACAAGTGTGGAAAAAGGATAGTAGCATTGTCCCTTCTCTCTTTTTCTCTCTTTTTTTTGTTGGGCTTCTTTGGCCTCTCTTTTTTCGTTGGCTTCTTTGGCCTCTTTTTTTTATTTCCTCACACGGGACAATGCTCTAATAATGATAATCCTCACACTTCTATTTATTTACACCTCAAGGATTACAACTCGATACTTAGAACAAAATATGACTCTATATGAATGCCTCCGGCGGTGTACCGGGATGTGCAATGAATCAAGAGTGACATGTATGAAAAAATTATGAATGGTGGCTTTGCCACAAATACGATGTCAACTACATGATCATGCAAGGCAATATGACAATGATGGAGCGTGTCATAATAAACGGAACGGTGGAAAGTTGCATGGCAATATATCTCGGAATGGCTATGGAAATGCCATAATAGGTAGGTATGGTGGCTGTTTTGAGGAAGGTAAATGGTGGGTTTATGGTACCGGCGAAAGTTGCGCGGTACTAGAGAGGCTAGCAACGGTGGAAGGGTGAGAGTGCGTATAATCCATGGACTCAACATTAGTCATAAAGAACTCACATACTTATTGCAAATGTCTACAAGTCATCAAAACCAAGCACTACGCACATGCTCCTAGGGGAAGGGTTGGTAGGAGTTAACCATCGCGCGATCCCGACCTCCACACATAAGGAAGAATATAAAAGAAACACCTCATGCTTCAAATTTGTTACACAACGGTTACCATACGTGCATGCTACGGGACTTGCAAACCTCAACACAAGTATTTATCAAATTCACAATTACTCTACTAGCATGACTCCAATATCACCATCCTCATATCTCAAAACAATCATCAAGCATCAAACTTCTCATAGTATTCAACGCACTTTATATGAAAGTTTTTATTATACCCATCTTGGATGCCCATCATATTAGGACTAGTTTTATAGCCAAAGCAAATTACCATGTTGTTCTAAAAGACTCTCAAAATAATATAAGTGAATCATGAGAGATCAATAATTTCTATAAAATAAAACCACCACCGTGCTCTAAAAAGATATACGTGAAGCACTAGAGCAAAATTATCTAGCTCAAAAGATATAAGTGAAGCACATAGAGTATTTTAATAGATTCCTATTCATGCGTGTCTCTCCCAAAATGTGTGTACAACAAGGATGATTTTGGTAAACTAAAATTCAAAGACTCAAGTCATACAAGGCGCTCCAAGCAAAACACATATCATGTGGTGAATAAAAATATAGCCTCAAGTAAAGTTACCGATGAAGCGAAGGCGAAAGAGGGATGCCTTCCGGGCATCCCCAAGCTTAAACTTTGGTTGTCCTTGAATTTTACCTTGGGGTGCCTTGGTCATCCCCAAGCTTAGGCTCTTGCCACTCCTTATTCCAAAATCCATCAAATTTTTACCCAAAAACTTGAAAACTTCACAACACAAAAGTTCAACAAAAAATCTCATGAGCTTCGTTAGTATAAGAAAATAAACCACCACTTTAAGGTATTGTAATGAACTCATTCTTTATTTATATTGGTGTAAAACCTACTGTATTCCAACTTCTCTATGGTTCATACCCCCCGATACTACTCATAGATTCATATAAATAAGCAAACAACACACGAAAAACAGAATCTGTCAAAAACAGAACAGTTTGTAGCAATCTGTAACTTTCGAATACTTATGTAACTCCAAAAATTACAAAATAAATTGGTGGACGTGAGGAATTTGTCTATTAATCATCTGCAAAAAGAATCAACCTAAAAGCACTTTTCAGTAAAAATGACAGCTAATCTCGTGAGTGCAAAAGTTTCTGTTTTTTACAGCAAGATCGCAAAGACTTCACCCAAGTCTTCCCAAAGGTTCTACTTGGCACAAACACTAATTAGAATAGAAAACCACATCTAAACATAAGCTAGATGAATTATTTATTACTAAACAGGAGCAAAAATCAAAGAACAAAAATAAAATTGGGTTGCCTCCCAACAAGCGCTATCGTTTAACGCCCCTAGCTCGGCATAAAAACAAGAATAGATCTAGGTATTGCCATCTTTGGTATGCAATTCTTCAATTGAACACACATAACCCTTAGGAGGTTCTTTGGTTTTGTTAATGATCATACTCCTAGGCAAGAAATCAAGAAATTCATTTGTAGCAAAAGGTTCCTTAATGATATCGAAAAAGTTGGGGTGAACACTTACTGATTTGAGATCTTCATTTTACTTACTAGAAGATTCAACCTTATTTTTAGGAACAGAGATAAACTTGGCAACTTTGGTAGGAGGAGGATTTGAGGTATTTTTAACGGCAGAAAAAGCGGACCCCAAGTTGGTAATAATATCTTCGAGTTTATCAATTCTAGTGGAATCTTGATCTATCTTCTCATTAACTATGGGTTCCTTCTCCCTAAGATTTTTCCGAGTAACTCCTACCTTAGATCCATATTGGGTAATTTGGTTGTGGATCTTTTTATCGAAATTTTGGATTAACTCTACAGTGGCAATTTTATTTTCAATAATATCAAGCCTTTGGATCACATATTCCAAAGTTAAAATAGTTCCATTGACCAAAAGAGGTGGTGGGCCTAACAAATCTATCATAGTATTATAAGAATAAAAAATATGGCTTCCCAAGAAATTCCCTCCGGTAATGGTGTCAATAACATATCTATTCCAAGGAGTGATGCCTACGTAAAAATTGCGAAGAAGAACGGAAGTGGATTGCTTTCTAGTAGATCTATTTTGAGCATTGCAAATTCTATACCAAGCATCTTTTAGATTTTCTCCCTTCCTTTGTTTAAAATTGAGAACTTCATTATCGGAGTATTAACAATGATAGGAGGACTAGCCATGAAGGCGAAACAAATGATCTAACACACGGACGCACAGGAAGCAAGCGAAAAGAGGCGAACAGAAGAGGGGCGAAGAAAAGGCAAAGATTTTCGAAAATCGTTTTAGAAGTGGGAGAAAGGAAAACGAGAGGCGAATGGCAAATAATGTAATGCGAGGGAGAAGAGATTATGATGGGTACTTGGTATGTCTTGACTTGGCGTAGATCTCCCCGGCAACGGCGCCAGAAATCCTTCTTGCTACCTCTTTAGCATGCGTTCGTTGGTTTTCCCTTGAAGAGAAAAGGGTGATGCAGCAAAATAGCATAAGTATTTCCCTCAGTTTTGAGAATCAAGGTATCAATCCAGTAGGAGACAACGCACAAGTCACCTAATGCCTACACAAACAATCAAGAACCTTGCAACCAACGCGATAAAGGGGTTGTCAATCTGTTCACAGCCACTCGCAAAAGTGAGATCTAATAGAGATAGTAAAGTAAATATTTTTGATATTTTTGTTGTATAGATTGGAAAGTAAAGATTGCAAAATAGTAAACGAGATGCGATGTAAATAAAAGATATGTAATATAATAGGCAAGAGACCCGGGGGCCATAGGTTTCACTAGTGACTTCTCTCAAGATAGCATGTATTACGGTGGGTGAACAAATTACTGCCGAGCAATTGATAGAAAAGCGCATAGTTATGAAGATATCTAAGGCAATGATCATGAATATAGGCATCACGTCCGTGTCAAGTAGACCGAAACGTTCTGCATCTACTACTATTACTCCACACATCGACCGCTATCCAGCATGCATCTAGAGTATTAAGTTCATAAAAACGGAGTAACGCATTAAGCAAGATGACATGATGTAGAGGGATAAACTCAAGCAATATGATATAAACCCCATCTTTTTATCCTTGACGGCAACAATACAATGCGTGCCTTGCTGCTCCTACTGTCACTGGGAAAGGACACCGCAAAATTGAAACCAAAGCTAAGCACTTCTCCCATTGCAAGAAAGATCAATCTAGTAGGCCAAACTAAACCGATAATTCAAAAAGACTTTGCAAAGATATCAAATCATGCATATAAGAATTTAGAGAAGAACCAAATAATATTCATAGATAATCTTGTTCATAAATTCACAATTCATCGGATCTCGGCAAACACGTCGCAAAAGAATATTACATCGAATAGATCTCCAAGAACATCGAGTAGAGCTTTGTATTGAGAATCAAAGAGAGAGAAGAATCCATCTAGCTAATAATTATGGACCCGAAGGTCTGTGGTAAACTACTCACGCTTCATCAAAGAGGCAGTGGTGTTGATGTAGAAGCCATCCGTGATCGATTCCCCCTCCGGCAGATCGCCGGAAAAAGCCCCAAGATGGGATCTCACGGGTCCAGAAGGTTGCGGCGGTGGAAAAGTGGTTTCGTGGCACTCCCTAATGTTTCTAGGATATAAAAGTATATATAGGCGAAAAAAGTATGTCGGTGAAGCTACAGGGGCCCACGAGGGTGGGGCGCGCCTACCCCCCTGGGCGCGCCCTCCTGCCTCGTGGCTTCCTCATGGAGTTCCAGATTTCAACTCCAAGTCTTCTGGATTGCTTTCGGTCTAAGAAAGATCCTCGCTGAGGTTTCATTCCGTTTGGACTCCGTTTGGTATTCCTTTTCTGCAAAACTCTAAAATAGGCAAAAAAACGGAAACTGACACTAGTCCTCCGATTAATAGGTTGATCCCAAAAATAATATAAAAGAGCATATTAAAGCCCATTAAACATCCAAAACAGATATTATAATAGCATGGAACAATCAAAAATTATAGATACGTTGGAGGCGTATCACCTCGCGCCATCGAGTGACGAGCCACCGGCCACCAGGGTGGCGTTAAGGTCAATAGGCGCGGGCATGGAAGGCGCGACCACGGTCACGTCGGGCGAGCACTCCCCGGGGAGGCGGGAGGCCTGCGGGTACACATGGAAGCCGCGCACCGAGTTACAAGCCGACGCGCGGGGCGAGTCGGGCAGCATCATCCGAGGAAACGCCGATGAGCCGGTGTTGGCCGCGGCGACGGCGGCGTTGAGGAGGCCGTGCTGGCCAGGGTTTAACCCTAGCATGTAGAGCGCCTCCCTCGTTGCCGCCGCGACGCGGGCGTTGGTGACCTCCTGCTGCGCGGCGGCGGCGACAGCGGCATCATCCCAGCAGGGGTAAAGTGAAATGATGAGGGAAATTTATGCCGTGCAATTGATATGCAATGCAAGACAATGCGATAAGATGTTGAACTGCAACATTTAGCCACTGCAAATACGCAATTTGCGTCTCAGATTACAGCAGACCCTGAAAGGAGCCAACAAAAAACAATAACTTCAGACTCTCGATGATCCAAGTGCCCCTTGTGTCAAATGTAGACCGTACTTCATCAGGTAGATAAAGAGGCAAAAACTCTTGAAGCCCCAATGACAAGATCTAACAAATAGAACTTCGCTTCACTACACACACAACCTGGAATAAAGTTTGCTGCCAAGAGGATTAAACATGCAGCCGATCAGCAAAAAGAAAAAAGAAGGATGAGAAACAAAAAGGAGTGAATGTTTAACCATATGGACCAACCTTCTAAACTTTCTGCACTTTATTAGTAGTAGTAGTAGTAGTAATAGTAGTAAGCTCCTTTGGCTTCCCAGCTTTGCCATATTCCACTTCCTGCAGCGACATCAGAAAGATGCAACATGTAACCTTTGTCCATTGAAATAAGCATCTCACTGATTTGGTCCAAGTAATAAATGATCAGATTTTACTGAATGGAGCAGCAAGTGGGTCAAAAAATACAACTCCACAGCCACAGGGCGTCTGAGTGACACCCCTTGAGAAATTGCTTCCGCATATGCATGGAGGTATGATTTGGAGACACAAGGGCTGATAACCCTGAAGAACGCATTCATCAAGTCGATAAAAAAAAGAATCCTAGATGGGAAACTAGTAACCCTATTCTTATATCAAATAATATTTACACTGTAAATCATATCCAGCATTCTTCTAAATTGCAGCTGCAGAACCCAAGTTCAATGGGGCAGATAGAACCGTGGGGCATGGGGTGTGTGACAGTGGAAGTTAGACCGGATCACTGGAACTGAATGCACACATGCATTCATCACTAGATATAGCTAATCCAGTTGCAGAAGCCATAAGAATGTGTTAGCATACCATGCCTTACAATGCTCTAAGTGCCAAGAGATACAATAAAGGGCACCATTGAATATATTTTCATATACCCATTTCCGCTAATTTAAGCAACAATTTTCTTTAAGCCTTGACAATATTAAAATAGCTATGTTTGAGGATGATTTTATTTTGAAACAGAAATGCTGCACCATATTCCCTCCCATCCACAGAAATAAATAGTTTACAGCATCTACAACCGCAACTCACAAATGTGACCCCCCCCCCCCCCCATATGTCACAAGTTCCCGGATGCGTCCGCGGACAGCGCCTGGTCACCCCTCAAATGTCCGCGTCCACAGCCGTCCCCCTCATACGAAAACCCCCAATTCCAACAATCTTCATGCAAAGTTCAAACCAGCATACGCATTTCATCTAGATTAACACACATAGCATTGGAGAGTTCTCATACAT